>OZ001672.1:441805-1041805 GCA_963924145.1 Pyrausta purpuralis
GGCATTACGTTACATTCATCAGTTACAATGTAAAATCCAGGTAATTATCAGGCTTTCCTGTATCTAGACTAGATTTAATCATTAAAGTTAAGTGCCTATCTAGAGAGGAAGAGAGCATACATTATTACATGTATTTAAATGTAATTGTTATTTATCATTTATATGCTCGTGTTTCCCTAATTGCAAGCTGATCAGACTACACTGATTTACTTACCGTTAATAAACTTTCCGCAAGCTACCAAGTAAGTTATACAAAAAAAAAACTTACGAAACAGTGCACGTAAAAGTTTGTTCAATTTTTATTTCATACTAGCGGTCCCCCGCGACTTCGTCCGCGCGTTTTGAGTTTGCTCCCTCCCCTCCCGTAGCAGCGTCATGTTTTATATCCTAAAGCCTTTCTCGATAAATAAGCTATCCAACACAAAAATATTTTTTCAAATCGGTCCAGCCAACAACCTCTTCAGCTTTATAATATATTAGCGCAAGCGCACGTTGTACTTAAGCTGCGAACATTATTTTGGTGCGGAGTTATTTTAAAACTGTGATAGCTCCTAAGATATTTATTGAAATCAAATGATATAAAGGGCAATTTGGTTCTAAATGAAATGCTTGTGATGATGAATGTATTTATTTTGATAAGAATAAATACCTGCGTGTATAATACACCTCTAAAAATAATGCATTATTTTTTTACAAATTTATTAACATAAAAACGGTTGTAGTAAGTCAACCATAAAAGATAGACATATGCTGTCGCGGACTTTATTATAGAACTTTTAATGATAAACAATCCTGTCATACATAATTTTTGTGTAACTTAAGCGGTTTCCGCAGCGTATGCAGCGGAAGCTCTCAAAAGGAATATCTTTCTCCCGTTTTCGCAACATTTTTCATTTCTGCTGTGGTCTTATGAGTCGTATCTTTATGTTATATAGCCTAAAGCCTTCCTCGATAAATGGACTATCGAACGTTAAAATAATTTTTCAAATCGGGCCAGTAGTTTTTGAGATTAGCGCGTTCAAACAAACAAACAAACAAACAAACAAACAAACAAACAAACAAACTCTTCAGCTTTATAATATTAGTATAGATTTTCTACCAAGAGACGAAGATATGTCATATTTTTCACGCACCGCTGGCTATTATTTGTCAATCAAAGATTATTTATCAAACTGTTACATTATTTGATAAGATCAATAGATGGTTTAGAATGTTTTTAACACCCACAGTGTCATATTTTATATTCATAAAGATGAAATAAGAAACCAAAAATTTGAGCACGGGCGGGACTTTTAAAGAGGTTGCTGATTTAAGTCCCGCCCGTGCGCAAATTTTTGGTTTCTTATTTCATCTTTATGAAGATCAATAGATTTTTCAAAAGTATTAGAAACTCAAATACATTGATTAATAATTATGTCACTAATTAAATATCATCTTTAACTTGTGTAAAAAGTAAGTGGGGTCTAAAAGATAAAGAAATTAAAAATCAGCCAAGAGCAGTTTGAAGGTTATTTGTATTGTATTTGTGGTTACCTCAATTATAGCTTAAGTTTATTTATCAAAGCCGCGGCCGTTTTTTTTTCACTTTGCACTTTTCGATGACCCAAACTCGAGCGACTCCAGAATAAAACTTTTGTAGAGCACGTCAGCCAGCATCATATTACATAGTGGTATCTTGCATTTTACCGGGAATGGGCGAAATTAAAAACTATGTTTGTTTGGTCTTAGATGACGGAATTTGGTCATGAGCGAGCGTGAGTGATTGATAAATATTTTTACCTTTATTAAGATAGACTGGGCCTTTGCCCAGCAGTGGAATGAAACAGGTTGATAAAAAAAAGATATACACTCCTATATACGTAAGATAACAAGATTGTTAGAAGACCGAGACTTGCCTAGAGACAAAAATAAATAACACTTAAAAATCTGTTGGTTAACTCTTGAAAATGCACTGGTTAAGATAAAGTTCAGTAGCGTTAACTTCATTAACTATTTAAAGCATTGTTTCACATCTTTTCAGACAAGAAAGTCGTCTTAATTACACCATTTAAAATTCGAGTACGACTGGAATGACGTTTATGATTTTTGCAGTCAGATTCGTCTTGGCTACGAATATATACACACTACTGAAATTTCGAATTTTGTTGTAACTTGGCGGGACCGGGCGTTCGCGCGGATTGAGTTTGCTCCCTCCCCTCCAGCGTGCTATTTTATGCCTTAAACCAGGGAGATTAATAAGCTATCCAACACATAAATATTTTTTCAAATCGGCAAAGTAATTCCTGAGATTCGCGTGTTCAAACAAACAAACTCCTCAGGTTTATAATATTTGTATACTCGTAGAAAGAGCAAAGAAACTTGCTATCAAACTCCTTACGAAAAAAATGAGCGATGGACGATTTACTAACAAAGTATCGGTTAAAATATAGTTCACCTTAGTGCGACTGAAGCTGAAAGTTCATACCAGTTAAATATAGTTCACCTAACCTGACTGTATCTGAAATTTCATTATAACTCAACAATTTCAGACCCACCACAGTCATAATCATAGTCGGCACACCGCCGATGATTCAGTATTAGTTTTAGATTTCATAAACAAATCGATCCCAGATAGAGATCAAAGCATAGATTTATTGTTTCAACAATGTTTTACTGAGAAAAAAATGGTTTTTAGGTCACCCATATGCAGACAAAATATTATTTTAGTAAAGTGTATTCGCTAAGTTCAGAATAAGTAATGAGGTATTGTTAAAAAGTATATTCATGTAAATTATAAATACATAAAAAAAGGTAAGATCTTATTTTTTAGGGCACTGGAGTAACCCTGGAATAATATTCAATGAAGCAACCATGAAATATAAGATAAATACTACATAATTATGAGATTTGTAATTTCTTTGTTAGTTAGTTTGTGTTAGTTTGCTATCCCCTCCTGTAGCAGCGTGATGTTTTATAGTTAAAAACCTTCCTTTAAAGCTATCGAAGACCAAAACATTTTTTCAGATCGGTCCAGTAGTTCGCGTTCGCGTTTAAACAAGAGTTTGTTTTACATTATAATATTAGTATAGATCGATTTGCATGTGCACTCGCTCTGGGAGCTGCAAAAACCGGCCAAGTGCGAGTCGGACCCGCGCACTGAGGGTTCCGTGCTAACTTTAACTGAATTAGGGAATCCATTTACTTGTACTTATTAGTAAAATACCACAATATTTTGTTGCCTACAAATATAACTTTATTTTTCATAGTGTTTGTATAAAGTACAAAGTTATGTTTGCGGTTGTTGAAATACTATATCTCAAAAACTACGCGTTCGATCCCGTCCGAACAAATTTTCGTTGAAAGTATTTATTTGTATTTATTTATCTACATTACATATTTTTTTCAAAATTTACAATTGCTTGGTTTAGAAGTTATATGGGGGGACGCCCATTTTACCATTTGAAAGCTTCTAGCTATGAAACCATAGACTTTAAAAGAAAGTGGTTTAAGGAACCTCAATGTGATGTCATTTTAAAAGACCTATCCATAGACACCCCACACGCATAGGTTTGACAAATATTTTTTTTTTAGGTTTTAGTTTCATGTATGAGAGCCCCCCCTTAAATGTCATTATTTTTTATTTTTTGTATGAGAATCGGTAAGCGGTTAACAAGATACATCTTCCTTCCAAATTTCAATTGTGTAATGCTTATAGTTACAGAATAAAATGGCTATGACATACAGACAGACAGACAGACTTGACGAAACTATAAGGGTTCCGTTTTTTGCCATTCGGCTACGGAAACCTAAAAATGATACAGCACACCCGAAATTAATATTTTTATAATGTATTGATAGTAATTCGGTTGTGTTGTGGGATCAAATAAAATAAATTTTAAAAAAACATCACCCAAAATCTTTTGTAGAGTACAAATATTTTCATTTTATAAACCTGTTTATAAATACGAGCTTAGAATTATAATGAATACAATGTACCTCAGTGTCTCAAGACAAAAGTCTTCAACCAGTGTGTGTTACCAGTGATGACACACGGATCTGAAACATGCTCTCTAACTATGGGCCTTATAAGACCTTAAATGAGAAATGAGGAGATACGTAGAAGAACTAAGGTAACGGACATTCCCTTGAGAATCAGTAAGCTCAAGTGGCAGTGGGCAGGGCACATAGCGCGAATACTGATGGCCGTTGGGGCAAGAAAGTTGAAGACCCTTTGACCAAAGACGCAGCATAGGACGTCCACCAACAAGATGGACAGACGACCCTGTAAAGATCGCAGGATCAAACTGGATGCAGACCGTAAGTGATCGGTCGCTGTGGAAAGTGGGGAAGGCCTATGTTCTGCAGTGGACGTCCTTTGGCTGATAATGATGATGATGATGACAATGTTCCATGCATGTCGAACTTTTTAACTATTTGTGATGCTGATCATCTACTATTACTATAATTTCCCTCAAGCAAATATGTTTATTTCTAGAAATGAAATAAATTCATTTTCCTTTTACAACACATGATTGATAAATAAAAAATCACGTAAGTCGTTATCAGATATCACGGAAAATGTGTTAACATTTCGCTAACTTGTTAACTAACCGCAGTTAATAATGTTCATGGGATATTGAACCGTACCGTTATGAAATAAGAGCTAGCAGATTACATCGCAGCGTGATAAGTGATAACTATGTCGACGCCCTTTTAGTAGGGTTGTCAAAGTTTATAGTTCGTTAAAGGAAAAAGAAATGTACTCCCTTGAAAAGTCAAAGTTAAGTTTAAGTTAGCCATCAACGTCCCACTGCAGAACAAATGCCTTACCTCAACTATGAGGTAGTTTGAGCTATACTCCACCACGCGGGCTCAGTGCGGGTTGGTGAAGAGGTGTCTGCAAGGCATGCGACTAACCCTGCTGTCAGATGTTATCAAGCCGCCCAAAGGTCTCTGGCTAAGCTTGACGACTAATATCAACTGATATTTGCCGGGAACAACGGTTTAACGTGCCTTTTCGATAAAGTTTAAGTTAGTTTGTGCAATCTAGATGGTATACCTAGGTTGCAAACTAGGGTGTTGTTTTATAGTATTGTATAGTAACGTATGTACGGAAAAAAATACATTCATTGACGAAAAAGAGTGACATACACAAATATAATTCTAGGAATAAGGACAAGCTTGCTATTCCACAATTTAGGCTTCGAAAGGTTGGTATTTTTTTCATGACGAAAGGTATAAAATTTTTCATTAAACTACCAGAAAATATTGTAAACTTACCGGTTAATTAATTTAAATGTTATTAAAGAAACCCGAAAGGGTATTATAAAGTAGATGATTATTTAAAAGATAATAATGTACGAACTTGCATGAAAACTACAAACATTGTAAACCTTTTGAAAAGAGACATTGACATTAGTGACTGAGTTTGTTGCGCAGCTTCTTCTCAGCTCTAGCCCACAATTGTCCCGAAGCTGTGGTAGGGTTTATATTGGGACGTGTAAAAGTGCCACAAGTGGGCCTATTTGCATAAATAAATGACTTTATGACTTTACTTTATTGCATAGATGCCAACCCTGACTCTTACCGCGTAGTGGCGAAGCGTGTGCGCCTGTTTTATTGCTCGCGATTTTGTTCGCGTTTTGCTAAGAAAGCGGTAATAGGCCGATTTGTAAAGTATTATCAGTACGTCTCTGAGTTGTGGATCATTTAATCAATAATAAAACCTTTAATTGCATCGTTAGGTACCTACAACAGCACGTCAAACATTGCGGTATCTTATCCAGTTGTATTAAGGGCTAGTTTGCAACAAAAGTGGGTAAACTGATGTGCTGTCGACTAAACAAAGAATATTATTAGAAGTGTATTTATTTGAATAAATAAATTTACGCCAGACAACACAGCAATTGTCGTGGTTTCGAAGCTTACTTTATTCCTTGTGTTACGCATACTGTGGCGATTATGACGACGGAGTCTGTCAAAAATACTTAGGTTCAAATGTTTGTGCTCCTCTCACAACATTAGCCCCTTTCGGGATTCGAACCCCCGACGGCCGGCGTAATAGTCAGAAGCCTTAACCACTACACCAAACGCGTCTAAAATGTGATTGGATGTGATGAGGGCAGCAGAAATAAGATAGAGGTATTAGAGGATTTTTGAATACCTAATTTAATTACAATTGAAATCTTGTACTAAAGTACTTATTTCGATAACGTTTTCTTCTGAATCCATGAAAGATTTCTATGTACAGACAACAGCACGTCAAGGTTTACACTGCGGTATCTTATTGAGTTGTAATAAGGGCTAGTTTGCAACAAAAGTGGGTAGCCTGATGTACTGACCTATGTAAGTTAGTAAGCAAGAATTACTCAAGTTTGTTACAATTTATTTTCGTCAAATAAATATAAACGCTCTTAGCCGATTTTGACTACTTTAGTTTATATCAACTAGTCAACTGTGAGGGACATATTATAGTGCACAAGTGTATGCGCAAACACAGGTGCACTCTCTATTCGTTTTACTCTCATAGCCCGTTGGGACAGCAATCTGACACGACCGGAGAGAGTTCAGGCGCAGGACCAACGGCTTTACTTTCCGAGGCAAACTCCGGGCGGCCCTGACAATTTCTGAACAGAACAACTCAGGTACATATCTTTGGCCCGACCCGGGACCTCTGGCGCAGCCGTCACTTTAAATAGGTTAGAGGGTCGCACATTGGTCTAAAAATTATGAAACCTATTTCTATTCAAACATTACCTAGCCCTTTACAAATGCGACTGAACTTGATACACTAGAAACGCGTATGCGTAACATTTTCACGAAAGGTCAAGCAAGACAATGCGAGGTGCGATTAGGGGCTAATTAAATACAAATACTACAATTCGATGTACGATATTTACTTTTATTTAGTCATCATTATTAGCTTCAGGACGTCCACAACTGAACTTTTCCCCCACGGCTTTTCACAGCGACCGATCACAAGCGGTCTGCATCCAGTGTGATCCTGCGATCTTTTTATGGTCGTCTGTCAATCATGTCGGTGACCGTCCTACGCTGCGTCTTCGGTCAGAGAGTCTCCAATCTAGAACTTTTCTATCTTAATGGTTAGTTTTATTTAATTTACTGCGTCGGTGGCGCAGCGGAAAGAGGGTCGCACTTTTGAGCGACGGCTGCGCCAGAGATCCCGGGTTCCATACCCGGTTCGGTCCAATAACATGGATTTTTCTTGTTTTGAAATTCTTAGGGTAGCCCGGAGTATGGAAGTTAGCGGTGTTTCACCCCCGTGCCTCGGAAAAGCACGTAAAGCCGTTGGTCCTGCGCCTGAACTCTCTCCGGTCGTGTCAGATTGCTGTCCCATCGGGATTTGAGAGTGAGAGGAATAGAGAGCGCACCTGTGTTCGCGCACGTGTTTGCGCACACACTTGTGCCCTAAAATATGTCCCGCGCAGTCGGTTAGGTCAAGAGCAAAAAAAAAGGTTGGGACTATGGCCCTATTGTAAAAGCAGCAGGTAACAGGTGGTCTAATTTATCTTCTAAAATTTGGCAACACCTTGCTAAGTCACCCTGTATAGGTAGCTTCTATCTTTTATTCATTCTTCAGTCTTGTTTATTTTCGAATAATACCACAGAATCAGGTGTCACGTGTGTTATGGTACACAAACACAATTAAGGTTAATAAGTAGATTTATTTATAAATGATTATGATTATGATTATGATGATTTACTTAAATTAAAGTAAACGTATAACTGGAATTTACATGAATTCCGAAGATAAATCTCGCGTCATTCATTTTACGGAATTTTGATAATAATAACAATGTTTCGATCCCAGGAAAATCATGATTGCATCATATTTTTCCAGACATAGGTTAGTAGTTTAAAAAAAATGTCAAGTACGAAATTGGAACTCGAGCAGCAAGTGTTCCGTACAAACTAAAAACTTATAGCGACCAAGCTTTGTTATGGTGATGAGGAAGGAAATTTCAAAATCAGTTCAGTATTTCAAGAGATTATTACAAACCTGAATAAACTAGGTATATGCATTAGAAGTAGATATGTACATATGCCTACATAATTTCAGTTTCCTGATTTTATTTACACATTAAAAATAATGCTTTTCCACGACGTTAGGTTCGGGAACGTACGTCTACTATCTACGTTCGAGTAAGTACCTATGTCTATTTGACGACGCGTTTGGTGTATTGGCTAGAGTTCCTGACTATTACGCCGGCCGTCGCGGGTTCGAATCCCGCAAGAGGTAAATGTTTGTGTTATGAGCACGAATATTTGTACCTGAGTAAAATAAATATATCCTTTGGATATTCCCACACATCGCCATCTAGCCCCAAAGTAAGCTACTCAAAGCTTGTGTTATGGGTGCCAGACAACGGATATAATACTTAAATACTTTACTTAAATACATACATGATATACATAGAAAACACCCAGACCAATACAAACAGACATGTTCATGCACACAAATGTGTGTATAGTGCGGGGATCGAACCCGCAACCCGCTGCGTAGTAAGCGATTTCTCGACCACTACACCAGACGGGTCGTCGTCTTCAATAATGTTTTCTTTCGAAATTCAAATTTCGATGATTTCGATTTGACGCAAATTTGATGACAAGATTATGACGTATTCCTACGTCATAATCTTGTCATCGAATTTGCGTCAATTTTCAAAGTCAAAGTCAAAGTCAAATATTTATTTGCGAAAAACATGGTACATTATAAGGTCTTATTTAATATCAGGTTCACATGTTTTACCAAAATTTGGCATGCAAAAACTTATTTAATGTCATACAATTATTTGTCTCCTATCATAATAATTAATTAAAATTGAAAAATAAATGTCAAGCTGTATAAATGTATCAAGGCTAGTAATATAATTATATCAATCCATTTTATCATTATTATTATTGTTTTATGTCATAAAATTCTGATAGGTCATAAAAACAATTTTCTATTAGCCAATTTCGTAAACGTGTTATAAATATGTTAGTAGGCAGTCCCCTGATATGCAATGGGATATTATTATATACTTTAATGGCCATGGCATAGCTGTTTCTATTGAACAAAGCACTGGTGTTACCTAGTGGTGGCAATAGTCGGGTTGTGTCTCTTGGGCGCAGGCGAGGATCAACTACACTATAGCGTTCAAAATAACCTGGATGCTTCCTTACAAACATCCCTACCTCCAAAATATATAACCCACTCAGGGTAAGCAATCGTTTTCCCTTAAATAGTGGACGACATTCCTGAATAGGGCCAGCTCCACAAACTGCCCTTACACATTTCTTCTGCATAATAAATGCCTTTTTAATATCGACGGAGTTTCCCCACAATAATAGGCCATACCTTAGTATTGAGACAACATAGCCGTGATAAGCAGTCATTGCAGTCTTCTCTCCAGCCGAGCAACGCAATCGCTTGAGAGCAAAGACAAACTGACTCAATTTGGTGCATAAAGTCGAGATGTGTGCAGTCCATCTACAGTAACAATCAAGAGTGATGCCAAGAAACTTGGTTTCAGTTACTTCACTAATGACTTGACCTTGACAAACTACGTTTAGGTGCTGCTGACGTTGTGTCTTGCAATTTGAAAATTGTATATAAGATGTTTTTGACACATTAACACTAAGATCATTCCGTGCTAGCCACGTGCTAATACGTTCGATCGCCGAATTGATCAATTGGTTGAAGTCGCCTGTAGTTGTATTTGTTATAATGAGAGATATATCATCTGCAAAAAGAACTGTTTGGAAATCTACGCATCTCGGCAAATCGTTTATATAAACTAGAAAAAGCAGGTTTTTAGGGTTCCGTAGCCAAATAACAAAAAACAGAATCCGTATAGTTTCGTCAAGTCTGTCTGTCCGTCCGTATGACATAGCCACTTTATTCTGTAACTATAAGCATCATATAGTGTTGAAATTTGGTAGGAAGATGTATAACCGCTTTACGAATCTTAGTTTTTGAGATACAGCACATTTTTATCAACCGCAAACATAACTTTGTTCTTTGTAACACTATGAAAAACAAGTTAAATTTGCTGTCAACAAAATATTGTGGTATTTTAGCTAAGTGGAAGTAAGTGGATTCTCTAATTCAGTTAAAGTTGGCACGTAATGACGGAACCCCCAGAGCGCGAGTCCGACTCGCACTTGGACGTTTTTTTCGCTCGGCATAGCTTCTCTATACCTAGTAATAATAACTCACTACACCTATGATATAGTAGATTGATTATGATGATTTTGATATCGGTTTCAGGTAACAGTAACTCAATGCAGTCTAGTTATAAATAATTTCGTAGTTTTTATTTGTCAACATGTTGTCATATAATAATAATTGACGCAGCATAACACTTTCTACTCTTAGCCCTTGAACTATAATATCATGTAAACAAACATTTCAGCGTTGAATGTAGAATACGTACGTTTACTATCAATAAATACCTTATTAGAAATTATTTTTCATACCTAATCGATCAATCTTCAGTAAAACAACTTACGATTGATAAAAATGAACGATTAGCAATCATGCGATACCGGACCAATCGATATTTATGTTTTTTCGGTGATAAAAGCAAAGCTGGAGCAGCAGCGGAGTTGGTTGAATACGCCTAGCGTCGTAATCGCAAGTACGTCTCACTTGCAAGTGACTCTGCTAAAAAAACTGCGCCAAAATTAAATTCTGTAACAGCAAATAATAAAGCTGGCTGGTTCGTAGCTCAAAGGTTTCGTTTGACAGCTTTTACTTGTCCTTCTCTTCCGATAGGAATATTAATTTTATGACCAAAACTCTGCATCATGTTTTTAGGGTTTAGGTTTACTCTTGAATCAGCAATTTCAATAGGGTTCTCAGTTACACCTTTCTGAAATGACAGGTGGCACGGTGCATTATCCCTCATTATTAAATTTCACCGAAACTCAACGACAATATCACGGGTTTTAATACAAAAACACTCAAACGGATCAGGGTGCGAGCGGCCATGACAGCTGAACAAAACGCATAATTCAAATATGAAGATCAATTGCGTTTTATTTTTGGCGGTAATTAATTTCGCGGAAGCGCGCGCTTTGCCAGACGATTCGAAATTTGAAAAGCGGCTTGGCAGTGTTTGCAGTTTTTGGGCGGCTCTCATTTTTGTTGCTAAGGAGGTGGCTATGGAAGAGTCAGATGATGATATTTTATATTTTTCTTATCAGCCAGCTTTCTTTTTAGACTGACTGCTACAGGTGAATTGATTAAATATGCCTGAAGTTTTTAATTAAAATTTATATCACAGTAATGAGTTACGAAAATACTAGAGACTACTACTTCTAGAGACAAATGGCTTGAGGGCCAAATGTCATTTAAGAAAGGTAGCCACGTCTGGTACACGGACGGATCCAAAAAAGGAAATGATGTAGGTTGTGGGGTCTACGGAGAGAGGCCTAAGCTCAAGGTAAGTGTAAACATGGGGACTGAAACCTCCATCTTCCAAGCCGAGGTCTTTGCCATAAACAAATGTGCAGAGATAAACCTTGAGAAGAAACTCCGGAACCAACACATCTACATCAACTCAGATAGCCAAGCTGCATTGCTGGCTCTAAAATCCTTCGAACAAATGTCAAAACTGGTGCAAATATGTACTGAGACATTGAATGAACTGGGAAACACCAACAAAGTCACACTTACATGGGTACCAGGGCATTCAAAGATTGAAGGAAACGAAATAGCAGATGAACTTGCTAGAGAAGGAGCCGACAACCCTCAAATCGGTGTAGAACCTTTCTGTGGCATCACTAAACAACGCGCCACCACGCTTCTAACCACCCTCTGTAAGCAAGAGGCTATTGAGTCGTGGAAGTCTACACAAGGACAAGAACACTCAAAAGCACTAATTCGAGGTTACAACAACAAAGTAGCTAAAGAACTGTTAAAGTTCGAAAGATACAAAGCTTGTGCAGTAACCAGAATACTAACTGGCCATTGCAAACTGAACAAACATTTGGCCAATATGAACATGACCGAAGACGCACTATGTAGATTCTGTAATACAGAAGAAGAAACGGCCATGCATATTCTCTGCTCATGCGGACCGCTTATGAGCAAAAGAAGTATCCATCTCGGGCGGCATATCATGCACCCGGATGAGATAGCAGATATCACGCTCCAAAGAATCTGGAAGTTTATAGACTCAACGGGACTAAGCAGTGAAATTTAAATATAAGGGCGCCACAATAGATCATACTTGGTCGAGATGGCAACATTAGAGCCCAACAACCAATAATAATAATAATACGAAAATACAGATTATAAAACAAGACTGGAACAATTCACATGTGCCTAGCAAAAAGTATAAAGTAACATACTTATATGTATACCTCACTTAACCTACCTACTTAGTAGGTAGGTAGTCATCTATACCCATATTATAAATCTGAAGATTTTGTTTGTTTGAACGCGCTAATCTCAGGAACTACTTGACAAATTTCAAAAAAATCTGTTGGATAGCTTATTTATCGAGGAAGGCTTTAGGCCATAGTACCTATATCACGCTGCGACGAAAGGTTGGAAGCAAACTCAAAATGCGCGGAATAGTCGCGTGGGTCCCAGTGGCTAGAGAATTATAATTAATTATCTCATTAAGTGTTATTGTGCTTGTTTTTGTCAAAATAAATAAAGTGGTGGGTTTAACAAAAACACATTAATTTAGTCGAAAACACATTAAAATAATTATGACTAAGTACCTACTTGACTTATCGTTGAAGGACACAAATAATATGGTATTAAAAGTAATAAGGGATAATCGACATCATTGTTCCATCACTAAAACAATTATTACTCTTTTTTTTCGTTAAAGATTTTATTATTTCATTTTTGACGGTCAAATTATAAATAATATCCATTAAGGAGGTCTGTCCTCCACAACATTAAAAAAACATCAATGTTAATAAAAATCATCAATTAAAAGGGGGTTTTCTTGGATGAAATCAATTTTAAAAGGAAATTTGGAGGGAGTTTAAAATTAAAGTCACAACACATGTAATAAGCAAAAAATAAATAGGGTAAGTAGAGACTAAAGATGTTATCGTGCAGAGTTTGGATAAGGCCCTATGTGCTGTAACTTAAACCTATGAAAAAAAGACGCCTTGAACGTTCTGAAAATAACGTCTCTTTAGACGTCACGAGTAAAAACGTGTCAAAAATAAAGACAGTAAAAAAATACTGCATACCGCACAAATAAATTATACATTATTGTTATGTCAATTTGCCTTGAAATTTGAGACTTGGGTTTGATTCCTGGGTCATTTTTTTTTTAATGATTTAATTTTGATCATTAACAAACTCGTCCCAAGAACTACGCCCCATTTGGGACGAATAACAAAAAATACATTAATTTATGATTTAACAATATTTTTTATAAAGTTTAAGTTACATGTACACAGAGAGCAAATAAATGAATTACCTATCGCAAATAATTAATTAAGTAGGTACTGCTATTTTCATAACACAAGTCGTCTCATATTACCACATACATTTGGAATTGTTATCTTTGCAACACAAAAGTAATACTTATATCAGTGTAATCTATTTTTCAAGGTAGAGCTTTGTTTTGTTTGTAAAAAAAATATTAAAATATTTTATTTTTTCTTAAAAACATATTTTTAAATCAAAATATACATATAAATAATAATCTGCCGTATATATTTGCAAAACTAAACTGGAACACTTACACTATAACACACAACTGTAGGTAATTTGAAAAAAATATATGCGAATCCTTCCAAGAACATTGTAAATATGACACCCTGCATTGCTATTCGTAAGAGCAGATGAATCAAAAGCGATAACGGTAACTATATTATGACTCATCTTTTTTATAGTTTCGCATTGGATCAGTCGGTCAATAGAGAGTTTACTATATTTTTTATCAAGAATTCTTGAAAGTAATAATTGATTTTAAGGGACAGTGAAGTTAAGTATTTTTTGAATATTTTTTATCACTTTTTTTATCCGTAAACAACAACTAAATAGTAACATCAATCATTTAGTTTTGTTTTTTTTACTAACCAATAAATAAGTTACTATTGTGGTTGAATTATTTAGTTTCTTTTTTTATGATAAAGTTTAAATCCTAATAGTCCATATTTTATATTTTAGTTAGATTTTTCCCTCCATTTTCATGAAAGTATCAGGAAAATTTCACCTAGTGACCTTATATAACATTCGTTCGGTGTTGAATATTAATGTCTTAACTTTTTCAGTTCATAGTGAATGGAAATGACTTAGAGGCTAAAGTTTAATGTGTGAATATTTTAAAATCGTATGTTGCAATTCCTACGTAAAAAATAATTCAATAACGTCTATGAAATATCTGTAATAATAAATTTATGTGAGTGAAACAGGAAATTAATAATTTTATTGCGATAAACTTATGTTTAATAGTGCATACCTTGCCAGAGTCCGAAACGGGGAAAAAAGTTTCAAAAATCCATTTCACAAGACAAAATCCACAGCACAAAATGCACGCACAGTGTTTCGGAATTCAAAAACTGCGATTCCAAATAAAAAAGTTCGGATCGCGATCTCGCGGCAACTTTCGGCAAGATGGCGACACGCGTCCGTACTCTCTGGTCGCCGGCCGGCACTGCGATTTGGATTTCGAACGCGGCTTGCGTGGAGGTAACGTGTATCGTACGATCATGCCATAAGTTGTCCAAACCTGATTCTGTTGCAAAAACTTTTTACTATGCTGCCGGGAAGCTGTATGCAGTCTGGCCACGTGCTCTAAAAAGGTTTAATTGAAGAGAACAGCTTTTTTCTTAAGTTAAAGTGGATGTAGAGCCTTCGCCGTTATTGATGTATTGAATAAACACATTGGTGATAAGACTCTTATTAGTATTGTCCGTAATAAGTTGAACTATAGGTAACAACTTTTAGTATATCTGCATTAAAATAATATACCTGCAAAAATACATTTGTTTTGTCTAAAATAAATACATAATTTAATAAAAACCATTGCTGCCTGGATCGTAGAAAGCAACCCATTAACTATTTAAGTAGTTAATGGTTTCATCAAGTTAAAAAAATCGCTTTGTGTTGTATGCTGAAACTGTTTTTGTCATCACTTTATACAGTATTTTATTTACTTTGAAATACCATGTAGCCAAATAAAATGTGTAACTCATATTCGTGGGCATGCATATCTTTGGTTTTAGCGTCATTTTAATGACACGAACCATTGTTAAAGATGTTTAAAATGCCGCGGAATAATTAACCACACGTGAGTGGTGTCAGAGCATAATAGTTCATGGTTATGGCAAGTCGGCTCGTAAAGCATTATAAATGTGATAAATACGTTTATACGTCAGAAGCTATACTCTGTTAGATGAAATGATTTTATGCCTTTTTTGATTCAGTCGCTAAATTGAGTGCTATAGATGTAGCCAGTGAAGCCACAATATCTACAAGTAAAAAAACAATGAACATGAACAAAATTTAAATACATAGAATTTGTGACCCTGAGAAATTAAAAACATTGTTTTTCCACAAAGAAAATTAGATCGGTGAAAATATTCGTATACGAATTCCGTGAGAATCAACTCCTGGTTAAAGATGGCAATTATTGTTTATCTGACTCTACTTTTAGTATAATGTAACGATGTAAAATAAATAAAAAACACAAAATTGCACTCCGGGAGTGCCGGCAGAAGTGAAAACTTGAATATCAACGTTGTGCATTTTTGATTTTTTGGAATAGTTAGGGAATAATTTTGAATGAATTGCTCTTATTATCAATATAAAAGTACTATCATTTTTGTGATAGAATACAATAATAATAATAATTATAATAATAATAATAATAATACAATAATAATAATTATAATAATAATAATATAATATTTTTATAGAATACAATATTTATTTATTGCGCTATCGTACACAAACATTACAATTTATATTATATTAAATTACATTAAAAAGTTTATCTCTCAGAAAAATCAACTTACATCCATAATTTCGCCAATCGTCTTACGGTTTTTCGATCAGCCCACGTGTCCTGACGCGAGTTTCACATTATTCCCCCATCCCACAAAAGTGCTCAACGCCGCTAAAGAAGTTTTCACTTCAAAAAGGTTACATGACTTACTCAAAATTGACCTTTTTATTAGATTCTTAAATTAATAGTATTTAAGTTTCAAGTTTACGTTTCTAACGAATTGTCGATAAGTGTAGGAATTCGCGTCACAGGCAGACGGGCCAAGAATAGATGGCATCCGAACTTTTTGCAAACATTAATTTGTTCTGTTCTGAACGCAGTCTGTGACCAACAATGAACAATCTCAATTCTGATCCCAATATTATCTGATAAAACATTTTCGAAATCTGAAAATTTGCTCACAGATTAGATAACAGTTGCGCTTCTTCTATGGAATATGTGTGATATTACACTAACCAATTTTCATCACAACAAATAGTTTAATTTTTAGTTTTGATTTATATCTCAAAGCAGCTTTACTTTTTATCTAAATACTTAATTTTTAGATATTTTTTTCGTTATCATCGTCATCATCATTGTTAGGCAAGAGTAGAGACATCTACTGCTGATGCTAAGACAAAGGCCTTGTTTGTTTGTAAAAAGTGTTTTTACAAGGTCGTCCTTCAATCTTGTCGGTGGACGTCCTATGCAGAGCTTGTAGGTTTAGGTACAAAGAAATACATATTTAGCTCAAGTAGGTAGCAGGACTGTTACCACGAGCTTACGACGGTTTTACTCGCTAGCAACGACGTAAAAAAAAGTCTATGGAAATTCGCACAGCGCCTCTAGCGAACACTGACAGAACTAAAATTTTCCATACAAAAAGTTACGTCGTCGCTAGCGAGTAAAACCTTCGCCTCTATCGAGTAAACTCATGGTATCGGTACAGTTTTAAACCTCTATTCTAAAGTATCCTTTTCACTTAAGAACAGCAAAATGCCCTTAAGTTACCGTTTGATTCAAAAATAACAACATCCAAGCGCCACCTGAATTATGTCAAAGCCTATACAAAGGGTAACAATGAGTTAATTTTACATTATCTGCCTCAACGAGTGACAATTCACTGAGTATCTCCATCAGGTATCAATGGGTTTACACTCCGCTGCGCCCGCCATTTTGTTTTCTTTCATTTTTTTATTTGAAGCGGCGTCTTTGATTGTCTATGATCGAATTTAGGGGTCTGTGAAGAATGTGTTATTATAAATTACGTTTGTTGTGATTTATTGCGCATACATTACAAAATATTTTAAGTTACTTGATTAATGTGAATTGATTTAATTTATTTGTTTTGTATTCAATGAATATGACGTGTAATATCTGTAATTTAAAAACTTTCATGTACGATTTTGACTGTAATAAATTATTTTATTTTATTTCAATTTTTGTTAATAATATAACACATATATAGCTAATACAGTTTTGAAATTGGACAAACAGAAATAAAATTTTAAAAATTAAACGAAAACTAAAAAGAACACATCATTTTATAGAAAGCAATATAAAAAACCCTTTTTTTGGTCCATGCAACGAAGTTTTGATAACTAAAGAGACCAATCAAAACAAAATTATTGTCTTTTTGTTGTCAAGAAATTCCAATTTTTCTTTACATTTATTTATACGGAACCCTCTGTCTAATACAGTTTTGCGCTTACCCTTAATTTTTTGTGCCCATTCAAAAACGGAGCATCGCTGTATAGAGTTGACACCTTCCCATGGCTATTGTGGTGGCGAAATAGCCACTGTATACAAAGGGTGCTCTTTTAAATAACTTTGAAATTATAGAATAGACTGGATTGAAATATGCTATATCTTGGTGCATACCCTTGGTTACGACATCACGTGTGAGCAACTGGACATATTTCGCTAATTTTTTTTCCTGTTGTGTTCGTTTTTGCTAGGAAAAGGTTCTTATGAAAGAAAAAAATATAAAATTGAGCGATTGGACCGATTTTATGATGTTAACATTATTAAATTCGTCACCGTCAAATTACGGGGACGGACGGGATGGGGCTGGCGGGAGAAACAAAGCTCACTGGGTCTAGCGGACCCAATATAAAAAATACCAAATTGATCATATTTAATTCTAGTTTATCATCTTGTTTTGAGTGACAGAAGATGCTTAATCTATTTAATAACAAATGCTACAATTTTCATGTGTTTTTGTCATTTGCCAGGACACATGCTGTTAGGCAGATGGTGTAAAAATAAATCAAAAATTCTTGAATAATAAAGAATATCCAAAATATAATGTAGAAGAACCAAGGTAACGGATATGGGCATTTCTTCAGAAAGTGTTATTCGTGTCACCTTCGTGGCGAAAATTTAGACTGATATTATTCAAATGAAAAAAATACTGCTTTAAAGAAGCTATCAAAATGTAACAAAATCTGTTAGTTCATGAAAATCGGTTCATTATTCATGTAGATATTTAAAATTGAAATTTCGTCAGCCACGAAAGTTACTCACCAAGACACGAAAGTTACACAGCGTCTTTTTAGATAGATAATTCGGTAATAAAAGTATCAATTACTTGAAATATTACCTCATATTGAACTTGATACATAATTAAATACTGCATTTATTATACTTGCTGCTAAATAGATAATTTGTCATAACATGAATTGAATGTCATTATCGGTTCATTAGCCTTTACAAACTTACAAACATCATAATAATAAAAATCTAAGTACATATCCTTAAATGTGACTGGTTATTTTACAGCTATGAGTATAATCATTAATTTAAATGAAGATGAGACAAAAAGTAATGTGTTTAGGTATTGCAAATATTTTTAAACATTCATGATGAACACTAACACTAAAATAAGAAAAGTTTGTTACCTTCGACATTGCTACTATGTACCAAATTATTTACGAGTATCTGATACCAAATTATTTGCGAGTATCTGATATTTCAACACTGTCCCAAGTGCAATGATCACAGGGTACCTAAAACTGTTGGGAGTGTGCTGTTATTTGAAGACTTAATGGTCTACCGGCCTACAAAATCATTTATTGCACTCATTTGTGGTATTACATTTGTTCTCGACACATAACACTAACAGTATCTGCCAGCGATAGAATACTTTATTAAGTTTAGTATTTTGTAACCTAATCACTTCCTTAACAAATCTTGGTAAGTATTCGCATTCTGTCGAAATTATCTGGGGTTATAAAGTTAAGCTAAGGTACATGGTAGCAAATCTGTAGCAATCAACTCTTTACCCTCGAAAGTAGTGCCTCAAATTACATATAGGTAACCCTGCATTTTAGTAGTTAGATATTTGCCGGCTATTATGAGAAGAGTCAGAACTCATTTTCAAAGTCAAATGCATAAATTATTCCCCTCCTAAACTTTACAAGCAACAAATTAGTCTTCCAGATATTTTTCTTGCCTTGAGACTATTTTGACTACTAGCTACTGGACCATAGCTGTAAGAGCGTTAAAAATACGACCTTTTCTTATCCAATTAAGAATTAAACTGTTTCTTTAGCATATTTGGAAATAAACACCAGACGTCACGCACTTATTGTCAAACCTTGGATGTATAGTATTAGTTTTTATTGTATTTTTCCCGTGAAACAAACTCATGATTTACAGTCTTTATCTATTATCCTCTAAGAAGACTCTGTTATCGGTCTAGTCGACCATTTCCAGCTTTAGACCAGGCTCAAATTTTAGCCATGCCGCTTGGTTGATTAAATAAAGACGACTGGTATAAACTGCTACCATTCTTATTAGTGGCAAATAATTATTTTCAAGGTTTGCTTTTGTGATATTCATTATTTTCTCATGTAAATTACACAAATTGGGGTAATTACGAATAATGCACGAAAAATAATTGATTAATCAGTATGCTTTTTTTAGAGTAACGTATTATGATTACTTTACGCTGTTTTATAATTAGTAAATAGATTGATCAGGCAATTCAAAGCCGAATGAAAATCAATATTTAAGACGTCATGTTCTACATATTTTTCTAGTAAGCTACATTATTTCTATAAATGATATCTGTGCCTCTGGAAACTGTCTTAGTAGAAAAATTCAAGTATAAAACGTTAAGGCGGTTATTTTAACTGCATTTACAAACAATTAAATATAATTTCTAGTGAGATCAGTACACTTTGATAACCTTTCGTGATATGATTTGTAACTTTCGTGGGCAATTGACCACGAAAGTTGTGCCACGCAAGTGACGAAAATTTTACATTTTCAGAAATATTTAATTAAGTAACTAACGCTTATGTAATCTAATCAGCTCAAATGAATCTTGACTATTAGTTTTATGATTCAATAGTAGACATTTATTCGTAACGTTGACTTATAATCTTAAAACATCACCCATGAAGGGTCACATGAACTAGGGTCTGAAGAAAAAAAATAAAAAGCGTGGGACAGTAATATGCTATATCAATGCTGTGAGATATTAATTTGTATTCTATTGGTGTTTTAACCCGTCTGAAGTTTCTGCGGACCTTTGGTTTGTGTCGATAGGTTGAACAGTTTTGAAGTTATGAGCATTTATGTGTCACATTTTCGAAAATGCTAAAATCGTGTGACCGACACAAAATGAATTATATTAAATTTAAATCTAAAGACAGATTTTTTCCACCTCAATATAACTTATCCTGACTATATGTCCAATTTTTTGACATATATAATGTTATTACAATGTAAAAGCTTAGCAAGACATAAGTGTTTAAACTGAGCGATAACTCGGTGTGACGCGCGAAGAACAGCAGTTTTACTCCCGATTCCGATGGTAAAATATTTTTTCCTACAAACTATAAATATATATACACATTTTAAAGTAAATTCATAAAGATAGATACATGATAAAACATACAAAATTTATTCTTAAACTAAACATTGAATATGTTTGGAATTACAAACGTGTGACCATCAAAAAACGGTGCTCAAATAATGGCCCATATAGCCTTGAGAATCAGTAAGCCCAAGAGGCAATGGGCAGGGCACAAGTGCGAAGAACTGATAGCCGTTGGGGCAGGAAAGTTCTAAATTGGAACCAAAGACGCAGCGTAGGACGTCCACTAACAAGATGGACAGACGACCTTATAAAGATCGCAGGATCAAACTGGATACAGACCGCTAGTGATCGGTCGCTGTAGAAAGCCGTGGTGGAGGCCTTTGTTCAGCAGTGGACGTACTTTGGCTGATAATAATGATGATGACGTTGATGATACAAAATATACAATAAATTAGTTTCATTTTATCGACAGGACAAAAAAAAGATATTTATTCGAACTCGTCCTAAGTGGACCGTGAATTCATGGTACAAGTTGGGAATACCCATGTTAAATAAATAAAATGCAGTAAAAGCGTACATTATAATAAACACAAATATTAAATTACGTAATTTTGTATTATCTATACCTATAATCCATTATAATAGAAATAAAGATAAAATAAGAAACCAAAATCGCAATCGCATGCGCACGGGCGGGACACGAACCAGAAACTTCTTGGCTAACCGGGCAAAACGCTCTACCAATTGAGCTACCGTGCTGCCTGTCCAAACTTGCGAAATTTGTGGTCTCCTATAGATACGATATTATTTAGTAGCTTTTATTATGTACTATCGTGATTACCGCGCTTGCACTTTGCGTGATCTCTGATTCATGTGACACATTCGCCCGTTTTTTTGTCGTATGGTTAAGCGGTTTTCGTTTGAAAATGGTTGGGCGGCGGAGTCCACGCTCAATGAGTGCGTTCTTGACTTCAGTCAATTTGAAAAAATTGAGATAGGAAAAATAACAATAATTAAAACAGAATAACTAATACCACAGGGGTCTTTTTCTTGTCTGACAAAGTTTCTTGTTACAAGTGCAATTTAGATATATAATAGAATATAATATGACGTCCGCCGACGAGATGGACAGACGACCTTGTAAAGATCGCAGGATCAAACTGGATGCAGACCGCTAGTGATTGGTCGCTGTGGAAAGCCGTGGGGGAGTCCTATGTTCAACAGTGGACGTCCTTTGGCTGATAATGATGATGATGAATTAATACTTTTAAGTTTGCATAGTTGCGAAAGATTAAAAAACTAAAATTAAATATATAAAAACAAACCTAACATCCTGTATAACACAGGCCGCCCATGCAGGTAATATTTGCCGTCCCCTTGACTCCTGCACACACATTACACAAGAGCCATCTTCAGAAGCTGTAGAATACCTTGACAATCCATTGTGGGCAGTCGAATATATGCTATAGAATCGGTAATATTGAAAATTAAAGAAAAAAATATGAATAACTATTGAAGGGTAGTATATCGGTTAAATGTAAACTCAATTTTAAATGATAGACTAGGTTTAGGATTATTTTAAGACTCAGTGTCATAATTTGTAATCATAAAGATGAAATAAGAAACCAAAAATTTGCGCACGGGCGGGACTCGAACCAACAACTAACAGGCGTGTCGAGTATTAACGTATCCATAGAAAACCACAAATTTCGCAAGGTCGTACAGACAGCACGGTAGTTCAATTGGTAGAACGTTTGGCCCGGTTAGCCAGAAAGCTGCTGGTTCGAATCCGCCTGTGCGCAAATTTTTGGTTTCTTATTTCATCTCTATGATGATAGACATTATTTTATACTTAGCGATTGCATGGAAACGGTGCTCTACAAATAATTATGAAGATAATGCATCAAGCTAACGATTAAATAGAAATTTAAGAAAACACCTAATAGGTTTCCTTCTATTACATTATGTCACCACTATTTAAAAAGGCACTTGAAAAATGAATATGATCAGGGTCAAACAAAAGAAATCCCTACTAAGGCCTGATTTACCCACGTTATTTAACGAATATTGTTAAATAAAATACAATACGCCTAATTTGAAAACGTCAACAGTTTTTCAGCAATCATTTATGTTAATGAAATTTTGTAATCAGTCGTTTCATACTTATTATGAGCAATCTACACCAACGTGAGATAATAAGACTTATCCGACTTAATAAGTAAAAAAGGCCGATTTTCAAATGTACATAAATAATGCAGACAAAGGCCAGGTCTAGTTTTAATGTTGTTCACCAAAATATACAAGGCCTGGCTGGCAAAGAGCTTGAACTATCATTAGTTCTACACGATTTAAGTGTTCATGTAATGTGTGTAACAGAGCATTGGTATAGAAAATGTGAAATAATGATTAGTATTGAAAACTATACAGTCGGTAGTTCGTTTTCAAGAGAGACCACGACTAGAGGGGGGTCACTCATACTTATAAATAATGAATTAAATTGTAAAGATCGCAGGGACATTGTGTCACTCTCTTTAGAACGTACTATCGAATTAGCGTGTACTGAGCTCGAACATTATTAAATTTTATCTGTGTATAGCCCCCCCGACGCTACTTACCAACTTTTTGAACCAATTATGGAATCAGCGCTAGAAAAGGTTTCAAAATCTAATAAGAAAATGATAGTATGTGGAGATTTTAACTTTGATATTTTAAAGGCATGGAATACCGCCATTCGATTTCTTAATATTTTCAAATCTTTTAATTTAAAAAATCGCTTTTGTGAACCCACAAGGGTAACTCCCACCACGGCCACTTGCTTAGATAATATTTTTTGTGACAAAAACGCAAGTGTCATTGATAAAGGTATTTTAATTGGCCTCAGTTCTGATCATAGAGGTCAAAAGGTTTTATTTGAACACAATCATACTGCAAGTTTACCTGTGGAAACTATTTATAGGCTTGTCACAGAAAATAGGTTAGATAGATTTAGGGATACAATTAACGATACACTATATTCAGTGAAACAAAATACTAGTGATAGTGTAGATAAACAATATGACGACCTTTTTAACTTAATTAAAAACGAATTTAATGAAATATTTCCCATAAAAAAGACTAAATCAAATAAGGTCCAATGTCAATTTAATAATTGGGCCACGCCGGGAATTCATAAAAGTAGGATTAAATTATATGAATTATATAGTCTACGAGAAAGCTCTCAAGACCAAAACTTTATTGAATACGTTAGAAAATCCCATTACCTTCGTATAATAGTCTTTAGCTCCAAAAATAAAGCAAAAGCTACATGGAGCATCATAAATAAAGAAACTTGTAAAAATAAATTGAGAGATGGTAAATTTGCATTAAAAATCAATAATACAACAATAAATTCAAATTTAGAAATTGCAACTGCTTTTGAGTCGTTTTTTTCACATATTGCTCCAACAACAACGAAAGAACTTGCTTCTTCTTCAGTAATAGCCGAATCTATTCTAAAACTTAATGTCAGTGAATGTAATTCTCAACTGCACTTTAGGCATGTAGGACCTGAAGTAATAATAAAAACATTTCGAGAGTTAAATATGAAAAAAAACGGAGGATCTTTGGGGACTATCTGTGCATATAATTAAGTCAATTATTAACATAATAGCCCCTCAACTAGCATTAATTTTTAACAAGTGTATTGATGGCGGCCAGTTTCCTTGTTTAATGAAGATTAGTAAAATAATACCGCTTTTCAAAGCGGGTGACAAAAGTGGCCCTCAAACTTCCGGCCAATATCGATTCTGCCAGTCTTGAGTAAAATATATGAAAAGATTATATTCAATCAAATTTTAGCACACTTTTCATCGAACAAGTTATTACATAACAAACAATTCGGTTTTACTAAAGGAAGAAGCACCACGGATGCAGGAGTTGCTCTTTTAACACATGTATTTGATGCTTATGATAATATGCATGATGCTTTAGGGATTTTCTGTGATCTATCGAAAGCGTTTGATTGTGTGGATCATGAAACATTACTTAAAAAAATATGTCACTATGGGGCATCATTGAAATCGTTAAATTTAATTAATTCATATCTTTCAGGTAGAATGCAAAAAGTATGTATAAACGGAACTGAGTCTTCTGGAGCACCTCTAACAATAGGTGTGCCCCAAGGATCTATATTAGGACCTCTTTTATTTTTAATATATATAAATGACCTCCCGTATTTTGTAGGGATTTTTTGTGATATAGTATTGTTTGCAGATGATACTTCACTTATATTTAAAACTCCAAGAGGTGAAGGAAATTTTGACGATGTAAATAATACTCTTTCACAAGTATTACATTGGTTTACTGTTAACAAAGAGGGCCTATTTGCATAAATAAATGACTTTTATGACTTTTAATTGCTGACAAAAAGGCGACGTTTTCTGCTTAGGCGTTTTGTATTAAATACGACGAATATTCCTTATATCACGTTGGTAGAATCGACCCTTAGCGGTGTTTTGTTTTGTATTCTGCTTATAAAATAATATTATAGTTAGCTAAGAAAATTTGCAATTCTAAAACAGTTTTGGTAACATGACTTTAGTTATGTTATTTTCACCTTGAAGCCTGGTTTTCTTATTTCAAACATCGAATTTTCTTGTTATCCAAGATTTAGTCTTTCCAAATAACAACAATGCATGAAAATTTAGAGTCCCCTCTAAATTCCCCTCTAAACTCTATATTTTCTGATTGTAAGATTTGTTTTTGCAACTGTGTTTTTTTGCATCTTCAAAGATCTGTATTCTAACGCTGAAACTAGGTCATAAATATCAATATCTTGGCAGAGTCTCTAATGGTTGTTAAAAATACGTAGTTCTGCATCGGGTGTAAGAAATAGTGCGTTCAAAATCTTTACAATGACATGAAGACCAAAGTCCACTTATTTTAGAAACATTCTTATAAATATCTAGCTAGACTGATATTATAAGCGATGGGAAAGTTAATAAAAAGTATCGACAGACATGGCAGTCGTAAATCTGCAATAAGTGATTACTAACAACAAAATCGAACAAAAAAACAAAACAACAAGGCTCCCAAAAATATATATGTATAAACTTTCGATGCTCAAATACAACAACTTTTTGTATGGAACCAAAATCGTTATCCAAAAAAAATATTTAACTTTCCCATACTAAAGCGGTGATCAGCTGATGCTAGTTTGTATGGAGATTTATTTTCAACTTTGATGTTGGTCCCATACAAAAAAGTGTTGTATTGTAGCAACAGAATCACCACTGAGAAGAAATGCAGTTAATTTTGTTAAACCATAGCAAAATAGCCTTTGAGAAATCTCTCCCTATATCTCTAAGATAACGTTTCTTTATTAGTACTATTATATATTTTGTAACTATGTTGTAAATGCCTGGGTGGCTCAGCGCGAAGAGGGTCGCACTTTAAAGCGACGGCTGCGCCAGAGGTCCCGGATTCGATCCCCGGGTCGGGCCAAAAATTTTCAAACCTGAGTTTTTCTGTGCAGAAATTCTCAGGGTAGCCCGGAGTTTGGAAGTTGGCGGTGTTTCACCCCCGTGCCTCGGAAAAGCACGTAAAGCCGTTGGTCCTGCGCCTGATCTCTCTCCGGTCATGTCAGATTGCTGTCCCATCGGGCTATGAGAGTGAAATGAATAGAGAGTGCACCTGTGTTTTCGCACACACTTGTGCACTATAATATGTCCTGCGCAGTCGGTTAGTCCTTGTGACTGGCCACCGTAGTCGATAACGGCTAGGGGGACTATATACTATATGTTTTGTGCCTATATGTAGTAGTTACAACGAAATCAAATGTATTTCATACACTCATTCGTCATCGTAAGATAAAGCGCGCGTAATTTTCGCGCCGCGTCTGAGGTGCGCCTGCGCATTAAACCACCTGTCGAGACGCTGTGACGTCACTTCTCTTGTAGGGATAGGTCTTAGTCGATGAGAAGGTGATACTTACGTCGATATTTGTAGGGAAATAAAACAAAGGCCACCAATTGCATAGCCAGAAGATATAAAGGAGATTGTTTGCAGCAGTTGGGTTCAACCGGCTTAAAACCGAGTGAAATAGTACGGTTATTACGAAAAGTAAGATGTTGAAAATTTGTAAATATCATTATTTAAAAAAAAATCGATTTAAAAAAAAGCCTATATCTTAAGATTATTATTACCTGTATCTATATTAATATTATAAAGCTGTAGAGTTTGTTTATTTGAACGCGCTTATCTTAGGAACTACTGTACATATTTGAAAAAAATAATTAGTGTTGGATAGCTCTATTATCGAGAAAGGCTTTAGGATATAGTACATCACGCTGCGACAGAAGGAGAAAGACATAACTCAAATCGAGCGGACGGAGTCGCGGGGTATTATATAGTAGAGATTTCTTAATAAACTTTGCATAAAACATCGATATAGTAATTCCTCTAGCTCAAAGCCCATCCCTACGCTATTTGTTTCCGACTCCATACTATCATTACAAGACTGGATTTATTATTTGATAAAGATTACCGGTTGCTGTACCTCCGTCTGGTGAGAAATTGATGACTTGTGGTGCGCCTCCCTCAGTCACTTATAAATGACGTGGTGGTATGTAATTGATAGGTAGAAATGGGTTAAAGAAAAAGCAAGATATCTGCAGAACGGAAAGGAGTGGAAGATTGAAAAGACAGGATTATACGGAAGATAATATTATTCGACAATAACCACAATGAAGAATGAATAGAAATCAAAAATTTGTTTAAACATGATAATAAATTATGATAGTTTTATTTAAGTACACTAAAACCATCTTTGTATATCTACGTTATATGCATTTTTACTTTCAAAATCACGAAAAAAAATTCTTAAGTGAAATACAATTATAATATAAATTCCAGACTTAAAAATTCGACTCTACCTTCGCCAATCTAGAATTAAAATGTTCAACTCCAGTCCGTACTATATGGCAGTAAAAATATTTAATATATATAAAATGAAATCGAAATCAAAGCATAAATTTTCAAAATCCCTAAAAATATTTTTATTAAATAAAAATTACTACTCAATAAATGATTACCTAACACCTGACACGTAGGCTCGCCACCTAGGGTGGGTCACTAAAAACATTCTACTTATTTATAATCTAATAAAGTTTTGTTGTTACGTAGTATGTAATATATGTAATACTGTTTGCAATACCTTAGCGATTACTTAGTCTTAAGTACCTACTTGATTATTATTTTAAGAATTCTTGTAACACTTAGTTGTCAAAAAAAGAGTTGAATTTGAATTTGAAACTAGATAATCAAAATTAATATATATAGGTTAATTATTTCATTATATTCTAATTCTTACATGTTTGAATAATATATATTATTAATATTGTAGGAAGATCATTTGCGAAAGATAACGTTAGCCAGATTTTGGTAACTCTTCCTATGGATCTATAGGTACTACGTAAAGATCCCACAATAAAATTTGGATCATTGACTGATTTATCGTGAAAATACCTGAATAATTTCGTGTATCATTTAATTTTAATGTAATCTTGATAAGTAGGCAATAAAGCACGGTGATCTATCCACGAATATTTCGTACCGCGCCTCGGGCTAGACACAATCTCACAGACTACCTAAATGAAAGACTCCGCACAAGTAATGTATTCATTCATTCAACTCCATTCAAGTGCTCCTGTAGTATCCTTTATCATAATCTTTGTTGCAAAACCTAAGATGTTTTAGGCAACTAAGGGCCAATTTTCCCTACGTCTATTAAGAATTTTCAGACTGAATAAGTATAAAGAAGTTGCTGACTAATAAATAGGTGACGTTTTCAATTTTTGTAAGTATTGTAATTTATTCGATGAATATTCCTTAGCTGAGGTTAGGAAAATCAGGTCTAAAACTGAATGGAACTACAACTTTTGTAATAACTCACCTCTTGTTTTACAAACATTGAGCTTTGCATGACGACACCCGTAGTCGAGTGGCTAGCACGCTGGTTTCATGCGTCGCCATCTCGTGTGGTTCCGGGTTCGATTCCTGGTCGGGTCAATGTAGAAACCAATCTTTTCTATATTGTCTCGGGTCTGGGTGTTGTGGTTCCACCGTTGTGTCTGATTTCCATAACACAAGTGCATTGGCTACTTGCTTTGGGATCGGAACAATGTATGTGATTGGTGTCCAATATTTAAAAAAAAACTGCTGGTTAGCAAAATTATGAAGATGATGATGAGATTAAATGTAGAGGTAGTACTATATTATCTGGGGTAGAGGTTTTCGTTTTCAGCGAGCGGTTACAAGCGGTCTGCATCCAGTGTGATCCTGCAAAATGTTTCAAGGTCGTCTTTTCAACTCGTCGGTGCATGCCGTGAACGTCTTTTTAAAGGAATATTGCGTAGTCACGGTACTGAATTAAACGTGTGTTTAATTATAAAAACAAGTTTTATTACTCCATTGGAAAATTCGTAACAACTTGACAGCAAAGTAAAAAAGTAAAGTTAGCCTGTAACATCCCACTGCTGGGCAAAGGCCTTACCTCAACTATGAGGTAGTTTGAGCCATACTCCACCACGCGGGCTCAGTGTGGGTTGGTGGAGAGGGTTTGCAAGGCAACTTTTGTAATAACTTAACCCTGCTGTCAGATGTTATCAAGCCGCCCATAAGGCCTCTGACTGGGCTTAACGACTAATATCAACCGATATTAGCCGGGACCAACGGCTTAACGTGCCTTCCGAAGCACGGAGATGCTCGTGATGTAGGTCACTTATATGGTCGGAATGGTCGCCCATCCAAACACGACCGCGCCGTAGGTTGCTTCACTTTGGTATCACTACCAAAGCGCTGCTACCACCGCGCTACGAGCACCTCTTGACAGCGATAGACGTGAAAGGCAGATATAGAAACAAAACGTAACGTTTGCGTTCCATTACACTAACACTTTTGGTTGATAATGATTATAATAAAAATGTAGAGGTAACATTCTAATATGTTCTGTATTTTATTTTTATTTTCTTTATTATGGAAACAACAGCTATATGATTATTCGTATTAAGCGTGTCCACTGTTGGCGTTGACAAGATAAGTCAAATAGACAATCGAAAGAAAAAAAACATGCAATAGAAAAAAAAACACGCAACAGCTCGGACAAAAGCACGCCAGGGTAAGCACTGTGGTATCTACTTCAATTATTATAACAACTTGACTTGATGATTGTAATAAAACTAAAAATCTATTTTAGTGCAAAATTATTACTCAAACTATACAAGTTGTTGTTTTGGTAAGCAACGAAAGACTCAGGGGTGGTTGTATAAAACGATACTGATGCTAAAATAATATTATTATTTATTGGAAACACCCACACATTAAATTTTTTATTGCGATACTAGCGAGCGAGTCAAAACTACCAACACCAGTACCGTTACCATGAGTTTACGTCGGTTATACTCGCTAGCGACGACTTTAAAAAAGTATATGGAAAATTGCACAGCGCCTCTAGCGGTCATTGACAGAACTTGAATTTTCCATACAAAAAGTTACGTCGTCGCTAGCTATTAAAACCGTCGTCGCTATCGAGTAAACTCATGGTAACGGTACCTGGTCGCCTCTTCATAGCTTAGGTACTAGCTACGGCGTAGTATTTCGTAAATACGCGCAATCCACGCACGAGGGTACGCAATCCCCATTAGTTTTTTTTAATATTATAAAGAGGGTTTCATTTATAAAACTTGGGTTTTTCAAAGGAATTTTAAATATAATTATCCCTGAGTTCGATGTCACTGACCAAAACAAAACACTGTATAAATTATATGTACTTAGATTTGATATACACAACTGTGCACTGGGAATGACTGCACAAGTGCAAATTTGAATGCAGTTTCTACATCGCGAAGTTCTCTATACCATCCAAATTATACCTTAACCAATAAATAATACCAGATACCGCAAAACCTAAGTAATGACTACCTCTTGTTGCCGCTGGTATGACAGTCGTGACGTTTGGTAACTGCTTGGAATATTTAATTTAGGGCTTCGTTGGGAGTTGACATTTTGCAATACTGTAGGTATTCAGACGAGCCTTCATCTGCCAGTTAAAATGTATCCCAGTACCTCATCATCATCTTAGTCAGCAAGATATTAACTGCTGAACATAGGTCTCGCCAATCGATGTTTCTATCATTTCATTACATTCTGTGAATTTTCAAGAATGTATTTTACATTCAGATCTCATTTTCAGGGTTCCGTAGCCGAATGGCAGATAGACGCTTCTGAAGTGGTAAATGTTGCCCCCCCCCCTTCTAACTTTTTAACTAAGCAAGTGTAAATTTTGAAAAAAATACATGGTGCACATTTTTATAAAACCTTTCAACGAAAATTGGTTTGAACGAGATCGAGCTAGTAGTTTTTAAGATAAGAAAAACAAAGTTATGTTGCAGTCAACAAAATATTGTGGATATTTGGCTTAGTGGAAGTAAGTGGATCCCTAATTCAGTTAAAGTTGGCACGGAACCCTCAGTGGGCGAGTCCGAATCGCACTTAACCGGTTTTGCATCATGAGCGATTGTTTCAATTCGTCATGAAAATTGATGTAAATAAATTACAAGAGAAATGGACAGACGTCTTACAAAGTTGTTTTTTATGGTCACTGCCAGCGCTGTCATCGATTTGGTACCGTCCGCGTCACCATGAGTTTACTTAATTTAAAAAAAAATTAGTTCTGTCAGTGACCGCTAGAGGCGCTGTGCAATTGTGCAAAATTGCTAATACGCCTACGGCTGAAGTCTGAAGCACAAGAAATGTTCAATATTTTGCGTTTATTTTCTGATTGTCTTTAGTAAATCGTAAAATATATTTGTATTTTTTTAAGCTTTTTTCAAAGAGGAATATTATTAAATGCACATTAATTAACTTATCGCCTATCAATGTATGTTTATCAATTCAATAATTGTCCCTTAAACTAAATTATTTCACAGCAGATAATTTATTTGAGGTCAACAAAACTATCAAAACGAACTAGAAGTACAAAAAAACTAAAACATATTTCAACAGTGTTAATTATTCCTCTAATGCGCGACAAAAATATCGTTTTATGCTTTAGAATGTTTTTAACACTCACAGTGTCATACTCGTATTTTATATTCATAAAGATGAAATAAGAAAGGTTGCTGGTTCAAGTCCCGCCCGTGCGCAAATTTTTGGTTTCTTATTTCATCTTTATGAATATAAAATATGACACTGTGAGTGTTAAAAACATTCTAAAGCATAAGATAGCGAAGGACATCAATTTCCAAGTTGAATTTATTCTGTAAAGAATAACTGCTTGGGCCATCTGTTTCATAAACAGACGGCTAGATAGCGCTAGGCGTCACGCAATTGACGTTTTCATAAGAAACCACAAATTTCGCGGGGTCGGACTGACAGCACGGTAGCTCAATTGGTAAGAGCGTTTGGCCCGGTCTGCCAAAAGGTTGCTGGTTCAAGTCCCGCCCGTGCGCAAATTTTTGGTTTCTTATTTCATCTTTATAAATATCGTTTTATTCGCAAAATAAATATTTTCATATCAAATATACTGATTGCACAGCAAATTTACCCGTGCATACCTAAATCAGACACTCCTCTTCTACTCTCGCAACATGTCACCTTAATCATTTTTTAATTTACTCAAAAATTATAGCTTAAAGTTATTAATATGCTCTGCTGAAAGTCACTGAAGAAGTCATGGGAAGGGCTGAACCCGAACACTCCATGTTTAAATAAATTCTCTAATTTATGACCTCCTTCTGGTTGTATTATCTCACTTTAAAGTTTCTCCTTCTGCTCTAGAATGGTTTTCATCCTTTTTGCGTGATCGTCAACAGTCAATTAAAACTCCGAACTCAATGTCCGACTGGTACAAGCTGACATCTGATGTACCACAGGGTGGGATAATATCGCCCATTCTATTCTCCATTTTTTATAAATATTGTCACTCTCAATCTTCGCTGCTTGTATCATAGATGTATGCCGATAACCTTAAATTATATGTTCAATCTGAAATATCTGCTGCAATAAACTTAATGAACGAGACTTTAGAATATATATCTACCTTATGCATCTCAGATAACCCTACCAAGTGTGAGGTCATCGTGGGAAGTCCGAGACTGATCTCTAGGCTTAATTTTATTTATACTACTGCTGCGAAGTCTAGTCAAACCTATCATTGACTATTCTGATACGTGCTGTACTAACCTCACTGAAGCCTTCATTGATAAACTTGAACGTCTTCTAGATAGTAGTATTAGAGTCATCTTCGGCCTCCCTAAATACGACCATGTCTCCAGTTACAGAACTGAATTGGCTTGCCACCGTCATCGTAGAGACTCTCGAATTCTTTGCATTCTTACACTATTCTGTTTAACCCTCATTCCCCATCTAATTTTCGACATATGCTTAAATTTTTAAGCCGAACTCATGTTCGTTCACTCCGTTCCTCTGACAACCTTCGGCTAGGTACGCGGGCTCACCGCTCCTCGTACGTTTCTAAGTACGAGTAATTTACAGTGACATCAACACGACTCTGGAACTCTCTTCCCCTATATAAAGAGTGAATATTTTCATAATATTATTATAATATGAATGTATCATTGCATTATGTATGTTTTAGTAGTAGTGATATGTTTAAAGTTAAAGTTATAGTGACTATTTTTAATTTGGTTTGCTTATTTATATAGTACATTATATTGTGTACTTATATTTTTACCGATTTCAAAAAAGGAGGTTATCAATTTAATGTGTATGTATAATGTGATATCATTGGAATTTGATAATATTTTAGTATATTGATCAATTAAGGCTTCCAAACACGTGTGAAAAATTTCGTTAGTGTATACATATATATTTGTACGTTTAGATTTTTGGAATGATCATTGTTATTTGGTTCAATCAGGTACACTTCAACGTAGGGTAGGTTCGGTGTAAGTTTCATCAAAATCGGTCAAGTAGTTTTTGTGATATGGGTAATAACTAAAGATCATGAAATAAAAAATAGTTTTAAAAATTAAACCGACATCAAAAAACTGATCTGTTTAATATTTTTTCCCTACTTTAGAAACTTTTCACTGCACCCGTTGCCAACTTTGTCCATGACCTAAACAGTGTTAAAGGTTTGACTGGCAGAGAATTATTTTTAAATCTTTAAATAAATATCTAATGACAAGAAAACTGCTCATTATAATAGATAGTAGACCTAAAGCACGATACCATAGCAACCAAAGATCATTAAAAGACTACCTCACAACCTCTATTGGGCCGATTTTCGAAGATTATCTTTCGATCGAGGCTAACAGGGCGCTAAGTGCAGCGATATCTTACGCGCCTGCAAGCGATTGCCCCACCCGAGTCATGAGCGGAGAGCGTTTTTATAGGTGGCAGCGGTGAGCGGAGCGATTGAGACCAACAGAGTACGCTCTCAGTAAAGGTCGCAAACGAACAATTCCATTAAATTAACCAATCCATGAATTATCTGCAAAAGCAACCATATACCACTGTAAGAGATAAATTTATTTGCACCTTGCGTCATCTTTAGTTTGAAGTGACGCCCATTTTTGTATCATGTGTCTAAAGGATTTTCGTTAAAATGGGTTTGGCGCGATAGATCTCGACCGTACATGGTTGCTTGTTGTAGCATTAAATCAATGATAACCTTTAACACCGGAGTCAAGAGTGCAGCAGAGCATTTTCACTATGTTGGCAGCAATAAGTAGAGATGTGGAAAGAGGAAACTATAATATCTATTTCTCGTCTATTTTGTGCTCAAATCTCACGGGGACGATAGAACGCAGTGCTTTGCTAGACCATTATCACAGTATGAACTGCTAAGCGGATAATTGATTATGGCTTTACTATGGTAGACAAAAAAGCACACATGGACAGCACTAGACCTGACAGATAGATCGTGTTTGACATTAGATCGATATTGATTACTGTTGTATTATCCCGCGCATATTTAACTAACTGTAATTATTATTATCGAATAAGTTCAAAACACAAAGTTATTTGTATCAGAAAATAAACACCTAGTAGTAGTAGTAGTAGGTTTTCTAGTTACTTTAGTACCTTTTTTGGATCATTGGCTAAATAGGTACTATGTTACTGAGGAATACAGTGCATACCCAACAAACATTTATTAGCTGAATAATATTTGCATAAAAGAAATTCGACTGACTTTAAGTTGCTTAAGTTGCGGACATAACGTCTGTGTAAGCGCTTATACAGACAATATTCAAGCGGTTTGGGCACAGATTAACTAGCTTTAATTTGAATTACCGCTGAATAATGGCCACATAGTATCTGAATAAGTGTACAAGAAGATGGATATCTTCTGAATAAATGCTGAATTAGCTTTAAAACAGCAGTTATAACAATCTTATTCAGTTAGTAATATTTGAGCTAAGCTATTCAGTTTTTATTCAAATTGCAGATCTAAATCGTAATTTTATTAAGAAATAATTCAAATAAAATCATAAAATGAGACATTTTGTTTCATGCGTCCAGTGTCAACGATGGACGTCAGAAAGATTAATAAGAAATTGGTAGTATTGACTTCACATACTTAATTCACGATTCAGAAGTGTTTTTTCTAAACGCACGCTACTTTACTGTGAAAACATATATATCTTTGATTGTTAATTTTCACGCGCCACACGATAAACTACAATTTCGTTAATATTTAGTCTTTAATAATTTTATAAGTGAAATATTTTCTCTGCATTTTAAGTACTATAATACAGTAAAAAACTGAAGATAAAACATTTTGATCACATAAAGCATTTTTCGAAGTAAAAATGGTGCTTTTGATACGTGATTTTGCGTTTCCTTTTATAAAAAAGAGTTTAGATAATGGCGTCATGTTTATCTTGATTAAGAGCGCGCTCGCCCAGCATTTTGTTGCTTAATTCTGCATAAAAGTTGGTATTTGACCTCCTATTCAAATCTTATATGGATAAAAGTACATTTAATAACTCATTTTTGAATAACAGTTCCAATATTACTCAACTTGATACTTTTATGCAGTTTATTAGGGATTATTAGATAAAAGTTTGTTGGGAACAAGCATTAAGATTCTTATTGCTAATATTGTAGGTGAATTAGAATAATGGTGTCTCGTATCGGGCGTAAAATAATAAGGTTTCATGACAAACATTTCAAGAACAAAAAACCGGAATTAATATTATTTACACTTTAAACTGAATAAAAGGGTATTTGGCTCTTCTGTATGTGTAAGTTAGGTATAAGACCTTCTCATTTACAATTTAAGCAATCGTTTTCTGTGTAATAGCCATAAATTCTGCAGTATTCAGCTTCTGAATAGTAAAAATAATTTGATGTGCTAAGCAACTTAAAGTGAAAATGAAACAGGTTATTCAGAAATAATCTGTTTAATTGAAAGTAATGTCAAAGTTATACAGAGAAATTCTGAATCTTCAGCTACTTTACAGCTGTTAGCATTCTCATTTGCTTTAATTTGAATATGGTTTACTTTAAAGTACTACTTACGACCATTATTCAGTTTGGATAAAGGTAACCAACTTAATACAGAAGTTATCAAGCTTATAGAAATATAATATTTCAAAAACTCTATTATTCAGCATAAAGCTCTCACGTCAGCCGTTATACAAATAATTTTAAGCTTTAAACTGCTTATTGCCAGCACAAGTTGCTGTTATGCGACTTAAATGTTTATTGGGTAGTTAACAAGTCCTGTCGCCAGTACATCACACTTTTTCTTTGACACGCTGTTGTCCGTACCTAAACGTTTTTCTTGGTATTTATTAAAACTCCCGTATGCTTGGACATCCTATATTATTTTCACATCGACAGGAATATGTTTTATAAAGTCAATAAAATGCCTCCGCTACCTCTTATGACTTGTAGTCACCAATCGGTGCGCATATATTAGCCACCACGCGGCTGCCAAATCGCCCAAAAAATGCACCGCGAGACTCAGGGCTGTCTCTGCTCGTCAAGCTAAACATTGAGGTATTTTTGATGTTGTTAATTGGTATATTCATACAAAAAAAGAATAGTGTTGGCGACTGTACCTTATAACTTAATTTACTATTATAATTTAACTATATCAAAATGCTTGTGCGTTTCTACAGCAATGGGGACTGAGATACACATTCTGAAGCCCACTCTTACTACTTACAGATTTTTATTTCAATCATTTTGTCGACCTCGGCGGTGTAGTGGCTAAGCACGCTGGTTTTTACGCGTCGCCTCTCCGAGGTTCCGGGTTCGATTCCCGGGTCAATATAGAAAATTTTGATTTCTATATCTCTATATTGTCGGGTCTGGGTGTTGTGGTCCCACCGTTGTGCCTGATTTCCATAACACAAGTGCATTAACTACTTACTTTGGGATCAGAGCAATGTATGTGATTGGTGTCCAATATTATACATAATATTAGGTACGTGGAGCGTCGATTATCCGAACGTCGCTTAACCGAACGACCGCTTATCCGACGGCGCGGCGCGGGTTTCGCGCGCGCCGCCCGCGCTTTAGTTTTAGCTCGCTTGTCGCAATTCGTGCACTTGTTATTGTACCTACTCGCGTGTTTTGTGTTTCGTTTTTAATTCATTCGTGTAAATTCGTATGGCTGAATCAATATACATATGTACATACATATGTAATTACATTAGTTCGATTATCCGCAAATACCTTTTTTCCGAACACCCATGTCCCCCAATTAGTTCGGATAATCAACGCTCTACTGTATATTGGAGTTGGAAGACCTATGCCTATGCCTAAGACACCATCATGGCTGTACTCGGGATGATAAAACGACCTTCATAATTCTTGTTCACTCCGATTCACTCCAAGTACGCGTGGCTACCTTTAATTTACACTAGAGGTCCCCTACCGTTGCAGCATGATCCATCGCAAAAAGATATTTATAAATCGGCCCAGTAGTTCCTAAGATTAACGCGTTCAAACAAACAAACTCTTCAGCTTTATAATAGAGTTTAGTTTCACAAAAACACAGGCACCTATACATTGAAAATGTATTTTTTAAGGTTCCGTAGCCAAATGACAAAAAACGGAACCCTTATAGTTTCGTCAAGTCTGTCTGTCTGTCTGTCCGTCCGTATGTCACACCCATTTTATTCTGTAACTATAAGCATTACACAATTGAAATTTGGTAGAAAGATGTATCTTGTTAACCGCTTACCGATTCTCATACAAAAAATAAAAAATAATGACAGTTCAGGGGGGCTCTCATACATGAAACTAAAACAAAAAACAAAAAATTGTCAAACCTATGCGTGTGGGGTGTCTATGGATAGGTCTTTTAAAATAACATAGAGGTTTCTAAAACCATTTTCTTTTAAAGTCAAACGTTAGACTATACATAGTTAGACGCTTCCAAAGTGGTAAAATGGGCGTCCCCCCTCATCTAATTTCTAAACCAAGCAAGTGTAAATTTTGAAAAAAATTTATGATGTAGATCTTAATAAATACCTTCACTGAAAATTGGTTTGGACGGGATGAAAGGAGTAGTTTTTGAGATATAGCACATTTTCAACAACCGCAAACATAACTTTGTACTTCATACAAACACTATGAAAAACAAAGTTATATTTGTAGTCAACAAAATATTGTGGTATTTTACTAAGTAGAAGTAAATAAATTCCCTAATTCATAATTATTATTTTGTTTTTATAGTGTTTTGTCACTATACAAACTTAATAATATAAATAGCAAATTGCACTTGTAAAAAGCAACTTAGGCTGTTGTGACAGACGAGGAATCGAACCCCGTGTCTTACGCTATCCGGGCGTATGCCTATACCACTCGGCCACCGTCACATTAGCAACCCTGTTGAATCTTGCAAGCGCTTTCTTTAACGCGTAGGCTGCGTGGCATCATCAATGTTGCGAGATTGCTCTCACAATATCCGAAGGAAATATTTTTACAAATATTTAACAATCGGTTAAGATGAACGAAGCCAATTTATAATTATTATTTTGTTTTTATAGTGTTTTGTCACTATGTGACGGTGGCCGAGTGGTATAGGCATACGCCCGGATTGCGTAAGATACGGGGTTCGATTCCTCGTCTGTCACAACAGCCTAAGTTGCTTTTTACAAGTGCAATTTGCTATTTATATTTCCCTAATTCAGTTAAAGTTGGCACGGAACCCTCAGTGCGCGAGTCCGATTCGCACTTGGCCGATTTTCTATCTGTCTGTAGTCGGTAGATATCTACAATTTGCAATTTGGTTTCAATTGCCAAGTAATAATGTTTACTTTTACGTCGCTGAAAATATCGAATTAAATCTCCTTCGAATGTTTCTAACTGATCATTTTCTATTTCCAATAGCCGCAGTTAGTAGTAAAACAGTGACAGCCCTACATTCGATGCAGTGTGACGTCATCAATTGTGCAGCGATCTGCGCGCGACACCCCTGCGTGCTCTGTTTACTATTTCACGATTCTGAGACGCTATCGTAATGATATCCACAATTTGATGGCTTCCAGAATAGTTGACACTTTCTGTTAACCGCCAAAAGGCTATTATTAGGCTAGGCAAATAGTATCGTTAAAACCTTGCAGAGGGAATTTCAAGCAACACATTTTTTGATATTTTTAACTCCTTACTAGCCCAAACAACGTAACGAAGTCAAAAATTGTGTTCCAAGCGATTCCCTCTATAATCTTTCCTTTCCTACATTTGTCTGAAGCATTTATTGACATTTCGCGTAGACAATGCTAAGACATTATTGTTTCCTTGTACATATTCATTGTTTGAGTTTTTTAATAAAGCTTAAAAAAAACATAGATTTTAAAGATTTATTAAAGATATAGATATAGCTTCATAAGTAAAAATGAGATTTGATATAACAGGAATTCAGAAATTGTATTGTATTGTTGCTATATGTATGACCTACATTTACTTTTTCTGTGCAAAATTACTTTTGCTTTTTTCAATTCACAAAATTATTTATTCGAACAAAGAATAAATAACAGTTAAAACGAATTAAAAACTTTAATTCATGATCAAAATAATAAACTTAAAATCTACCTATTCAAAAACAAAACTAGTGTTAAAAGTTTTAAATCATAGATTCTTAAAGTAATTGTTTCTTTATAAACACGTAGGTTAGAATAAAGTCAAACTTTTGTCTACATAATTATAATTGTGAAATAAACTTTTAATTAAATACAGATTTAAACCTTCGCATACGTACCAACGCATTTATAAACTTACCTTGAAATAAAAGCTTATTTTATCCTACTTGTATGCACAGCATGAAACATTTTTAATGCTGCTACTCTCCACAAGATGGCGCTGTTAGGTAAGTTTCCCGCATTTGGCAGTTTTTACCGTGTTTCAATGAAATTAAAATCCAAAAAAAACTGCTATTAAATAAGAGTAATATATTTTATTCATAAAACTTCTTACACCTCTTAAACTCTTATCAACGACATTGTTGAACACTTATTCCTAAATACAAAAAAATATTTTATCGATATCAACTTCTTTTCTGCTTTTTGTTTTTGCTGCTTCCAAAGAGTTTGCTTTTGATCCAACTTAAAATGGTCTTCAGAATCTTGACAATAATATATAGAATGAAAGCTACCACTGCGAGTTGGTCGAGCATCCATCGCTGATACCAGGAGTAGAGCTTTGAAGGAGACCGAAGGTGGTAGGCGCCTGAAACAAAAATATTGCAAAGTTAGGTAACACTAAAATTTATTTTAGTTTGTGGAAAGGCTATTTTATAACCCATTTTAACACCGATAATTTCATCATCCTTCAGATTCACAAAAAAGATAGTTACTGTTCGATAAATTATGGACACCAAAAATAAGACCAAGTTGGGCGCCATTTTCACAATACTTGGCGCCCGACGAGGTGCTTAATGAATTACTTAACAGCAAATCAAACAGAGTTAAAAGAATATTTTAAGCTAAAATATTTGTCGTAGTTCATTTCTTTAGTGTAATATCAATATTAAATTTATAAAATTATTAATTGTATTAATTACCTTTGCTTTCTATCGCCACTTCAATGTAGTGCGAGACAAGCTTAGAGGGCGCCACTGGACGGTTTCGGAACAATTTTGAGACTTCTTTCGCTTTTTTCTGATACCTTTAATAAAACAAAACAATCGAGGTTATATTAGTTACCTGCCAGTATTAAGTGAGGCATTAGCGAAAAAGACTACTATGTTTGCGCTGAGCAAAAATGTCTCACCATGAATAAAATGGACGATAGGAGCACTTGAATACACGTCCCAACATAGACTCTACCATAGCTTCAAGACAATTGTGGGCTAGTGCTGAGACGAAGATGCGCAACAAACTCAGTCACTATCGTCAATGACTATGATTAATCTTGATAGCAGAGGACACCGCGACACTGGTTTTCAGATTTGTTTTTCGGGACGCCGCGACTGCCGTTATTTACATGTCCTAGTTAAGTTTAGCGCGTCTTCTACCGCCAGAAAATTACTCACCTATCATTACTTAGCATCTCATTAAGTTCTCTCTTCAGCTCATCCACCATATCGTATGAGAAATCCACTTTTCTAGCCACTCCAGCCCGGACCGACCGTGCGGCGTTGGACGGCTGATCACCGAAGACGGGCACGGCCAATAGTGGGACGCCGACGTTTGCCGCTTCCAGCGTACTGAGGAGCCCTCCATGGGTGATGAAGACTTTTATGTTGGGGTGTGCTGGAATAAGAAAAATGTTTTCTAAATTGCAAGAGAATTTTATCAAACGATCACGACCTGATGGCTGGCAATGTAAACACAAGATAAGTACCCATATCCTTTTTTCAAGAGCCATAAGAAAATGTAGGAGTTTCTAAATATTCCTTTTGTTCGGGCAGGTTCTGGCCACAAAGGTTGAAAGGAATGATTTTCAAATCTATAATAATATTATAAAGCTGAAGAATTTGCCCTTTTGTTTGAACGCGCAATTTCAGGAACTACTGGACCGATTTTAAATATTTTGTATTAGATAGCTTATTTATCGAGGAAGTAAAAATAAACTTTAAAAAAAGTAAAAACCGACTTCAAAACCAAAATGCACTAAAAAGTCTTAAATAAACTCTTTACCATTAAAAGGAAAGGAATCCGTTTTAGGCAAACAATTTCTTTTTGGAGTCGGTGCTGTGATAGTTGATGCTTGATGGTCAAAGTGATGGCACCGACTCCAATAAGAAATTGTTTGCCTAAAACGGATTCCTTTCCTTTTAATGGTAAAGAGTTTATTTAAGACTTTTTAGTGCATTTTGGTTTTGTAGTCGGTTTTTACTTTTTTAAAAAGTTTATTTTATTTCTACATTTTGTTTCACCTTATGATTCTATTTTTTAAGAAGCTACAAATTACCTATCATAAGTTCCGTCATTATAATTACTGAACTCTTAAGCGTTGAGGAGTTCCACCATCAGCTCAGCCCCAAAAAATGTTGACTATCAGACGGAACAACACGTCAACATTAAGATTCTAGTAAAAAAACACTATACGTGCCTTTAAAATTTGAGGGTTTCCCTCGATTACACCAAGATTCCATCATCAGATCCCAAAATGGAAAAAATGGGACCAACTAGAAGGTACACCCTCTAAGTAGGTGAAAAATTTTTTCGATTTGGTCGACAAACGACTGAGATATGAGGTAACATACGTATAAAAAAATAATAATAATAAAAAAAACCATACAGTCGAATTGATAACCTTCTCCTTTTTTGAAGTCGGTTAAAAATATGGATTATTTTTTATACATATAAAAAAACGGCTAAGTGCGAGTCGGACTCACGCACTAAGAGTTCCGTGTCAAATTTAACTAAATTAGGGGTCCACTTACTACCACTTAGTCAAAATACCTAAACAAACAAACAACAAAGTTATATTTGCGGTTGTTTAAAATGTGCTATATCACAAAAAGTACTAGATTCATGTCGTTTGAACTAATTTTCGTGGAAAGTTTTTGTTAAGGTCTACATTATGTATTTTTTTCAACATTTTCAGTAGCTTAGTTTAAAAGTTAGAGGGGAGCACATTTTTCTATTCTGGAAGCGTCTATCTTACTAACGACTTCCAGAAAAAATGGATTAAAAAATTTCGATGTCATTTTAAGAGTCTACCCATAGAAATTCAGTTCCACGTATGGGACCCTTTAAATGTCATATTTTTTTTTGTTTGTATCGTAAAACGGTTGGCAGGATACACATACCTACCAAGTTTCATTGGTGAAATGCTCATAGTTTCAGAATAAAGTGGCTGTGACATACGGACGGACAGACAGACAGACAGACTTGAAGAAACTGTAAGGGTTGCGGTTTTTTGCCATTCAGCTACGGAACCCTTAAAAGAAGATTAAGTTTGTCCTCACCCAAAACACTAGCCTGTGGAAACCAGGCCCTGACGTGGACATTCTGCGGCACCCCCGTCAGTTCCTTCTCAAACTTCCACAGAACTGTATATTGAAGCTCGCCCAGCATCTTCAGCAGACCCTGGAAATTATATAAGGAGAAACAGAATCAGATATAAATTTAGATATATTAGCGGTTCTGACGAACTTAGTTTCCCCGCTATGTCCTATTCCAGGAATCCAACCAAGTAAAAATCATGAAAAATCGGTCTATCCGTTGTAGAGTTAAAAGTATATAAAAACGACTTTCCGTTTGCTATATAGAAGATAAGAAGAAGATACGTTATTTGGACTAATATACAAATAGCATAAAATTTTCGGGAGGTTCTCGTAGCGCAGTTGTGGCAGCGCTTTGGTAGTGTCGTGTTTGGAGGGTGATCATCACGATATATTACAACCATATAACGAGCATCTCCGTGCTTAGGAAGCCTTTGGTCCCGCCTAATATAAGTTGATATTAGTCGTTAAGCCTAAGTCAGAGGCCCTATGGGCGGCTTGACAAAATCCGACAGCGAGTTTCGTCGCTTACTTTGCAAAAAACCCTCCGCCGATCCGCACTGAGCCCGCGTGGTGGAGTATGCCTCATACTACCTCATAATTGAGGATAAACCATTGCCTAGCATTAGGAACTAGATTATACTATGTTATGGATAGATAGATTTTAGAAGAAGAAGCATGAATCAAGTAAGTTATGATCTTAATAATATAAATTGCACTTGTAAAAAGCAACTGTGTCAGACGAGGAATCGAACCCCGTGTCTTACGCTATCCGGGCACAGGCCTATTATACTCGTACCAATCGGCCACCGACACCTGGGCAAGCCTGTTGAGTTTTGCAAGTGCTTTCTTTAACGTGTAGGTAAGTTTTGATCTATCGATGGTTACAGCATCATCCTTCAATTACTGGACACCCTGTTATTTTGCTTATACTTGAAAAGGGTATATTTCTTTTACCTGGATCAGCTTCTCCGGAAACGCTGAAGACTTTAGCACTGAGCCCATGCTGAAATAGACGACACCCTTGGGGGAGGAGTCAAGAATGTCTTGGAGATCCTGAAAAGTTTCAAAAACAGAGTGAACAGGCTTCTTCTGGGTGAGCTCGCTCCATCGTCGACTCTGTCTAAGCCCAATTAGGTGTAGGCTAGAGTCAAGAGCAAACCGATTTCGAATAAAAAAAAAGTGGAGAAATTTGTACCAGGAAAGTTATTATCTCATTAATTGAGGTGCTCGTAGCGCAGTAGTGGCAGCGCTTTGGTAGTGATACCGAAGTAAAGTAGTCGTGTTTGGATGGGTGACCGTGACGTTTTCAAGTTCATCTCCGTGCTTTGTACGGCACGTAAAGACGTTGGTTCTAGTTAATATCGGTTGATATTAGTCAATTAACCTAGTCAGTACTTATTATTGTTGGTTGGAGGGGCCTATTGTTGCCAATCAATCAGGTATGATCTATTGTGGTAGCCCCTATGTTTAAAGTTCACTACTTAGTCCCGATGAGTCTAAAAATTGCCAGATTCTTTGGAGTGTGATAACTGCTATCTCATTCTGGAGGATAATGGCATGATGTGTTGTCCGAGATGGATACCTACTTCTTTTGCTCATAAGCGGACTGCATGAGCAGAGGATATGCATGGCCGTTTCTTCTTCTGTATTTGAGAATCACAACCTGCACAACTGCAGAATCTAACAACTCAGTAAGTAAGCGGCTTGATAAAATCTGACAATCCGCACTGAGCTCACGTGAGTATGCTACCTCATACTTCCTCATACTTAAGGTAAGGCCTTTGCCTAGCAGTGGAATGTTTACACTTCATTTTACTTATTTTTATTCAATAATTATAGTCTGTATATCAGCTATCTAGTTTCAAAGGTTCGCTAGTTTTTGATTAGTTCCACCCACTAAAACGTTATCCGAACAGATTTCTTCAAAAATGTCAATGACTTTTGTGTAACACAACCAACTTCCTGACTCCACTGGTGAGGTGCTCAATTATTTACAATAACAGTACGCGTAACGACGTTTTCACAAGACACCAGAAATTTCACGCTGGTGGATTAACGGCGCGGTATCGCGGTAGCTTGGTTGGTGAGAGTGTTGGTTTTGGTCTTGGTTTCCAGAGATTACTGGTTCAAATTCAGCCCGTGCGCAAGTTTTTGGTAGCTTTTTAGCACTAGAACACCTTCAAAATAACCTAGCAAACCTGTACACGTATTGGCGGTAGATCCAAATCCACCATACTGTCCTGAGCTGTGTCGCTGGCTATAATACCATACCATACTGTACCTTTTGTAAAGGGGCGGTGTTCTCCTCAATATGGTATCCGCCAACAGACACAACGTTGGGAGGTAAGCTTCTCGGCCGGTCGATGGCAGGGTCTGAGTTCACCAAAATGATGGAGATGTTGTGAAGGGCTTCGTAGTATGGAGGAAGAGTGAGACCTCTGGCCTTCGCTAGGGGGCTGAAGTGCGTCTGGTAGAACGCTTCGTCTGAATAGAAATCGAACCTGGAAGAATCGAACATGTGAGAAAGTTTCGATTTGCGGCATCATAAATAAATAAATAAAATTAGCTCTTCAAAAGTAGACCTAACACTCTGCCAGAGGCAGACCTGCCACTGAGAGGTCTTAGCTGGTTCATAAGCTTTTTTTTGTTTGACAATTGCAAAATAACTGGACAGTTGTACAACTGATAAGTGAATACATTACGCAGGGTGCGTAAATTAATGCGGTTCAGCTTTGACAGTCAAGCAGCTCAGACGACTTAAATGGGCCGACCTAAAATCCTAGGCGAGACCAGGTCTATAATCCAACAATGGATCGAACTCAGCACTTCACACGCATAAGATATAGGTCGCTTGGCTAGCTGTCTTCAAGGTCGACATCTTGGATACTAGTCGACCAAGGCCTTCAAACATCTTAAAACACAACAACTTACCAATTACTGACACTCATCAGCCCAAACACGAAGCTGTTCCGCAGTCGCTCGACCAAGCTCATCGGTATGGAGAAGTCATGGAACATCAGAGGATGGCTCGCAATAGACCGGACATCATCCACCAGGGCCTCTAAGTGAGGATGCATTGCCATCCCGGAGAGCAAAATCCAGGGCACGCGTTGGATTGCTGCGAACCTGGAAGATTTGATGATGCATTAAATACACTACAGTACGCGCGATTAAGACTGTCCCCGCCTTAGGTAGATTAACGATTTGCCCACGACATTGCATCATACCATGACCGTGCTAGGAACGCGTCAGGGACGAAATCAACACGAGTTACCACCATATTCATTCCGTAGTGGCTAAGCACGCGTTTCAAGGCGTCGCCGCTCTGAGGTCCCGGGTTCGATTCCCGGTCGGGTCAATATCGAAATCATATTTTTTTATATTGTCTTCCTATATTGTCTGCCCCAACTGCCATCACGGACATGTATGCTGATATGTCCGTTACCTTAGTTCTTCTACTTATCTCCTCGTTTCTGTCTCTCCATCGCTCGTTGTGTCATATTGAGATTCTTTGTGAGGTCCATAGTTAGAGACCACGTTTTGGATCTGTATGTCATCACTGGTAACACACACTGGTTGAAGACTTTCGTTTTCAGACATTGAGGTAATTGAGACGAGAAGACGCTCTTTAGCAGTTTCCCGAACGTTGCCCAGCCGAGTTGGATTCGTCGATGGACCTCCTTCTCAAAGTTGGACAGATTCGGTTGTTGGAAAGATATAGTATAGTGAGTATTTATAAACAAAAAACCTATGACGAAGAGTCTAGCTCTTAAAATGTCATGATGATGATGACCTATATAGATAAACAACAAGGTGGAACCTACTTCTAATTGTTCAAACATATGATTATTCCACTTACCCAGCATCAGTATCAGAGAAGAACCACTCAGTGACCACAGCATCATACTGCACGCTGACGACCGCATCCCTCAACTCTCGGTTCTCCATCACGATGGTGGAGATGTTCCGAGAGAACTCCTTGACGAAGCTCGGTGGCGAGTTTCTGTATCTGTCATCCGACATATCGATGTCTGTGGAAGATAATGTTTAAATGCAGTGAATAGAAAATAATTCTATTACATCACCACATTTTAAATATTGACTGCAATGAAAACCCCAACTGGTGAAGGCTAGGAGGTCCGCAAAGAAAGTTTATTACAGTTTTGAAACGCGCATTGAAAGTAATCAGAAATATATAAAAAATAGCAGGTGGTGGAAGGATTCTAATACTTACTATCAACATCCTTCAGGTAAAAGCTGGAGCCAATACATATGGAATGGACAGTAAAATGATTGTGGACGATAAAGTTTTTTAAATCTAACCTAAATCATCCCTCTGCTGGACAAAGGTAATTGGATTCCCTAATTCAGTTAAAGTTGGCACGTAACCCTTAGTGCGCGAGTTCGACTCGCACTTGGCCGGTTTTTTTATCCTAATCATATCATTATCTCATTAATGTAGTATTTATCAGTATTGAGGGAGTAATCTCACAACGATAATGAAGTGACACGGCCAAGATAGACCATCGTCTTGGTGGAGTGGTATTGGCATTCACTCGGATAGCGAACGAAGGGTTTGATTTCCCGCCTCAGAAAATTTTATACTGTGATGTGCTATTCATAACCGACTTTACATAAGTATTTTTGATAACATAGATACATATCTACTTACGGCCAACTAAAGATACGGTAGCGCTCAAATCGATCTGCCTTAGATTTTTCTTCGTCGTCTTCTGAGGGTATGGGGTGCCCCATGTCACCTGTTACAACAAAAACCATTTTACAACATGTCACAATTTTTAGTCTTGGTACATAGAGTAAGGCGTTTTGCAGCGGCGGACTCGGCCGGGCCGGTCTATTTCACCGGTCTATTTAACTACCAACGTACATGAAAGGCAAAAAAGACCGCGCCGCAGGAGCCCACCGGGCATTGGTGGCGTACTGGCAGTCGCGGGCATCGACTGTCGGACTCGGCCTTAGGGACTTTGCGGTCAAAAAGACCAGAGCCCACTCCGCCGTCTGCAAAGCGCCTTAAAGAACTAGATAAAGGCCAAGAGTTGAGAGTCGTTGAAGAATCGCTGAGCAGGTAATCACAAAAACTGCAAGCGACTTACAAGTTAAAGAGGCAAAACTTTTGCCTCTTTAACTTGTAATGCGAACTTCAAAGTGTCCAATGACATCTTTGCTGGCTGTGTTCTAGGATGCTGATACAACTAAGCAACTTATTAGAATTACGGTTGATTTCCATTAATGAGGTGATTTGAGAACATATGCTATTATTGGAGGACGTTGAAATGACAAATGGCTGACTGTCATTACGAAAAGTAATTAAACCAAAGTTGTTTAAAAAAATATTGTAGTAAGACTGTAGTAGACTTAGGACCCAGTATGTCGGGTTGTCAACGGTTTTGTCCGACTCAAGCACAGAACCCCATACCTGGTGCCCAGCGGCTAACAGCGCGTCCACTATGCCCTTCCCCAGATGGTTGTGGCTCCGAGAAGGCGTTGGAAACACACATAGTACGTGGTAGCTCAGGACCTGGGTGAAGCAGGCTGAGAGGAGGAGCAGCGTTGGGATGTGCATGGTGGTTCTGTAAAAATAAATAAGGTTCTAATTTTGACATGCAGTAATGGCACAGAAGATATGACAGTTGCTTATGGTTTGGGGGAATACTAAAAACTATTTAAAACTTGCGAACCCAGTTAAATTTGTTCGCCCTAGGCTCTGGAGGGCAATTCTCGTGCAATTTTTAGACGAAAAAAGTTCACCGATTGAATATTCTTTGTCGAAGAAATAATAGTTTTTGATTTTTATTTATCTAACAGGATACATCTTCCTTCAAAGTTTCAACTGTGTTATACTAATAGTTTCAGAATAAAGTGGCTGTGACATACGGACGGACAGGCAGATAGACTTGAAGAAACTATAAGGGTTCCGTTTTTTGCCATTCGGCTACTGAATCCTAAAAAAACACGTACGTACTCTGAGTAATCAACACAGCACCAAAACGTGTTATTTTACAGCTCAAATTTTAATTCATTCATTTAAACTTTATTGCACAGTGGTTAGATTGGCGGTCTTAACGCCTAATAGCCTAGGGATTATATACCAGTATCATCCATTATCTACCAGGCAACCGCTTGTTTGCTATTATAACTTCAGGTCGGTAACAGGTACTCGCCCATTGAAGGTTGAACTGCTGTTACTAGCGTATGGAAAAACTCACTCAAGATTTTATTTGCCAAGAACACAGTTAACAAAGATGCCACTTAAAAGTAAGTAGCACGTGTGTTCAGTCTGCTCGCAGACGTGCAAAAATTTAATTAGTTAATATTACATAAAGATACATAATATTGACGTCAATTAAATTATCTTGAATAAAGAACATTAGTTTAAATAATATTAAGTATTTTAAATTTAACAATAGAACTTTGTCGCCAATTACAATATTCATTATTACTAAAAAAGCATTCTTCCAAAAGTCAGTTATTCAATCGCTTCTTAAATATTGGCCCTTGAAGTGATTTCAGCCCTTGAAGTGATTTGAGCCCTAGAACTGACAACACGAACAAATCTTGTGCACCATGATTTGACGCCACTGGTCATCAACTTATACAAATCTATACTAATACTAGCGGACCCAGCGAAATTTGTTTCGCCCCCAGCCCCGTCCCGCCCCAGCCCCGTCCCGCCAAGTCCCGTAATTTTAAAAGTTAAGCATTACCAGCGAATTTTGTTTCGCCCTTAAATTACTAAAATGGCTATTAAAAAATAAGGGTTGATCGTAGAAGGGTGAAAATTGAGGATTGTATGTATTTTTGTATGTTGTATCATAAAAAAAAAGAAATTAAAAATTTTGTCAAAAAATTAAATAATAAATTTGGGTTGAATTCCCCTAAAATTTAGGGGGATGAAAAATAGATGTTGGCCGATTCTCATAGATACCGGATAAGCACAAAAAAATTCATCAAAATCGGTCAAGCCGTTTCGGAGGAGTACGGCAACGAAAACTGTGACACGAAAATTGTATATACGAGGGTCAAACTGAAAGTTCTTAGAACTGGCCACTTATAAACAATATAATAAAAGAAATATTATAAAATTTGAAAATAGAACTTTTTGCCAATATTACTGAGTATATATTTCATTCATTTGTCATTTGTTTTACGATTTGGCGGCAAATTGAAAATTGTCTGTGTCACGTCAACATGAATTTAACACGAGAAAATTTTCGTGCAATGATTTTTTATGACTTTCGATGTCATTTAAGTCAACAAGAAAGTTATGATAGACTACGATTGGCCTTTCACGATGAAGCCCCATCTCGTGCGACTGTTTACAACTGGTTTAATGAGTTTAAACGTGGTCGCACTAATCTCACTGATGATGTACGTGAGGGACGGCCTTCTGCGGCGACGACTGAAAATAACATCTGTGTTGTGCGGCGTATGATAGAGACTGACAAAAGAGTGACCTATCAGCAGATTCGGACAAGCTTAGGCATCGGTATGAGTCAAGTGCACAAAATCCTCCACGAACATTTAGCGGTCAGGAAGCTTTGCGCCCGGTGGATACCTCATAATTTGACTAAGGCTCAAAAACTCCATCGTGTGGATTGGTGCCGTAAAATGATTGAAAGATTTAACGGAGGTGACTCAAATGCTGTGTTCGACATACTAACAGGTGACGAAAGCTGGATTTACTGTTATGATCCTGAAACCAAAAGACAATCTGCTCAGTGGGTGTTTCCTTTCGAGGAGTTGCCAACTAAAGTGAAGAGAGATCGAAGTGCGGGAAAAAAATGGTGGCCTCGTTCTTTGGAAAAATAGGTCATTTCGCAACAATTGTGTTAGAGGATCAAAAAATAGTTTCTGCAGAATGGTACACTACCAATTGTTTGCCACTTGTCTTGGAAAAAGTTCGAGAGAAACGACCTCGCAGTAGGATCCTCCTTCACCACGACAACGCCTCGTCGCACACCGCCAAGCGAACGATCGACTATTGGGCGACATCAAACGTTGAATTACTGGGTCACCCGCCGTATAGCCCCGACCTCGCGCCTTGTGATTTTTATTTATTTCCAAAAATTAAAGAAAAACTTAAAGGAAAGCGGTTTATGAATGCTGAAGAAGCGGTGGCTGCGTATCGCGATGCCATTGAAGAGACCCCTAAGGACGAGTGGGCAAAGTGCTTTTCCCAGTGGTTCCATCGCATGCAGCGGTGTATTGACGTCAATGGACAATATTTTGAAAAGATATAATAAAACTAATAACTGGCTTATGTAATCAGTTTTTGATTTTCTAAGAACTTTCAGTTTGACCCTCGTATTAGATTATAAAGCTGAAGAGTTTATTTGTTTGTTACTTTTGACGCGCTAATCAATTACTGGACCGATCTTTATGTTGGATAGCTTATTTATCGAGGAAGGCTTTAGGTTATAAAACATCACGCTGCAACGGGATGGGAGGGAGAAAACTCAAAACGCGCGGAGAAAGTCGCGAGGGACTGCTAGTTTTCGACAGTATTGGAGACCAATCTCATACATTGCTCTGTTCCCATAGTAAGTAGCTAATGCACTTGTGTTATGGAAATCAGACACAACGGGTGTACCACAACAACCAGACAATATGGAAAATTTTCATTTCTATATTGACCCGACCGGGAATCCAACCCGGGCCCTCGGAGCGGCGACGCCTTGAAACCAGCGTGCTTAGCCTCTATACCACGGAGGTCGTCGCTAGTGCTTCATACTCAAAATTCCAATTTCAAGGTGTGTATGTCATAATCTTGTACCTTGTCATCGTGTTTGCGATTGCATCACATTTTTGGTTTGGCGTAGCCTTTCTATACGTAGTAGTAACTACTCACTGTTCTCGCCAAACTAATCTTAGCTAATTATTATCACAGCGTTTAAGTATTCTACACATATTCTGTTGTCTGAAGTGATCAAATATATTATTTACTAGCGGTCCCCCGCGACTTCGTCCGCGCGTTTTGAGTTTGCTCCCTCCCCTCCCGTCGCAGCGTGATGTTTTATATCCTTAAACCTTTCTCAATAAATAAGCTATCTAACACAGAAATATTTTTTCAAATCTGTTCAGCAGTTCCTGGGATAAGCGCGTTCAAACCAACAAACTCTTCAGCTTTATAATATCTATACTAATATTATAAAGCTGAAGAGTTTGTTTGTTTGTTTGTTTGTTTGTTTGTTTGTTTGTTTGTTTGTTTGAACGCGCTAATCTCAGAAACTACTGGCCCGATTTGAAAAATTATTTTTACGTTTGATAGTCCATTTATCGAGGAAGGCTTTAAGCTATATAACATAAAGATACGACTCACAAGACCACAGCAGCAATGAAAAATGTTGCGAAAACGGGAGAAAGATATTCCTTTTGAGAGCTTCCGCTGCGTACGCTGCGGCAACCGCTAAAGTTACACAAAAATCATGTATGACAAGATTGTTCAGCATAAAGAGTTCTATAATAAAGTCCATGACAGCATAAGTCTATCTTATATGGTTGACTTACTACAACCTTTTTTATGTTTATAAATTTGTAAAAAAATATAGCATCATTTTTAGAGGTGTATTATACACACAGGTATTTATTCTTATCAAAATAAATACATTCATCATCACGAGCATTTCATTTAGAACAAAGTTGCCCTTTATATCATTTGATTCCAATAAATATCTTAGGACCTATCACAGTTTTAACATAACCCCGCACCAAAATAATGTTTGAAGCTTAAGTACAACGTGCGCTTGCGCTAATTATATTATAAAGCTGAAGAGTTTGTTGGTTTGAACGCGCTTATCTCAGGAACTGCTGAACCGATTTGAAAAAATATTTCTGTGTTAGATAGTTTATTTATTGAGAAAGGCTTGAGCATATAAAACATCACGCTGCGACGGGAGGGGAGGGAGCAAACTCAAAACGCGCGGACGAAGTCGCGGGGGACCGCTAGTTAGTATAGATTAGCGCAAGTGCGAACATTATTTTAGTGCGGAGTTATGTTAAAACTGTGATAGCTCCTAAGATATTTATTGGAATCAAATGATAAAAAGGGCAACTTGGTTCTAAATGAAATGCTCGTGATGATGAATGTATTTATTTTGATAAGAATAAATACCTGTGTGTATAATACACCTCTAAAAATGATGCATTATTTTTTTACAAATTTATTAACATAAAAAAGGTTGTAGTAAGTCAACCATAAAAGATAGACTTATGCTGTCGCGGACTTTATTATAGAACTCTTAATGCTGAACAATCTTGTCATACATGATTTTTGTGTAACTTTAGCGGTTTCCGCAGCGTACGCAGCGGAAGCTCTCAAAAGGAATATCTTTCTCCCGTTTTCACAACATTTTTCATTGCTGCTGTGGTCTTGTGAGTCGTATCTTTATGTTATATAGCTTAAAGCCTTCCTCGATAAATGGACTAATCTAACATAAAAATAATTTTTCAAATCGGGCCAGTAGTTTCTGAGATTAGCGCGTTCAAACAAACAAACAAACAAACAAACAAACAAACAAACTCTTCAGCTTTATAATATTAGTACAGATTTACATACGTGAGTATTCACACATACGTGAGAAGAACATAATCAATAAATTGCGGTCCCCCACGACTTGCGACTAGCGTTCATTGTTGTCATGCCCTTGCAGGGCGTCACATGTATACCAGCTGAAAATGTAATGTGACTGCAAATGCAAGCAATAAATTATTTGATTTGATTTGACTTCGTCCGCGTGTTTTAAGTTCGTTCCCTCCCCTTTTGTCGCAACGTGATATTTTATAGCCTTAAGCATTCCTCAATGAATACCTACGCTATCCAACACATATTTTTTTTTCAAGTCAGTCTAGTAATTCCTGAGATTAGTGTGTTCAAACAAAGAAACAAACTCTTCGGCTTTATAATGTAAATATAGACCCAGATAATATAATACTACATAGATAGATAAGTAAATTGTCCTTGTTAGTGTATTTGTTTAGTGTACCTTCCTTTACGCATTGTGTTATATGCGGCTGAATGCAGTCTTCGTGGATAAAAACAAAACATACATAAATTTGAATTCAATATGTAGAGGTACATACATAGCATTTATTTAAGTATTTAGGGACCGATGCGAAAATATTGTTCTCTATTTTTGAGCTACTTGCGTTAAGATTTCTCTATATATAAAAAAAAAAACAGTGAAAATCGCAAAATTGCCCAAATTGCGCAGATCTAATGGGTGGAAATGTGCCGAAGGAATAAGGTTTAGTTATATATATATTTTTTTTAGCTTTATTTGTTATGTTTGTGTTTTTAATATGTTTTGGGAAAGGTTAGGTTTGAATGGGAGGGGATTTGATGCATGGGTTGGGATCCAAGGACAGACCGAGATGTTGTCTGTCCTTAAATCGCTGTAGGCCCCCGAGGCGTCAATTTGAGGACTTCCATGGGGGGCCAGGTTTAGTTACATTAGCTATGTGCTAAAAACCTGTTTTATAGTACCTTTCGTATAATACAACTTTGTTTCTTATACTGAAACTTTTTAGGTTTTCTTTTATATCGCTCTCAACGAAGCATTTTTATAAGCTCGAAGTATTATTCTAGGTATGTCAATTTTTTTTTAGACAGAAAAGCGCGTCAATGTTACTTATAACCTCATGTTACCTCTGTTAACTCTCGAATCTGTGCAAATGGATTTTAATCACCAATAAGATTAATTAATCAAAAGTCACGTTACTTATCTTCATGAGTTATTCAAATGTATTATTTTAATAAAATATAAATCTCATTATGACAGATAAGTATTCGCGCCTTGTAAATTGTGGGCATTATTTTATCATAATTTTACGGTATACTTAAGTCTTCTAAAAATGTTTACTAGTCCATTTCAATAATTTCTATTCAGTTAAGAGTTAATAGCTCATGCTTTTTTAGATAAATCCACTTCATTATTAATTTAAATATATTTTTAACCGCCATTAAAGACGCGTTACTCATACAAATATGAGTATGATAACTTGCGTGTTGAAAACTGTTAATATTCTTTGTTTTATTAATTTTAATCATTCTCATTATAACCGAATGCGTATGATGTTAATTAATAGATTTTAACACACAGGAAATGTCTAGGTAGGTAACAGATATCCTTTAAATATCCTTTGGACATTCCCACACATCGACATCTAGCCCCAAAGTAAGCTACTCAAAGCTTGTGCTATGGGTGCCAGACAACGGATATAATACTTAAATACTTTTTTTTTGTAAATACATATATGATATACATAGAAAACACCCAGACCAATACCAACAGACATGTTCATGCACACAAATGTTTGAATTGTGCGGGGATCGAACCCACACCCGTTGCGTAGTAGGCGATTTCTCGACCACTACACCAGACGGGTCGTCTAGATTGACTGCCTAAATTGACTTACCTGTTCATCTACTTGCCAGCTAGACATGCATAGAAATAAGAAGGCAAGCTTAGCTAGGTATATTCTGTATGTCATAAACTATTATTTGAGATTAAACTCATACTGGTATTTCATTTTTATTTATTTAATCTAAATGGGTTTGCTCTTGGCTCTAGCCTAGACCTAATTTGGCTTAGACAGATTCGACGATGGAGCGAGCTCACCTAGAAGAAGCCTGTTTACTCTGGCTTTAAATTTTCGGGTTATATTCCCTTAGGAACACTGATGCTGAAGAGTTCCACTCTTTGGCTGTGCGCATTATAAAGGATGTCGAGAAGCGTTTAGTTCGCGACAGTGGATCTACACAGTATGGGTGCGTCTAGACGTGCGGTGGTAGAAAGAGGATGGAGGAATGAAGCAATTAATAAAGTGATGAAAGACAATTTATTATATAAAATTATGGTCTCAAGCTTACGTTCGTCACGCACATCATGCACAGACTTCAAATGAATTTGTTTCTCCTAAACAGAGGGCAAATGTGTTATTTTGAGCTTTTTAGTCAGTTCTTTTTAAAGGCGGAAGTTTTTGAATTATTGTTTATCTCATGTTTTTCTGTTTTTAACCCATATCTCAAAAACGCCTGGACTGATTTTGATGAAACTTACACTGTACTCTTAGTTGAAATATACCTGATTGAACTAAAAAACATCTCGCTCTGACTTCTCATTTTCAAGAAATCCGTGGACAAACATACAAATATACATACATTTTGCACACGCGATTTGCAGCCCTAATAGATCGACGTTATCAAATTCTAACGATATCACATACATACGCATTGAATTGATTACCTTCTTTTTTTGAAGTCGGTAAAAATAGCCATGAACACTTCTCATAAGGCTAGTTATCAAATGCATATTTGTTTATAATCTATATTTGATAAAACATAATATGTCTGGCTCATCGAGTTGATCGGTGAAGGTCGATTTTCCACGTCTCACAATAATTAATTTACAACACGTCCCTATAAAAAGCGCAACTTATTTATTCTTTACCTCTAACCACGCTACAAACCTTTTTACAGATCCTTAAAAAAACAAATATAGACACTTCACAAAAAAGTTTTCACCAAAAAGTTAATACCGTGTTTACACGCACCTAAACCTTTTTAAAGAAAATGTTCACATTTTAAGAATAAAATTCAAAATTGGAACGCGTTGTTTCCCCGCGGTTATGGAATGTATACTAATCGTCCGAGTGCCGAGTCCGATCATAAAATGGGAGTTCAAGTTCAGTGATGGAATAAAGAGCCAAAGAATATTCAGACAGACACGACACTGGTCCGATTCTTACCTAACTTACCTACCGAATAAAGGAGAATGCCCAAATCTGCCCCACTCTAATTAAGCATAGTATAAGCATGACATATAAACCAAAATTCGTTTTTTATTTTTATAATTCATATTTGTTTGTTACGAAAAAAACTTTTGTGGGAATTTTATTTTCATTTTAATTGATTATTCAAATGACTAAATCCTATTTTGAGTACAGTTAGCAGCACGTCAGGTTATACGAAAACAGCTTTTATCTTGTAAAGAATTGAGGCGGTTTTAAGGTATAGTCTGTCGTGCGGCCATGTAAACATTTATAGGGTCAGTTAGTCTAAAATCATCATTGTTGCTTTAGTCATTGTGTTGCAAATACAAAATGCCTATTTAATAAAATAGATAACATTTTAGTTGTTAATTCTTTGTAATGGATCTGTGGGTATCGGAAATATAATTATCTGCACATGATGAGGATCTTGTAGGGCAATCGGCAATATGCGTAACAAGCCCCGTAAATGGTATAAAATAGAACTATATCCGTCCGTCATCATGATTGATAAAATACAATTAGGTGGTTTATTTTCGTTGTCCATTGCTTCTAATGAAATGCAAATGTTTTGGTCATTTGAGGCCACGAATTGAGTTTTATTATTCCTCCACGTTAAGATTCTGTACTCTTTTGTGCAAGTGCTGTGCTGTTTTTATGACGAACGTTCATACGTCCACAATGCCAGTGCCTCGCTGTGTAAACTGTTCTCTTGCTCTAAGGCATCTGCTGCCTTACCAGTTACCACCAAGAGGCAAGCGATGCTATGCTTAGTATTCTACGCTCCTGGATAAGCATGGCCATTGTAAGTAATAAACACTTTTGACTGCTGCTGATAGTAATTGTTAATAAAATGCAGTCTTTCTTGTGACATGCATAGTATTAAAATGTAGTGATCATATATATGGACCTGTATATTATTTGAGTGTATAGTATTGTTATTTTTTCAGATCACTGAAGACAATAATCTCTGTCAAGAATGTTTTGTTATACTTCTTAACGAATCTGCAACCTCCTCTTCTGGAGGTCAAGTAGTACAGGCTTAAGCCTGTACTACTTGACCTCCAGAGGGCACCCACAAGTGTGCCATGTATGTGGAAAGTCCATTATAAAAGCCAAGATAGATCAACTTCCAGAGAATAGTCTAGAGAGGGATTTTATTATTTTATGCATAATGTTTCATCAGGTATTTGCTTTGTTTATAAATTAAATGATTTAATTATAGAAATATGTATTTTGAATTAATTGAACATTTGATTCCAAAAAACAGTTTTTAATTTCAGATAAACCGGCTTGAGAATGTCTGTTTACCCTTTTGAACAAATGTCTATGGAAGTGTAAGGGGACATGCATTACTCGACCCGAGTAGACAACAAGAGGTTGTGCTAGAAGCAGCTTCCACATCTAATCAAACCTTGATTGCTTCTATGTCTTCATCGAAAACTACCATGGAGTCACCAATACAAATACTACCTTCATTACCAACATTTCAATCAAATGTTATTACTGGTGTCTGTGCCAGCATTCTTTTTAGACAATGTTTTTTATAAATATGAAGATGATGAATAAATCATATAATTAAAAGAGTTTTAATCATTTCTTTTAATGATTAAACTTGTAACATAATCTAGATATAGCAGGTATTGCAACAAGACTATCAATTATTTTAAGCGTTCATTATACGATTGAAGGCAAAACTATGTATTTCCACACTTTCATTTTGAGTGATTTTATTTCTTAGACTACTCACAGTTGTAGTGGTTGAACATTATTTTTATATGTTTATGTGCATTTTTTCATTAATACCTATCTTATTTACCTCGTATTACCTCATTTAGTACCTAGTAACACCTCAAAACTGAACTTTGTTTTTAATTATTAGGAAAACCCCACAAACAATAAGTTTTTTTTCAAGTTCATTTTATTTTATAACATTACTTCTACTTTATCACCAATTTTGGTAGTTATACAAATTCATTTGTTGCGCAACCAAGCTCCATAGTAAAATGGGCAATCTCCTTTACTAACTATTTCACATTGAACTACTGTTACTAGTGTATGGAAAAAACAACACGAACAAATCTCTTGCCACATGAATTGACGCCTCTTGTCATCAACTCAAACAAACGGTTTCATATTCGAAATTCAAAATGTCAAGGAATTCATTACAATCTTAACGTCATAATTAGGACACATTTTTGCTTGCCATAGCTTCTCTTGTGTAACATAGAGATCGTTGCTTCTCTTTATGTAGTTATAACAACTCACTGCTATTTTAATACACTTACGGTTTATTTTACAATGAAATGATAAGTTAGTTAATGTAGATAGATGGTTGTGATGGTTAGTGATATCTACCAAATACTTCATACAAATTACGTTCTATATTTTAATTATTCGTTGGATAATTAATCAGATGTTTTCTTATAACTGAGAATTAAGACTGCGATACAACGTCAGTAGCTGGCGCACTTTTATGCCTCACTTAAACTGGCGGTTGTGAATATATATCGTACGACCTCCGTGGTGTAGTGGCTAAGCACGCTGGTTTCAAGGCGTCGCCGCTACGAGGTCCCGGGTTCGATTCCCGGTCGGGTCAATGTAGATGGTGTGGGTGATCAATTTCGAGAGAGAGATTTCCATAACAAACAAGTGCATGGGCTACTTACTTTGGGATCAGACCAATGTATGTGATTGGTGTCCATTTTTTTTATAATATTTATTTATAGTATGAATATAGGCATCCAAGGACGCAAAATGCCAATAACTGGCATGCAAGCTGCTGGTCCGTTTGCAGGCATGTGTATCGTAGCCTTACAGATAATCAAATCGGTACAACCGATCTAAAATCGGTGTATCTACTTTTAATAATATAATTAATTACTTTGCGAAATTAGAGCACCTAGGTAAAGTACATTAACTACCCGCAATCAATTTACGCTGTCTGACAGATAAGATAATTATTTAGTTTTGGGCATAGATTAGGCGACATTAGTATTTATTAGCTGTGCCTTGTTCGAGATTTAATTGTATCATCACTGTAGACATAAATAAAAACGAGTGACCTCTTTTTTATAGTTGACTGACCTAGCCGATTAATTGTTTTTTTTTTCATTGTAACAAGATAGCTACATATTATGCCTACTTTTCAAAACAGATACTTAATCTTTGCCTGCTAGAACTCGTTCGAAACGTCCAGCCAATCATTGGTCATATAACCTTGCAGAGACAAGGAAGCCGAATAAATTCAACATTGTTTTGTTACTTTGAGTGTCAATAACCCAATACTTTTTCGCGTAGGAATGAGTGTTAATATAACCTTTTTTATCGCTTCGTCTCTGATCCAAGACTCAAATCTGATAAAAAGTGTAGCTATGTAGGTGCCTATGTTTTATTTTATGATTGTATAAATGTACAAAAATCAGCCTAGAGAGAGTTGGACTCGCGCACTAAGGGTTCCGTGCTAATTTTAACTGAATTGGGAATCCACTTACTTCTACTTTGCTAAAATACCACAATATTTTGTTGACAGCAAATATAACTTTGTATTTCATAGTATTTGTATAAAAACAAGGTAATGTTTGTGGTTATTGAAAATATGCTATATCTCAAAAGTTTCTCGTTCGATACCGTCCATACCAATTTTCGTTGACTCTCTTAGTTTAAAAGTTAGGCGTCTATCTATCAAATGTTAGACTTTAAAAGAAAATGGTTTTAGGAACCTCTATTTTAAAATACCTATTCATAGGCAACCTACGCACGCATTGGTTTTACAAAGTAATATTTTTCGGTTTTAGTTTCATGTATGAGAGCCCCCCTTAAAAAACTTTTATTTTATTTTTGTATGAGAATTGTAAAGCGGTTAACAGGATACATATTTCTACCAAACTTTAACAGTGTGATTCATAATAATAAATATAAATCTTTAAAAATGCCTTAATCTCTATTTTTCTCAAAATCTAGCGGTAAAAAACTCAAAGTGTTTTCAACAATAAATGATTCATTTATTGTGCTAAATGGACCCTTAACATATTATTATCACTTAAACAAGGTGACCTTATAAATAAATATCCTTTGGACATTTCCACACATCGCCATCTAGTCCCAAAGTAAGCTACTCAAAGCTTGTGTTATGGGTGCCAGACAACGGATATAATACTTAAATACTTTTTTTTTGTAAATACATACTTGATATACATAGAAAACACCCAGACCAATACAAACAGACATGTTCATGCACACAAATGTTTGTATTGTGCGGGGATCGAACCCGCACCCGCTGCGTAGTAGGCGATTTCTCGACCACTACACCAGACGGGTCGTCAAGGTGACCTTATAGAGATGATATTATTATGAATGCATGCAAGTAATAGATACAATAAGGCTGCACACTTATCCGAGGTGAACGTGCCAAACGAAACGAATTTTAGAATTCTTCATATGAAATCTAATGAAACCTCGCACACTTATCCGCGTCGAATCGTCCGAATCTGGAAGAACCCCAGAAATCCTAGACGAATTCGGATGACGTCATCAGATTCGGCGCGGCTAATGCGGTCGACTCGGACGATTCGGACGACTCGCCGGATAAAATCTTCATACTCACTTTAGATGTCACTCATAGCGCTATGCTACATAAGTAAAACTGTAATTTTGAGAGCTGTGGATTTTGTTGTAAAAAAAAAACTCATGATTTCTCCGACGCGGTCGATTCGTCTGATTCGGTAGATGCTTGCGTTCGATTCGTTCGGCGCGTTCGGCTCGGATAAATGTGCGTTCACCTTTAAAGGTAGGTTAACCTTAAAACAAGCTGATGTTTTATCTCACTTTCCATCATCTGTAATCCATCATCAACCTCTTGTTTGTGCTGACAACTGTAGGTGGGTAGATATTATCGAAAAAAAGTCTGCTTTGGTAAAATTGCATTCACCTTGTGTCGTCTTTTGTTGGTCTCAAGTTGTGCCCGTTTTTACGGTTCCGTAGCCGAATAGCAGAAAAACTGAACTCTTTTAGTTTTGTCAAGTCTGTCTGTCTGTCCGTCCGTAGGTCATCAAAGCTACTTTATTCTGAAACTATTAGCATTACACGGTTTAAACTTGGTAGGTAGGTGTATTCTGTTAACCGCTTGATCCTCATACAAAAAAATAAATTTGAGGGGGGCTCCCATACAAATAATTAAAACAAAATTGCTCTAGCCTATTCGTGTGGGGTGTTTATAGAAAGGTCTCTTAAAATGACTTTGAGGTTTTTAAAAACATTTTTTCCAAAAGTCTAACATTAGGGAGATAGACGCTTCCAAAGTCTAGTCTCTAATTTTTTAACTAAGATTTTCGAAAAAAAAAAAACGCTATGTAGATCTCAACAAACACTTTCAACAAAAATAGTTTTGAATAAGATCGAACTGGTAGTTTTTGAGATATAGCACATTTTCAACAGCCGGTTATATAACTTTGTCCTTCATTTACATCATAAAAAAACAAAGATATTTTTGCTGTCAACATAATATCTGTTTTTTTGGCTAAATGGAAGTATGTGAATGTTGGCACAGAACCCTCAGTGTGCTAGTCCGACTCGCACTTGACCGAGTTATGTTTCTAGCTTGTGTCCTAGATTTTTGTTTGAAAGTGGTTAGGCGGCGGTGTCCGCGACCTTACATTGCAGTAAGTAAGCTAAATGCTTCTTTGTTTCAATCAGCTTAGTACCTATATTTTATTCTTATCAATTAAGAGCTTGTTCATACAAATAAGATTCGTTTGTTCTCTAGATAGCGAGTGATTTATAAGTATGTCTGTCATTCACACGAGGTCCTTTTAAGGTCAAGTACCTACGTCCATTGACTGTGAATTAGGATATGAAGTTAAACTTATCTACAGTGCGACATCTTCTGGCTGATATCTATCAGCCAGAAGATGTATGTCATCTGACATTAACAGGGGGCGCTAGTTAGGGTTCCGTAGCCAAATGGCAAAAAACGGAACCCTTATAGTTTCGTCAAGTCTGTCTGTCCGTCCGTATGTCACAGCCATTTTATTCTGTAACTATAAGCATTACAGTGTTGAAATTTGGTAGGAAGATGTATCCTGTTAACCGCTTACCGATGCTCATACAAAAAAAAAAAAATGACATTTAAGGGGGGCTCTCATACATGAAACTAAAACCATTTTTTTTTTTTGTCAAACCTATGCGTGTGAGGTGTCTATAGATAGGTATTTTAAAATGACATTGAGGTTCCTAAAACTATTTTCTTTTAAAGTCTAACGTTTCATAGCTAGACGCTTTCAAAGTGGTAAAATGGGCGTCCCCCCCACCTAACTTCTAATCCAAGCAAGTGTAAATTTTTAAAAAAATATGGAATGTCGATCTTACTAAATACTTTCAACGAAAATTGGTTCGGACGGGATCGAACGAGTAGTTTTAGAAATATAGCACATTTTCAACAACCGCAAACATAACTTTGTACTTCATACAAACACTATGAAAAACAAAGTTATTTTTGCAGTCGACAAAATATTGTGGTATTTTACTTAGTAGAAGTAAGTGGATTCCCTAATTCAGTTAAAGTCGGCACGGAACCCTCAGTGCGCGAGTCCGACTCGCACTTAGCCGGTTTTTTTTTAATTTACAAGTTTATCGTCCTCGGACGGAGCCATACCTACGGACAATTCTTCATTTATAAGTTGAATATTTTCACTTAACTCTATAAAACTTACACTAAACTAACCTTTTTTTTTTTTTAACGTCAGGAAATGCAATTACGCACCGTACCTCTCCGTCGGGGAACGGAGGGGCGTGTGTGGGACTCCCCCGGATACGCCCCCGGGTATACCCACTAAAACCTGACGACGCCCGCCGCGTTTGGTGGCTTTGACAGCAGGGGCCGCGGTGTCTCAACAGTCCCGCGACCCTTGCCAGCGCAACCTCCACCCTCCATCAGGAGGTCGGATCTCCACGGAGTGGGGCGATCCCACTCCCGTCGGCACCCTGGCGCCTCAGGAGGGTCCCTGGTGATTGGACAGAGGTGTCCCCACACCGTCTGTCCGAGACCCTCCCGACGAGGCGAGCCACGCCCGACGGCAGATGCACGCCGAGCTCGCCCAGAGGACCAAAGTCCTCAGGACATCCCCCGCCTCCTCTGATAAACCAGAGGGGTGCCGGGAGTCCAACGACTTTTAGTGAGCCGCCGCTCGATGCGAGACAGACGCGACTCACTATGGCCACTGCCGCCCGATACGGGTACAGACGCAGCGGCAATCTCCACGGAGCATCTTGGCTTCACCCGCCGCTGGATTGCGACAGGCTACTGAGCCCCCTCGCCACGACAAGGCGTGCTCCATTCGAGGGGGACACTAAACTAACCTAGCCTAACCTAAGTCATTGAGTTGCGGGGAAGGCGTTAGCATTTCAATGCTCAATGCTAGAAAAAGTCAGGTACATATTTTTGGCCCGACCCGGGGACCGAACCCGGGACCTCTAGCCTAGCCGTCGCTTTAAAGTGCGACACTCCTACCGCTGCGCCACGGAGGCAGTAGTCTTCTTGTATTGTATAAACAATACAAGAAGACGTAATTCTCAGTGAAGTCCTAGAGCACGCCCCTTCACTGTATCCATTCGTTTACCAGTGCTATGCTGCTCCCACCAATCTCTTTTTCTCAGACAATGTTATACAGTCACAGGTTGGAGCTCAGCAAGGTGATCCGTTGGGACCTTTGTTATTCTGTTTGGCGATACAAAAAATAATTTCATCTTTAAAGTCTCCACAGAATGTTTGGTACCTCGATGATGGTATTTTAGGTGGAACACCAGAAGTGGTTATTGAAGATTTAAAAATTCTTATACCTGCATTAAAAGCTGTAGGCTTGGAGATTAACCCAGCCAAATGTGAAGTTTTTGGATGTAGTGGCTTAATTACTCATATCGAGGACCTTGAATCAAATTTGCCTGGTATTGTACAGATCGATATGTCTTCACTTAATTTGTTAGGTGCTCCTATATTTTCCGAAGGTGTTAGCTCTGTGTTGCAACTCAAAAGGCAGGCACTTTCAGCTGCACGGGAGCATTTGGATAACCTATCAGGGCATGTTTCTCTTGTTTTATTGCGGCAATGTTTGGCATTGCCACGTATGACTTATGTCTTGAGAACATCGCCAACTTGGCTCTTTGAGCAAGAATTAAAACAACTAGATAGAGAACTGATAAATCAACTATAGAATCTGTACTAAATGTTTCGTTAGATGAGTCGCAGTGGTGTCAGGCCTCCTTACCGGTGCGTTATGGGGGTCTAGGAGTACGTCGGACTCAAGATATTGGTTTGGTGGCCTTTTTAGCCTCCGCACATGGGTCAGCGGATATCGTTGCTCGTATGTTGTCAACTGATGGCAGCAGTATTCGCGTACCTTTTGTGTCTGAGGCTTTAGAAAAATGGGCTACGGTCTGTCCGACTGACGATCGTCCCAAAAATCTTTTTGCTCAGAGGGAATGGGATGATATCCTCTGCAAGCTCTCTTTTTCACGCTTGTTGGATGGTGTCTCGGGAGCCGATACGGCACGTTTAAAGGCTAAGCCTGAATCCGGTGCTTGGCTGCATGCTTATCCATCACCACAATTAGGGACATTGCTCGATAATGACTCACTAAGAATAGCAGTGGCTCTTAGACTTGGTGGCAAGGTTTGTGAAGCGCATCCTTGTATTTGTGGTGCTATGGTGGAGGAAAATGTCCATCATGGTTTAAGCTGTCAAAGATGTGCGGGACGCTTCCCGAAACACCATTCCATTAACGATATAATTTGTCGGGCTATGGTATCGGCCAATGTTCCATGTGTCTTGGAACCACCTGGTTTGTCCCGTACGGATGGCAAGAGACCGGACGGTCTTTCGTTGATTCCGTGGCGGCGAGGACGTTGCCTCTTGTGGGATGCTACGTGTGTTAGCACGTTTGCTGCGTCTCACCTGAGGCACACTGTGTGTTCAGCGGGTTCAGCGGCAGAAAACGCTGCTAAGGTAAAACACACTAAATACTCGGCTCTGGAAGCGATGTATGAATTTGTACCGGTTGCTGTCGAGACGGCTGGACCATTTGGTGTTGAGGCCCTTGAGTTATTTAGAGAGCTAGGGCGAAGAGTAAGAGAGAAAGGAAACGACCCACGCTCTGGGTCCTGGTTGGTTCAGCAGGTCTCCATTGCCATTCAACGAGGCAATGCAGCCAGCATAATGGGGACCTTTGGACCAGCTAGGTTGCAGAGTGGGTGCTAAACTATTTAGTTTGACCGTTAATTTGTTATATTACGATTAATTATTGCTTTAAATTTTGACGACGCTGGTTGCTGATTTCTAATGTGTATATTTTGATAATGACCTTTCATAGTTTATTCAATTGATTTTAACATTTTATATTGACATTAGTGACATGTGTGACATTTTGTATTTTATTTAATTAATGTTATTATTTAAGTGCACAATTATAAACAATTACAACTATATATTTTTTTAACTTTATTTAGGACTAAGGTTTAAGTTATTTAACAATTATCATTTCATGACAAAGAAAAGGAGTAGGTTACAAAATTGAAACGTGCTGTCATGCTATCAGTCCAACCGTGCAAAATTTCTGGCCTATTAAGGATATCTACGTCATTACGCGTGACGTCAGCGCTATCTCCCGGTATTTGTCAGCACGGTAGCTCAATTGGTAGAGCGCTAGGCCCGGTTAGACAATTTCAGGTTCAAGTCCCGCCCGTGCGCAATCTTATTTTATCACGAAACAAACTAATAGCTCTAACACACTGGGACGGGTTGCAAGCGTCGCCGTCACGCAACGAATTCATCTTGAAAAAGTTAAGGTTGCGGTGACCGACGTCATGTAATTTTGGAGGATTATACGTAACTTTGGAAGAATAAATAAAACACACCATAGTTAAATAATTAGTTTACTATTTCTACAGCAGCGCGGCATATGACATGAAGAGTTGCAAAGCACGCTGCTCGCTGCGCAGACGCAGTACGCGCGCCTCGCCGCCCGCGCTTGTGATCAGCGCCTGAAACAATTTATTTATTTAATTACTTTACATCCACAGCTCTTAAGACTAAGAAAGTAAACAATATTTATATATATATATTACCTACAGCCTTTAAAAGGATTGACAAATTGCTCATTTAAATTGATTACAGCGAATGGTTGTGAAAGATAAAGATACAATAATAAGACGTATATAAACGTATATAACTCTTATTAACTACAGTTGTTACGGACACCCAATCGTGTTTAGTAATAAGTTTAGTTATATTTATTTATAAAGATTTTTGATGAAAATAAATATTATTTTCTGTTAGGGCCATAGGAGTAAGCATTGTAATTAGCTTAGGGCTCGTTTTATTTCAATAATAAGAAACCTGTTAGTTAGGAGTTCCCATTTGCAAATTAGGTAGGCAGGTAGGGTCAATTAACTAGCTAGGAAATATTAAGAAATATGTAGGTAGTTTGGTACAGGGGCGAGGGAGACCCTAGTAGGCTGTCTCGCTCAGGTGGAGCGAGGCCGGTAAAGCCTTTGAATTTCCTGACCCCCATATCGCACTTTCTGAGGGTAGGTAGGAAACGCATTGGATTGTTGCGAATGGGAATTTTATGACGATTAATGTAGGTAGGTTACAAAAACGTAAGAAGGAATACGCAGATGATGTTATGTGTCCGTCCTTGTTTGTAACTAATCTGTATTAGTCGATAAGTCAGACATGTATTTTTGGATAAATAAAGGGCCGTGACGCGCTCTCACGGTCACCGATCTCAAAAAGAAGAGTTTTATTTGGAATCTACAGTCTACACATCGAAGGAAAGATCGTCGGAAAATTGACTCTGCCTGCCTGTAGTCAATAAGAGTTATAGAACAAATAAAAAAGAAATAAATTTAGCGAGAGACATTCTCAGAATAAAAGTAAATAGCGAAACGCCAAAAGTAAAAAACATACAGTTAACATTTTATTTATTAAACCTTTTACGCATTAGATCATGCCATCCACACATTAGCGTAATACCCACAACAAAGCAAATTAAAAATATGAAACGTGAAAATGCAATGTAGTGTACCGACTCATCAGCCGAAAACCGATTTAATGGTCCTACACAAAATCGTGCATCACACACTTGAATCCCCTGATCTTACCTCCTCACTAGCCTTCAACACTAGGGTTAACATGAGGCGTTCATTACCCACTTTTGTCTTACCTGGATACAGAAACAATGTCTCACGACACAACCCTGACGCCAGAATGTGTCGCCTATATGTATAATCGTTTACAGGTCAGGCTTGACATATACAACGCTAGCTCTTCTCTGTACAAAACTGCAGTAAAAGCTGTCGCAGATGACCTCAGCTAAGCCTCAGAACAAATCATTTATTTCGGACAACAAAAATCCATGGGTTAGTAATACTGGGTAAATCTTTAAATCTTATTTTGTATTTTAATTATAAACTTAGCTTTGTATTTTAAGATAATTTGTTTACACGCTACTTAAGTTTGGCGCACAGGTGTTAACACTTTAGGGCATTAGTCCAGTTCCTCTTAGTTTTTAATATTTATATACTACCTTAATACGATTAATGTCTGTTTTTGTTACCTATGAAATAAAATAAAATAAAACCGGCTACGTGCGAGTCGGACTCGCCCACTGAGGGTTCCGTGCCAGCTTTACCTGAATTAGAGATCCACTTACTTCCACTAAGCCAAAATATCACAATATTTTGTTGACAGCAAACATAACTTTGTTTTTCATAGTGTTTGTATGAAGAACAAAGTTATATTTGCGGTTGTTGAAAATGTGCTATATCTCAAAAACTAGATACTAGTTCGATTCCGTCCAAACCAATTTTCATTGACAGTGTTTGTTAAGATCTACATTTTTTTTTCAAAAATTACCTTATATGGGGGGAGGAGGGATAATTCATCTATGATTAATTGTTACTTGAATAAAAACTGTCATTAATTAATTCATTCTAAAGTATGTTTGCTAAGTGCCAACTACGCAGGATGTATATTAAAATAAAAACGTTATACTAATAGGTAATAAGAAACTAGCATTAGACACAATTATTCCGTCTGGCTTCTAACTACAAACATTTTAAGTACCTACTCAACCGTAATTACATTTGATTATGTTTGAACCCACAAAAGCCCTTGAGATTGTGTATTCTTGATTGTTTAATAATTACAGGCTTAAAAAAACAAAGTATGTTATGTCCTTGCCTTATGTACAGACAGCAGAATAAAATATAATGGTTATAACTCGTATGTACGTAAATTTAAGTAAGGTCTGGGGCCCTATTTTTGAATCACTCGCTCGGAAATGGCGAGTGATTTTCGTTCGACACCGAGTTTTTTTCTATGACTTTTAATTCATCTTCGAACGAAAATCACTCGCCATCTTGAAGCGAGTGATTCAAAAATAGAGCTCCTGATTTTTCCCACGTCAGATAAGGGATATTTGTCGAATAAAATACAATACGTCTAATTTTAAAACGTCACCTATTTGTCAGCCATCATTTATGTAAAAATCATTATAAAATTGGTCGTTTTGTACTTGAATAATTTCGGTTACATTACAACATTAGCACCAAAGGCGCAGCATATTACGTCCTTCGACAAGTTGAACCTATTCACTCTTGCCTTAAAGAGGTTTAGGTCATAATTCTGAGGGCAAATATCAGCAGGCAGCGAGTTCCATTCCCTAGCTGCACGCATTAAAAGGAATACTTCATTTACACGTTTTAGTTTGTTATTCATAACCCCTAATCAACAAAACACAGGTTCGCAAGGCTTATCTGTGAAGTAGAAAACAATGTAGTCGAGATTAAAAAGCATTATGGCAGTACGCTGGCAGCATCTTCAACAACATACTCTGCTATAATATCCTTTCTTGTCAAGTCCCAAGCGAGCAGTGCGCCTGAGCAAAGCAGCGCAAACATACAGCAAAAAGATTGACGCGGGACCAGACCTATGTTTGCTGACATGGCACCATCCTATAGATTTAATTCTGTTAGCAGCGTCTTTCACAACATACTGTATTCCCCTTTCCACGACTTCAAGTCAAAACCAAAGCGCGTAGCCATAACCATGGAAAATCGAAGTTTCTTACCAACTATCCAAGGTGCCTTTTACTATACCTACTATTTTACTAGTAGCTCTCTCTAAAAGCATCTACCTTGATTAACACCTTACAGTTTTCAGCAATTTTTGTAATGGTCATGAGAAATTGAACCTTAATGCGAACTCTCGAATTGCCATACCAGGACAGCCCTAGGTCCTACTCCATAAATGTTTTTCCTGCATTGGTTCTTGATCATGAACAGCAATAATGTAAATTCAACCTTAAATTAACTCACCAAGGAACCATCTCCTGCAGACATCCCACTGGCAGCATCCTCCACCACGTGTTCAGCTCTTATATCGCTTCTCGTCAAGTCCCACGCGAGCAGTGCGCCCGAACGAAGCAGCGCAAACATACAGCACGGATTGACGCGGGACCAGACCACCGTGTTCACTGATATCTGGGGGATAAAAGATCACAAATTACCTTTAGATTTTGAAGTATAAAAGGTACTACCAAGTTATTGTTAGAATGGACCTGTCAAATATGTCACGTTTCTCCCGCCTTCCCGGTCAGATTAAATATGTATTCGTCCATTTCATATGAATCCAGTTCATTTGTGCACACTTTTCTTTACGCGCGCGCTCACCGCGCAGAACAGTGACAGGCTCCATTCTTACGTTAACCAGGTAATACTATTGAGGTCACCGCCGCTTTACCAAGAGCCAAAATCACTTGCACTTAACGTAGTCTTTTGTATGAAATACCGCCCGTTTTGGTGTATAGTTTTGTTACAGCCGCGCGGCTCCACAGCTCTGCATTTGTTAAGCAACTTACGCAAGCATTGCTAGGAAGTCGACTGCTGTCATCATTATCAGCCAAAGGACGTTTACTGCTCATAGGCCTCCCCCACGGTTTTCCACAGCGACCGGTTGTGCGCGATCTGCATTCAGTGTAATCCTGCGATCTTTACAAGGTCGTCTGTCCATCTTGTCGGTGGACGTCCTACGCTACGCTTTAGGTCGAAGGGTCGCCAATCTATAACATTTCTGCCCCAACGGCCAGCAGTACTTCGCGCTATGTGCCCTGCCCACTGCCACTTGAGCTTACTGATTCGTGATATTTGAATATGTCCGTTACCTTAGTTCTTCTACGTATCTTCTCGTTCCTATCTGATTCGATCTCGTAGAAAAACATATAGTCTCTACATTACTAGTTGTGTGATTTTGAGCTTCTTTATGAGGCCCATAGTTAGAGTCCATGTTTCGGATCCGTATGTCGTCACTTATAACACACCCTGGTACTTTCGTCTTCAGACACTGAGGTTATTAAGACGCTCTTGCGCAGTTCGTCGATAAACCTCTTTTTAAAGACTAGACTAATTTCATTTCAAACCTAAAAGTATAGCAAATTAGGCACTCACACCAGCAGAAGGTCTAATGGTCAGCAGCGAGTTCTCAGGCTTGACAGTAGCGCTCCCGAGGTACCTCCCTTTATGGTCCACTTGATATTTTTCAGACTCGTTAGATGGAGGTCCGTTTCTGTAGTTAAAATAAAAACCTAAAAATATTGACTGGTAAAGAGTCCCACATAAATTTAAGTCCACATTCAACAAATGTTAATTGTAACAAAGTTAAAATAAATAAATCACTATTTACCGACAGTCCAGCGTTAGAAGAACTCTAGATTCCAGTAAAGAGCACAGGTTGACGGTCCCAGAGTCTGTGGCTGCTAAGAAGTAGGGTAAAGAGTGTGTGGATACGTCGAGGCTGGTCACTGACGAAGTGTCTGCTGTTTGTAAGAAAATACATGAAAGTGAGAAGATTATGACAAAAAATATGACTTACAACCACAAATAAACTCTAAGGAATAATTCGAATATGGACATTATGTTTCAGAAAGTGTTGGACACATAACGCTAACAAGACCCTACAAAGTGAATCGTCGCCTGTATATTTGAATGATTCGTTGGTCAATTATTTGTCAATGCTGAAACAGGATCTAAGATAACGCAACTGTAGATACAAGGCAACCTCATTTAACAGTTTTTACTGACTTCAAAAGAGGTAATCAGTTCAATGTCTATGTATGTGATATCGTTAGATTTAAAAAAAAACATTTTTTCGGCCAATTTTACCATCGATACATAAGCAATAAACAACGAATAATTCATAAATGGAAAATGATTTAATTTAAAGTACTAACAGATAAGTTATTCAGATATTGTAATTTAATTTCATTGAAATTATAGTAATGATGATTCTTTTGATGATTAAAACAAATTTCATTATATAATATTGTGAAACCGGCCGTTAGGATAAATTATTTTATTTTTTATTCAGGACAAAAACAATTGTACAATCCTCATATTAGATTATTGGCATTTTGATAAATAGACTTACCGGAAACACAAAATCTGTTAATCTTGAAGACTCCAGCCATCTTCGTACAGCATAACACTTCGCCACAATTTTTGGCAACTAAATAATGATCTCTATTCTCCAGTGTCATGATTTTCAAATCGCTACAAACGATTCCCGTTTCCCAATTATTCTGTGGTAGAATTAAATTTTTAACGCTGGTAGCACTGGCCGGCCTGTCACTTTTGACAGCTGATTTTTGGCGGGAAATCTGTTTCTTTTCTTTTCTTCTAACCGACGTCCTTCGTTTCGCTGCGTTCAGATTGAATGAGGGTACAAAAGTGATATCTTTATCTGGTGAGCTAGCTCTTGTTGTGTCGAGATGTTCCATCAACATGACAGTTTGTGATATTTCCAGTTTCATTTTGGACCAGTATGCTTTGCCCATGTCTGAAGATTTTAGGCGCTCTTGTATTAGAGACCAAATGGTTAGAATACCTATTCTTTGAAGTGAGCAGACCTGTGAAGAAAAACATTATGATAATGACCCGAGTGACATTCACAGATTACCGTGTATATTAGTCCATAGACAAACATAGGCCTTCTTATTTGATTCCTGGTTTATAAAACACATACCAATTAGATATGTACCTGTACTTAAGTATCCTAACGCGGTCATGAATCTTACCTGTCCAATCACCTTTCTCCCGTCATTTTGGCTGATACCCTTGGTGTCTACTTCAAGACCAACGATAGAATCTGTCACATCTTCATTTTGCATATTTAATGCACTGCTCGTAAAGGCACAGGCTTGAAGAGCATGCTGTGGTATGATCTGAAAAATAAATGCAATTGTTTATCATAAAATGCACTTGTAAAAAGCAACTATGTCAAGCAAGAAATTGATTGAAACCGGGTTATAAAAATTGTGTAAGATGCCCCGGCATCTTACACAATTTTATAATTGCAATCCATAATATTTAGGTTTGTATAATGACATCATCATCGTCATTATCAGCCAAAGCACGTCCACTGTTGAACATAGGCCTCCCCGACGGCTTTCCACAGCTACCGATCAAATGCGGTCTGCATCCAGTGTATTCCCGCGATCTTAACAAGGTCGTCCGTCCATATTGTCAGTGGACGTCTCAAGCTGCGCTTTTGGTCGAAAGGTCTCCAATCTAGTTTTTTTTTTATAATGACATAACACCATAAAAACGAGAATGAAATTGCAACAAATATAAGGCCTAATGCTGTCATTTATGTACGAATTTATCAGCAGCGCGGCTATCACCGTCGCGCTGCTAATGTCGCCTATGTGTGAAGGCGCTCTAAGCATTCAAAAGTTTCCATCAAATCGTTAGTAGAGAGTTTATAAGCATGTAGAGCCAGGAAATAAGAAATAATTTTAATTAAAACAATAAATCATTTTACTTACTGGATCACATCCAACGTTACTATTCTTCAAATTCCATTCCCTATCTCGTTCAGTCTGTGTCATCCCTGAGCCTTCAATTTCTACCAAATCAGTAGTTTTTTCAATGCTTGTAACATCGGGATGCCATGTTGGTTGTTCTGATAGATCCCAAAGGTGTAGCGAACTAGAAATGATATATTTTTAATAACATGTTTTGAAATAGTTACCCATATTTAAATACATGTCATAAAAAACCCTACCCGTCTTCCAACGCAGCTACAAAAATGCCATCTGTATTTCCCCTTAATCGAGCCACACTAACGTTATCTATTGCTATGAGTACTTTTACTGGATCGCTCTTGACTATACTCACATCCCAGAGACAAATTACACATTTTTCCTCAAGTACTTTGGGACATCTTCCATGTATTGTCATTATAAGATTACTTTTTGTCTCCGAAAATACGACTCCAGTGATTTTCAGCAATTTTAAGAATGAGTATCTATCATCTGAGATACTTTTTGCTGCTATAGAAATGTACCCTTCACTAAATGGGTATTTCGATGACTTAACTATTTCAGTACTATCTGATACACCAGTATTTACACTTAAAATATTACTTATTCTACTCTCAAATTTCTTGAGGAATTTACTTAATTTTCCTGTATTGAAGTCTTTACTTTTTAGTTTGTTTTTATAACTATCGTATGGCAACATTTCCGCTGAGCCGACGCCATCTTTTTGTTCGAAATAGACTCTTAACGGATTCGACTTGTAATGTTCATCCAAGTTAATGATGTTATTAATTTCAACATCTGTATTTCTATTGATTAAAAACGTAAACTTGGTTAAATAATCTTCGGTACTGTTACTATATTTCCTAGTTTTATTACTTGGTTTTAGAAATATATCGTGTTTTGAAAATTCTACCGGATGTTGCGTCCACTTTTCTTCGCACAAAATTTCTTCAGTTTGCACCTCTTCAGTAACTCCGTCTTCAAATGTTTGTGATGCCGTCTGTACATAGTTTGATCTTCCAAATGTTGCCATGTACAAATCGTACGGTATAGGTTTCATTTCGAAGAGGGTGTACGACATCTCATGGAATGTTACCATGCTGAGGATATCTTTTGCGCGCTGTTTCAGTCTTTCGAATGTTTTCCTCTTTCTTTTGTTCTCTTTTGCTTTGGTGAAGTCTATAAACAATGGTCTGAAAGAATAATAGAAAACTACAATTTATAACTGTCAATAAAACATGGTTTCTTTCTGAGTAGACCTATCACAGAAACACCCAGGTGTGCGTGCATTAGTACTGATGCTGGAACTTACCCCCCAACCATCTATCTGGAAAAACACAGACAATCAGGGCAAGGCCAACTTACAAGTCTGACATTGAAGAAAATATCTACGCCAGACAAATACCTACATCTGGATTCTAATGGGCCATACCGCTCTACTCTAGGACTTCAATCCGTTGCTCATTGAAAGGCTACTCTACTGTTCTAAAGCTGCTACTTTAAGACCTTTATTCAGCATATTTCCTGCATCTCCTTGTTCGTGATTCGGCAGCTAATGCATTGAAACGCAGCGTAGAGCAGTTTAATTATCCTGGGCTTAACGGCAGGTAAGTATCCTTACTTCTCAAAGACATTAGTGTGCTGTGTCCTGGTGCTGGTGGTCATCATCTGGAAGCCTTCATGAGTGAGCGAGCTGCAGACGTTCTACTCGCTGTCCTTCAAAAAGCATCAATAAACCCTGCATCTTTTTGACCGTATTTAAGAAGAAGCATACCTAAAAAGTTCTGATGCTGCTTCTCACCAACAACTATCTTAGAACCACCTCGTTGTAGCTTACTATCGAAGTCTGTAAGGGAGGGCGGACGTGGGAGATATGGTTACAGTTAAAGAAGGCAGCTGGTTTCTATGTGGTCCTACCTCTCAAATACATCGGTTTTTGACTCTGCTTTTACCCGTTGCTACCATGAAACCCTGGGCACAACTGGTATTGAGAAGTTTAGTTCTTTAGCCTAGCGTCTGTTTGGAGTCTATAGTTTAGATATACCTCTCAAAGACCTCGGTGTGCGATGACCTGATGCTTGAGCTCATCTCCTGGAAGCCTTCATCAGTGAGCGAGCTGCGGACGTCCAGCTCACTATCTTCCAGAATGTCCTGCATCGTCTTCGCTTTGTTGGCAGAGCGGGAGTCGCGGAGATCAAAGTTGCCTGAAATTTTATGGAGGTGCAAAAAACCTAATATTCCTAACTTCTAAGAAGATGGAGTTGTCATCAAATACCATGGGCCTAGGAAAATCTTATTTGCTTTCATGTTCAAGGTGCTGCATGTATGTACAAGCATTGAAGATATATTCGTCGTTTTATGTAATGAAAGAAGCGCCATTTTTTAATTTTTTAGCATGCTAACCATTAATACGACGTGTTTGGTGTATTGGTTAGAGCTCCTGAAGCTCCTGAAGTTTTAGCGGGTTCGAATCCCGCAAGGGCCAAATATTTGTGTGATGAGCACGAACATTTGTAACTGAGTCATCGTTGTTTTGTTTAATATGTATTTAAGTATTTCTGAGAGACGCCCCCGTCAAAATCGTTATCTGTTATTCGTTACAAAAGAAAGAAAATTCATTACTTTGTCAAAACCATAAAATTAATATTCCTATCGGAATAGGACAAGTAAAAGCTGTCAAACGAAACCGATTTAAGATGTCAGTAACTAACATAAGTAAGTAACATTTGTAGCTTTAAATGAGATAACCTTTCGATCAGTTGATTTATAACAATGTTCCTAAGTTAAATATAGTAGTTTACTGCATGATAAACAGTCGACACAATATATTGAACATGCAGCTCTAGTGTAAAACTAATGTTATTTCATTATACAAAATATTCGTCGATATACATTCCCTGTGTTACTCTGTCTTTATTTTTTACGTAAATTAACGTTTGTAGAATAGAATAATCAAACTGCGTACTTTAAATTTGAAGCGCATTGGTAAATATAAGTCGTATATTATGAGGCTTCGTTTTGGACAAATCTACCTGTTAAATGATTATTTGTTGGGGTAATGCCGCTGTAATGCATAGCAATCAATCACCGATCAAGTCACCATGTTTCAGACGCATTATTTCTCCAAAATATACACAATTTCACTCTTAAATATAAGAAATCAAATGCACCTAATTTTCAGTGAGCTTCTGCAGGGCGGTCAACTGTTTGACATCTGACAAAAATGGTTCTGCTACCCATCTCTTTTTATCACACAGTTTGCTGCTAGTGACATCTCGCTTTTGTCGTTCTATTCCAAAGGGATAATAATTTTATGGTCAAAATCAAGTCAATTGGTTTGTTGTCTGTCTGGCGCATATTTATTTATTTATTATTTACTGATGAAGCGTGTCCTTCATTTTGAATCCTTTTTTTGTTAATTCCTTGTGATTTACGACAAACGACTATAGAAGTAAGATTTAAAATATAAATATTAAAAACAAATGTTTTACCGAAGTGTATTGATGAAATCAGTCATTAATTCAACGATAAATCTCTCATATTATTGTGTAAAAAATCATTCTTTGCCAATTCAATCATCTAAAGCGTTTTTAACACTTTCGTTACCTTCTTTAAGGGCATTATCTACAATGAATTACATCGAGGAAAATACCACATATGGGGGGCATATTTTTTTTTACAAAAATTACCTGACTCGTGAATTTTACGTCGGTATGAGTCTCACCACCCTTTTTCTTTACAAATAACACCATAAACGAGCCCCTACACGACGTAAGACTCAAACCGCCGTGAATTTCACGAATAAAGTATTTTTTGTGAAAATTATAACAAAAATCACTGCCACATTATGGTAGGATTTTGGAATGGGCCCGCCATAATAATGAGGTGTTTTCTTCGATGAAATGAATTGTAGATAATGCCGTTAAAGATTCATTATTACACGCTGGACACAATGAGAGGTAATCTGTAGTATTTTAGCTTTTTTTCTTACCAGAATCCAGCATCTTCTCTTCGTCCTTCCCTTCTTTATTGCTACTATCTTCTTCATTTCGATCCTTATGACCCACATTTAAAGCTTCATTTTTCTTTTCACCGCTATTTTCATTTTTATCTCCTTTGCACGGTTCATGTTCCTCCTCTCCCGTACTAAGATCTTCGGTATCATGGTCAGTGTTTTCGGAAGATTCGTGGTACGAGTCAAAATCGGATTCGTAGCTTTCGAAATCGTCTTCATAATCTACTTCGTCTTCGCTCTCTTTCTTTTCGATTTGATGTGCCTTAGGATAGAAAAGGTCAAAGTTATTTTGTTTTTTTATAATGTTTTGTCGCTATACAATCTTAATATTATAAATATTGATGAGGTTTATTATTTTAAGAACTCTTGTAACACTTAGTGAGCAAAATAGAGATTTGATTTAATTCGATTTGGTGACGCACCCTACGCTCAAAGAAAGCACTTGCAAAATTAAACAGGCTTGCCAATGTGTCGGTGACCGAGTGGTATAGGCATTGCGTCCGGATAACAAAAGACGCCTGTGCGATTCCTTGCCGGACAAAGTTGCTTTTTACAAATGAAATAGGACATTCTCAATTACGTTATCTTTGGAGTAAAAGAATTGCTCAGAAAGAGGCGTGCTAGAATACCTACATTACTATGCACGTAGAAAGCAGAAAGTGTACTGTGGCTGAGATAGCTAGTAGAACTTTGTCACATTATCAATAGAACACGACTCACTTTATTAAAAAGATTAATAGTACTCTTCTGAATTTATAAGTTTTTACCTTACCTTAGGTTTATCTTCTGCCAAATCAACAAAAAACGCCTTCGGTTTTGCTGCGAGCTTCCTCGATAGATTCAACATTTCTGCATTATTGTCTACACTTACAGGCGTCAACACTTTGACTTCATTATCTTTCAAGGTCCTAGTTTTTGACCTTAGCCTTTCAACCTCTTTGGTATCAACTTTTTTTTCTTTGACATCCGGACTTTGTCTTTCAACTTTTTTTTTCTCCGGCATTTTCGCGCCATCTTTTGCCAACTTTTTTTTTGCAATAGGAGAATTTACTGTGACGTTTACGAAAGGTAGGTCTTTGGCTGTACGAGGAGTTGCATGCCTTGCAGAACTGGGTACCTTTGCCTCATTTTTAGATAAAGAAGTGTTACTTAATTTTTTTGCGCTTATCTGACTAATAGACGACGCCGATGATTTTAATAAATCCTTCATGGGGGAAACATTTGTTTTGGTGGTAGATCCTGGCACTTTTTTAGGCGCTTTCGCTTGTTGCGCTTTATTTTGATTATAAATATCTGCAGTAGACGACTTCTGTAAGTAGTTTCGTGGAGTTGAAACACTGTAGACGCTTTTCTTCAGTTTTTCATCTTGAGGCTTTTTAGACAAAGGTGCTATGTCGTCTTTTGACTTTTCCTTGGCCTTTGGTTTACTCTCTGTTTTACGAATTGTAGTCTGCATTGTATTTAAAAGTTATATCTATCGTCTGAAAGAAAACATATTACATTAATTAAAGTATTACTGGATGCAGAACGCTTATGATCGGTGTGGAAAGCCGTGGGGGAGGCATGTTCAGCAGTGGACGTCATTTAGATGAATTGATGATGTTGAATTAACATAGGCAGGTACCGCACAATTCTGAGCATAAATGTAAGTTGATTGTTAATTTAAAAAAAAAAACGCCTTCAAAAAAATGACTTAAAAGCTCAAAATAACACATTTGCAGAGGGCAAGGTTTAGAAGAAAAATAGAATAGAATAGAAATAGTATGGAAAAACGTTTATTGCCTTTATTTAAAAAAAGTACAAAAACATGAGCGGATTGAGGATTAGTAAAAAATAATTATTACAAAAGTAAAGCAAATGATCAGTGGCTCAGCTTGTGCTGATATGGAATAGAATAGAATAGAATAGAATTTATTTGACACACAAGATACATTACATTAAATAAATTAAAACAAATCAAAACAACTAAAATTAAATTAAAAAAAAAAAACAAAAACAAAGCGCCCAGGTGTGCCAAAAAGGTCCCCGCTCAGTATATATCGTGACAGCAGATGGTAAGCATGCCACGACACTGATTTTCAGCGGGAACCCCTGCTAGGCACTGGGTGTAAACACACACTTGGAGAAGAAAACAATAATAATAATAATAATAATATAAAAAAAACAACAACAAATAAAAAAAAAGAAGATTACATTATTATCATACATTCGAATTAAAACATTCATAAATTAATAAATTTACAATTATATTTCATTATTTTATTGCTTTTGTATATATTGTAATAATTTTATATATTATATAACTTAATCATTTGAATAGAATAAATGAATAATAACCATTTACAGATTACGAGATATGGGATTTGCTCCCACTCTGCGCTGGTTTTCAGCCACTCTCATCTTTCCATAGGTAATATTAGGAGAGAGTTAGGTCATGATGGCTTACAGTTCTAGGTCAAAGATACGAGTTTTACAAATAAATTAGCAAAAAACAATATTACAGTATGCGAGCAAAGGTGAGAAACATTGAATACTTAGTTGAGGAGCACTCTAATATCTGTCTTTGTGTGTGTGTCCAAATGAATACGTTTCTCTTTAACAGAGGGCAAATGTGTTATTTTAAGCTTTTTAGTCAGTTTCTTGGAGGCGGCTTAATTTTTTAAAATATTTTTTTACTTCATGATTTTTACCTAGTTTTTACCCATATCTTAAAAACTACTTAACCGATTTCGATGAAACTTACACTGTAGGTACCCTAAATTGAAACATACCTGATTGAATTAAAAAGGGATCATCTCGCTATGACTTCTCCTTTTCGAGAAATTCGTGGGCAAACATACAAATATACAACATACTTACTGTTACGGACACCGAATCATGTATTAGTAATAAGTTTAATTATGTTTATTTTTAAGGATTTTGGATGAAAATAAATATGATTTTCTGTCAGGGCTTAGGGCCATAGCGAGTAAGCATTGTAATTAGCTTAGGGCTCGTTTTATTTCAATAATAAGAAACCTGTTAGTTAGGAATTCCCACTTGCAAATTAGGTAGGGGACCGTTCAAGTATTACGTAAGCAGATTTATCACAATTATTTACCCCCTCCTCCCCCTTGTCAGCAAAAGTAAGCAAAGCTCTTACTCCCCCTTCCCCTGCTTACGTAAACGCTGTACCTAATAATAATGAATAAGCAAAAATTAAGCAAAGCTACCGCAAAAACCTTCTTTATTTTTACCAGCTACTACACGAGCGAAGCAAGCGATGTCAAATACCGCATACCAATTGTTCAAGATTGATTTATGACGGCGAGTATAAATTTAAGACTAAAACGTCAAAAATCAAAGGATATTACGCGAGCGAAGCGAGCCCGAAAATTTCTTTAAACATTTCTAAAAATCTGTTAACTTTTCCTTTACCAGCAGTAATATTATCATTGAAATGTTTGAGGGAGTATATTTGAGGACAGGTTACAGGATCTTAACGTATTCATAATTTATAAGTATCCCCGAAAATGGGTATGGTTTTCAAACAACGACAATGTGTGGGTTGCCAATATGAAAAAAAAAACTACTGCCGGTCTGCTGACGTAATCACCATCCCGACCCCCCCGACCCCCATGTCATCAAAAATAAGCAAAGCAAAGACCCCCCTGCCCCCCTATAGTGCTTACGTAATACTTGAACAGCCCCTAGGCAGGTAGGGTAACAATTAACTAGCTAGGAAATATTAAGAAATATGTAGGTAGTTTGGTACAGGGGCGAGGGAGATCCTAGTAAGCTGTCTCGCTCAGGTGGAGCGAGGCCGGTAAAGCCTTCGAATTTCCTGTCCCCCATATCGCACTTTCTGAGGGTAGGTAGGAAACCCATAGAGTGGATTGTCGCGGGTGGGAATTTTATGACGATTAATGTAGGTAGGTTGCAAAAATGCAAGAAGGAGATAGGTACAACAACATCGGTTGTCTCCCTCCATATCTCGATGTCGGAGGGTGGCTGTAAGAAGCGTAAGAATGAATACGCAGATGTTTGTTTTGTGTCCAACCTTGTTTGTAACTAGTCTGTATTAGTCGATAAGTCATCAGTGTATTTTTGAATAAATATAGGGCCGTGAGTGGGCCAGGGCCCTTATTTTTGAATCACTCGCGTCAAGATGGCGTGTGATATTCATTGTTTAATATCCGATTTCCAATGAAAATTTGTATTATAACAAGTGGAAGGGATTCGAAAAAAGATAAATGAAATTTGTGAGTACCAACGCCAATATTTTGCGTGATTTTCATTGATTTTTAATTTGTTTTCGAACAATACTCGGACGCCATATTCAAAGCGAAAATAGGGCTCCTGGAGCCCTATTTTGGGATCACTCGCTTCAAGATGGCGAGTGGTTTTCGTTCGAAGATGAATTAAAAGTCATTGAAAAAACTCATTGTCGAACGAAAATCAGTCGCCATTTCGAAGCGAGTGCTTCAAAAATAGGGCCCCTGATCGTACCGCGTATCGGTACGCGCTCTCACGGTCACCGATCTCAAGAAGAAGTGTTTTATTTGGAATCTACAGTCTACACATCGAAGGAAAAGATCGTCGGATCATTCAGAAAAGATGTCAGATCATTGACTCAGTCTGTAGTCCATACATACATACACATTCGAAATTTTGCATACGTATTTGGAAGCCATAATAGATTAAAACGTACTCAAATACATATTATCAAATTCTAACGATATCATATACATATCTACACATTGAATTGATTACCGTTCATCTATATTAAGAGGATCATAAATGAAATGTTATTGGTTTTCGAACAAACATCACTCGTAATATTGCCATGAATATTGACGTATTTTTTTTAATATCGAGATCAATGGGTAGATTCTCGTGCAGTCTAATCTTATAAATACTTTTAATAAACAACTATTTGTCAAGTTCCTAATTCTTAACTTACTAATAGTTAAAAAAAAGTATAAGATAAAAAAAGTAAAAAAAAAGAAAAAAAAGTAAAAGAAAAAAAAAGTAAAAAAAAAGTAAAAGTATAAGATTTGACTGACGAGAATCTACTCATGGATCAGGGCCCCTATTTTTGAATCACTCGCGTCAAGATGGCGTGTGATATTCATTGTTTAATGTCCAATTTTCCTATGAAAATTAGTATAATAACACGTGTAAGTGATTTGAAAAACATAACTGATTTTTGTGAGTACCTATGTCTATATTTTGCGTGATTTCCATTGATTTTTAATTGGTTTTCAAACGCAATTCACTCGCCTTATTTAAGCGAGTGATTCAAAAATAGAGCTCCTGGGGTTAAAAAAATGAAATTGAATACATCCTTTTTTGAAGTCGGTAAAAATAGAAAGAAGCTATGTAGGTTTTGGGTTTGCATTGATTAGGTAAATAAAAGCCTGAGACATTATTGTGTGTAGTAATATCTAGGTCTAAGATCTAGTAAAACCTACGTTCAACGGTGAAAAATACGCGAATAAAATAAATGGAACTTACGTAAAAACTTCTGCAGTCAGAATCTTCTAGGTATTTAAAAAAAAACACAACATCCCCCTGTTTCACATCAGAAATTAATTAAATATTCAGATATTATCTAAACCTTGACACAATTATATTATGTAGGTCACTAAGCCACTCATTTCTAATCAGTATAAAAGTTTATTTAAAATCATTTAGCACTAATTTAATAAATTTTACTTATTAAATTGAAATTTTATAAAATTTTACTCGATTTTTTATAAAATAACTTAAAATAATAAAGTCACGATTTGCGTCTACGTGACAATTTGTTGTATACGTAACGGTTGCTATGGTAACGGTTTTGTCATTTTCCACGACTGTTTACGTCATTTCCATGGTTCTGATGTTTTTTTTTTGTATCTCTGCACGACTCCTAGAGGGTAGAAAAAAAGCTTCGATGGAAAGAAGGGACCTTATTGCTTCAACACCAAAGCGGTTGCAGGCAACCGAATAACAATAGATTATCTACATCTTGTACTATTGTGTCTCGTTCACATAAGCTTAAGGGATACGGCCTGTTTAGAAATGTCCTATAAATATATTAAGCGCCAGACAACACACGAATTATCGTGGTTTTCAAGTAAGAAATTTTCTTCCTTGTGTTACGAATGCCTGACAACGATTATAAAGGGAGTGTCTCCCATACATACCTACTTAAATACATATAAACATCCATGACTTAGATACAAATGATCGTGCTCATCACACAAATATTTGCCCCTTGCGGGACTCGAACCTGCGACGGCTGGCATAGTAGTCAGAAGCTTTAAAATACACCAAACACTTCGTCTGTTCGTGCTCATCACACAAATCCTAACTAATAGATACGTTTCTGTTATCATTATCTGTCTTTACTTCATACGAAATACGTTCCATATTTTAATTAAGTAGATTATTTTTACTAATACCTTGCAAGCAATGATATTATTTGCTCGCAAGTGTAAAGAGAGCACATTCCAAAAGAGAAAACGAAATCGATTTCTTTATGTAGGTTAATTTAGCCCGGGGGACAATTCTCGTGCAATTTCTATACGAAAAAGGTTAACTGATCGAATTTTCTTTGTCTAAGAAAAAATAGTACCTAGTAAAAAATGGTTTCCAGGGTCGCGATTTCTATGTATTAAGATTTTGTTCATGCGATAGTTCTTATACGTGTAGATATTTTACTTGATTTTTAGGTAGGTATAACGGTTAAACTCGCAATCGAATTACCTACCACACAAAAAAAGTTCGATTGCCGCGAGGATCGGCCTCCTGCAATCAAACCCCGTCCAAAGTCAGTTCAATCATATACCGGTGTTGAATAAAAATTTTCACTCATGCTACTAGTCTAAAATTATCATAGTGCGAGTGAATTCCTAAAATACATCATTTACGTGTGAATATACGTCAGAGACGGCTGTGGCCGTAATCTGTGACTAAAACAATATTTATTTTACTATCGTTGTCACATTTTAATCTTACTTTCATATGAAATAGTAATGAATCCGGTAAATAACAAAGTACATAGTATTTTTATCAGCAATAATTTTATTAATATATTATCAAATAGTAGTAGTGCAATTTTGAACTTGTGACAGAAAATGAAAAAAAAACTTTACTTAACAGTAAAAAAATAAAATAAAATTGTTCGAAACTTAAAACAAAAATCAAAAATAAAACTACATTTTCAGGTTGTCACATAAGAGGAAATGTACTTGAATCTATTATTATTCTTACTTAACACGATAAATAATACAATACACAATACGCAGCGGACGTATTCAATAAATACAAACACAACTAGACGTGCATCTCTCGCAGCATCTATTCAACTACTGAACGAAAATATCGTGGGTAATTTACATGATTTCAAAAAAGGAACGCTCCCGGCCGCCTGCGGAATTTCGAAATTGGAATCTCTCGTGAATGGTAACTCTCTTGACCGGAAGTGTCGTGGTGACTAATCTACAATCCAGCGACGATAGATGCCGGCTCCTCGACGCCCTGTTTGATTTTTCTGAGGAACATAACGGCTTCACGACCGTCGATTAACCTGTGGTCGTAGGTCAGGGCGACGTACATCATAGGCCGAATGACGACTTGTCCGTTTAAGGCGATAGGACGCTCAAATATTCCGTGCATTCCCAAAATGGCGGACTGAGGCGGGTTGATGATAGGCGTGCCCAACAGCGAACCGAACACACCTCCGTTACTGATCGTGAAGGTACCACCATCCATCTCTTCGATAGTCAGCTTACCAGTTCTCGCTTTCTCTGCCAAACCAGCGATGGTTAATTCAATATCAGCGTACGTCATATTCTGGACGTTCCGTATGACAGGCACTACTAAGCCTTTAGGAGTCGCTACAGCTACGGAAATGTCCACATAGTCTCTGTAGATAATCTCGTTTTCTTCGATGACAGCGTTGACAACCGGCTGGTCCATCAGAGCGCTTGCCGCAGCCTTCACAAACGGCGACATAAGACCTAATTTAATGCCGTGTTTCTTGGTGAAAGCGTCAAGATTCTTCTTACGGAAAGCCATGATGTGCGACATGTCGATTTCGTTGAAAGTCGTCAACATAGCGTTGGTGTTCTGCGCGTCCTTAAGGCGCTGAGCGATACGCTGACGCATGCGATTCATCTTAACGCGCTGTTCTGTGCGAGTGCCAGCGATTTCCTTGCTGTAGTCAGCTGGAGGGACTTTGACAGTTGCAGTTTCGATAGCCTGAGCGTGGCGGATGGCTGCCACTGGGATGGAGGAGATCGGGGCAGCAGCAGGGGGCGTGGCCGCCCTAGGTGGTGGGGGTGGCGGGGGAGGGGCAGCCGCTTGAGGCGGTGGTGGGGGAGGAGCCGCAGCAGCTTGCGGTGGTGGTGGGGGTGGTGCAGCGGCTTTAGGAGCTTCAGGAGCGGGGGCAGAAGCTGCTTTCGAAGGCGCTTCGCCTGTAACATCCATCCTGAACAGCTTCTGCCCAGCTTTGACCGTGTCCCCATCCTTTACATACAGCTCCTTGATGACTCCGTGACCGGGAGCCATGACGGGGATGGCTGTCTTGTCCGTCTCGATTTCAAGAACAACGTCATCGGCAGCAACGCTGTCACCGACTTTCTTATCTAACTTGACGTCTCCTTCCGAGACGGAGTCGGGAAAGCTCGGGGTCATGACATCTTGTTCCGCGAGTAGAGGACTCGAAAAGTGGATTGATGCGATTTGATTGTGAGCCACTAGAACCCTGGCTGAGGAGATCCTAGTCTGGGGTAGGACCACTTTGGGGACCTGCGTGGACTTCAGGCGGAGACTTTGCCCCTGCCGCCGGTACAGGGCCTGGAGGTGTTTGGAGCAGCGCCGGAGCATCTTGACTGTTTAGAGATTTCTGATTACTCTGTAACGATAAGAAATTGACTGGTTAGCGCTATGATAACATAATTCAGTAGCTACTATTGTACTTAGTACTTAGTAAGTAGAATATTTTATTATGTGAGTCCGGTGTGATGCCTTTTTTAAGCAATATTTTAGTTATGTAAAAATACTTTTTAATGAAATGAAATACATAAATCCTGGTCAATATAATGTGGAACATTCTACAACGTTAAATGCGCAAAACCTCAGACACCCCAATGATATTTAATTCATTCATTTGACCTAATTTTGAAAGAAAAAATAAATAAAAATTAAGGTTTTATTTGGTGTTTTAGTTTTACTGGCACTTCCAATCATTTCGTGCTCTGCTGACGACGTTCTGTCGAGCGAGAGAGTATCCGGTGGGTTTACCGCTGTACCGCGCTGTCATTATTATTATTACTATCTACGCTCGTAAAGCAGTAACTGTTGCTTATTTACGTATTTTGGCGGCTTTCCACACGTGATGACTAGACAAGTCATTATTATTATTAAAATGTGACCCATATTAAAAGTGGTTTAATTGATTCTGCTCCTTATTTCAATCAAACTACTTTAAGGTTTTGCGCATATAAGGATACACGTTGTTTTATTTTGGCATTTTTTGTCAATGTCAGACATACAAATATGAATTACCTACGTTACAGGACCTAGACGTTATAATAAGCGTATGATGAAAACATATTAAATATGGTGAGATTAAATTAAATCTTACACTACAAGTGGTTTGATTTTATTATATTATTATGAAACACTATTTATATCTTATCAGCGATATATTTATTATCGAACCATGTAGGAGGTAATCTTTGACATTATTAAATCAGATTTTTACATTCTGCAATTTTAAAGATACTCAACTTTCAAATGACGTCAGCTGTTCCATTAATCAGTTTATTTCTTAATTATGGATGCCTGACCTAGATTGGATGTCCAATGTAGTTCACCAAAGTATGCAGTAGCATTCCGGTAGACTTCTGAAGCCTTCCATTACATGTGGTAGCTTTCGTAGATTTCATTAATTTAAATTAAGAATTTATTCTTGTGGGATATAAATGTTATTTGATCTGAATTTAAAATAAATCATGTTCTTATAACTAATATAGTGATTATTATTTATTTTTAGTTTAATAAGTTACATTTTAGGAAAAAAATAAAATTAAACTATTTTTGATACAAATAGTCACAGCAAAATAGTTATACAGGAGCTAAGGATTTTCTTTCAGCTTAAAACAATTGTGAGAAGTAATATGACACATTTGGCACTTTCCCACATGTTGGTACGCTTAGATATCTACTAGCAATGGGATGCAAAATTTATTTTTTGGGAAACCATGTTTTAACCATGTTTTTTTTTCTTGTATCTTGCAATTTTCTTAATAAAAGTTATCTACGAAAGCTCCGTAGTATACTGTGGTATTCTGTATCCCACCGGAAGGATTCTGCGCGTTTTGGTAGGCTATGGTAGACTTCCAACATTGGCCTGACCTAATTTGTAGAAGTTAAGTAAAAATCTAAGCCAAATCGAATAAATGTACTAATATTATGCTAAATAATTCTACAAACATTGCCTCAGCCTTTGGTCGTGTGATCATGCTTAACATAATGTCAACAGTGTAAAAAGGCGTGTTTAACGATTTGTAGTCATGTAAAAAAAAACTTTTGTCCTTATTTAATTATTAAAAAGAAAAACAATTATTCAAGTATGAAAATTAGGCACTGTGTATAAGTCCAAACCCTATTTATATAATATGGTGATATTAGTTATGACAGTGTATGCAGTAAAAAATATGTAGGTAGGTCATCAAGAAACAATCGTAAAATCACACACAGCTTCATTGAATAATTTAAAGAAAACAATGATCTAACAACAAATGGTAGTGATTAGGTAGTAAATAAATTGAGTACTATGTTAAAAAAACAACTGTTTTCTTGTGAATGCGGCTCATTGGGACCATAAATAAAATAGTTATAAAATATTACTTTGATTAACCCATAAATAATTATCATCAATACATTTTGAAAATAATAAAATAATGTTTTTTTAAGATTATAAAATAAAATAATATATATTTCATTATGATTATTCATTTATGTTTTGATGCTGGCGAATTAGAGTAATTTATAAGAGTCAAAGGCAAACCTATTTTATATCATTAATAAATCATTTCATACTTCTTAATATTTATACATATGGATAACACAAAAAATTGTCAATTTTTTTCTGGATAATTATTATTATTTGATATGAAATGGGTTTGCGTTTGTCTCTAGCTAGACTATACTATACCACTTATCACTTAGCTAAGTATTTACTCCAAACTTAATGTGAGGATCAGATTATTTGTTTTTATTTGAAAATTGCAACTGGCCCAATCAGTAAAAAAAATTACATGGGAGATGTTTGCAAGAGGCTAGATACAGAAGAAGTGTTGTTGGATGATAAAAAACGTAATAATTGATCTAAGACATTAAAAACCATATTAAATGTGATCTGTTAATGAATGTAGTATCATGCTACAGAGATGTCATATTATGAATTCTCAAAAAATATGTGGATTTACTAAGTTAATTATGAGTTTTCATTTCATCTACTCATTGCTAAATTCTAGTCATAGTAGTACAAAGTTTTAGGATTGCTATATGTTTTAAAATACAATAACAATTGTATGGCAATCATTTCTTTGTTACATGATTACTGAACAATTTATCAGCAAGAACAAACAATTATCGTAGGTTGGAAATTAGAAATTGCCAATAATCTGGTACTTCTTTACCTAGTTATATTTGAGAACTAATCAATAATTAAAACAAATGTATTTATTCAGACATCTGGCTTTGAATCCAACTTCAGAATTATATTATAAATGCAAACAGTTGAAAGTATGGGTGTCTGTGTAAAGTTTGCAATAAATTGCTTTTACAGTTTCAAAACAGAAATTGTTGTGCATAGCGAAAAAACTCTTAAAAAAATCTTTTTTTTTTTTTCAAATATGAATGCACAGAATTACAGAAATTAGTGTAAACCACCATACAGCTGGTATCCTCCATCCGAGATTATTCCACATTGCATGACTGTCTTTAAAATTAACATAAATGTCTACAGACATACAAACCATTGAGCCTTGATTACTGCAATCATTTGTTTTTATTAACAACTAGCAATAGATAAAAAAGTTGCAATAGTTTAGTCCCTTTTACATAGAAACAAAAATTAGCCGGTTAGTAATTTACAGACACAAAATAAATTTTCATAAATGGAACTCAATTTAGTGACAGTTCTAGCATGTTGACAGAAAACCACAAGCTTGAAAGAATCGAGAACATTGCAAAATATAATGGGAAATATACTATTATTGCTATAAATGGGTGCTAAATGAATAGTTAGTGACAAAAAGTGGTTAATCTATGCATGTCACAGCCGGTGCACGCCTACATGCAACGGAATTCAAGGTTAGTGCAATTTTACTTTTACATAAACTTTTATCAGAGTTAGAACATAGATAAAGGCACATTCTTACCTTCTGGAGTAGGTAAACAACCTCTATCAGCGAACTAAACAGATATTGTCACGGACAGAAGGTTACATAAGTCTGGGTCTCATGACAGCTTAAAACCACGACCAGTGTTAATATCTCGCGTTGTAAAGCGTTACCAATGCATAGCTGTATTACACCGTGCCGTAAATGAAAGGGCTAATACTTCACTTTGTTATCGACGCTGCTTTTTTCTAATTACAGGTGGTGTGGCCCAAAGACCTACATTTATTTCGATTCGCCTTTCTTTAGGCTTTTTCAAGTTGGTGGCCTGGCACCTGTCAAAAATTTGATGTTGCGTTTGGTTCGTGCACTAAATTACTGTGGTTTCTGAACGAACATAAATTGATTTGTTAGCCTATGGAATTTTACTGAAGATATCGGCTTTAGTATTGTGTAAGTTTATAAAATGAAGTATCAAGATAAACTGTTCATATTTCATGTGTACACTACATAAAAAAGTCTGTTTTGGTTAATTTATTTATTCATTACTACATTACATGTGTAAACAGGATGTAACGAAACGCTTTACTATTTTATTTCTAATTTTGCCCTAAAATCACCTAAAATAGTATTGTAATTTAGCCCAGTAGCGTTTTATTGTTTACAATTTGTGCTGTTCGTAGTCTGAATGAATTTATTTTAGCATATGATTACCTCATCTTTTAATGATTTATAGAATAGAATAAGGTACACAAAAATGATCCATCCATCTATCTAAAGCAAGGATAAATAAAACATATTTTTTATAATATACGTTGTCTTTATTCAGATAAACATGGTAAAAATCAGACAAAATACATTAATACGCCCAAACGAACACTATAGGCTAAAGGATTTGTCACACTAGATTTGGTCTGCGGTGCGGTCAACAAAAACGTAGCTAGCAGCTGGTCAATAAGCAGTTTTCTTAATGAGCTTCATCGAAAGATGGCGCTAGTGAAACTTATAAGTCGTTGCCGTATTATATACCTACCGTACAACGTGAAAAAAAAACCTAAAGCTATCCGAACGCCATTTAAAATAAGTATCTTAATCAATCCAAAGTCATTACCGTATTTTATAACATTTACTTACGCACTTTTTTCTGTGTCTATAGTTTTCTGCCAACGTGAAAAAAAGAGGAGAAAACTGCTCATTTTTTAAGGACCGCTGAACGCATCCAGTGTGACAAATCCTTTAACTATCGAGACACTAGGCACCGAATCGGTAGGTTTAACTTTTTTCTATAAATATTATTTTACTAGTCTTCCTGTCGAAAACCAATGACCTAAATGCTTAGCCTGGAAAACGGTTAAAATATATATTTAATGTACATGTTTTTTTTTTGCTATAATTTCTAAATTAGCCAAGTAGGAAATAAAGTTCGTGCTTTTTCTTATTTACATAAGTCAAGGAACTCAGTGCCATAAAAACTCTAAAATAGTTTGAACATTTTAGCGTAAAAAATACAAGAATTTGTGCAAATACATCATAAAATTATTACTTAAATAAAAAATATACCATTTGGTAGGAATAATACTTTTCGTTTACAATAATATTAATTTATTTTTTATCTACTAGGAGACGCTAGATTTGGTTTCATGTAACTACACTCTGTCGGGTAATACTTTTAATTTTAAATTACTTCACCCGGAAGGTTAATTGAGTGTTGCCAACTTTATAATACTATCTAAAACTCTCGCTTATGGTAAAGAGAAAAAAAACTAAATATGAGGAGAGAGGTGGCATGAAATCAAATGCAGTTCAAACAAGAGATACAATAAATAGAAGACTTATGTATCTAAACTAAGATACTAAAATAATGATGTCACATACGAAATTTATAAGTTCTACCATTGTGGTAGAAACATTAGACAGGTTTTGTAGGTAATTATTTCTTCACTGCTTTTACAAATCATTGTTGGCTTTTTGCCAAGTTTTTAACAATATATTTTCAATAGTAGGTAAACTCAGTCAAATTTGAAACCTTAAACCAAAATTTCTAGTCTTAATTATATTTGTTAAGCAAAGTAAACTAAAATAAAATAAATAAAATATGAAATCAACGACACAAACATTTGAATACGTCATCCGGATACTAATGGAATTTATCATTATAATAAAGCACCAAAAAATAAATAAATAAATTGTTCGACATAAAATTTCAAGCAATAACTAGTTATCCGTTAAAAAGATATAAAAATAAAGCCACTGATACACTGGTACCATAAAACTTACATTAAAATAATTAAAATAAATATCTGACGCCAAGACGCTTACTCTGATATGTACAAATCTTAAACTATTTATTATTGCTACCAATATTGCATTTTTGGTAAAAAAATATGTATTATGTCACAAGCAGCCTCAAGAAGATAATTTTTATCACGAAAGATTACCCAACTTTGGTGTCTATGTTTATTTCATTTTCATAAATAATTACTTAAGCAACCATAGATAATATGGACTAAGATTATTGCACACTATGGCAAAAAAATTCTTAAGTTGCGTCGGTGACAAAAGTGAAATCCTTATAATCACAAATCGGTCTCACTAGCTGTTCAAAAAAAACATTAAATAGGCAAGTACTTTCTAATTATTTAAATATTTAAAACCGACGAATTTAAGACCAACATTGAATACAAAGAAAACATCCTACACGATATTTTTTTCAAACGGATACCAAAACCACTTTGTCTGTGATTTAAAAAAAAATAAACTAACCTCTACAGAGTCTATGCTGCATTAGTCGACCTCTTTGACCTTAGTCTTCGTGTGTACGCGCTGCTGGTCATCGACCTACAAAGAGAAATAACATGTCTGACCATCACTGTGCCTTATACAAATAAATGAGCAGTTTTCTCCCATCACTTTATAGTTCTCACTAGATGCGTTGAGACAGCTGAAGGAACATTTTTTTTCAAAACCATAGACAAAAAAAACAAAGTAAGTATTGTAAAATGCGTTAATGACCTTTAGAATTTTTAAGATACTTATTTTAATCATAAAATCCTTTTTAACTGGTTAATATTTACGTTGGCGAAATAATAGTGCTGTAATACTGAAACTAAACGTAAAAAAGTAACTTCCTAAAGTGACGCTAGCGCCATCTATCGATGAATGAACATCTAATGACAAGAAAACTGCTCATTTACGAGAAATCGAGGGTAAGTTCCATCTAATTTCAAACGTCCTTTCCTGATAGAATACTTCTTTTTGAGACTGGCTTTTAAACAGTGTAGTAAACCTCTTTCTTTAAAGAAACAGCATCATACTGCTAAAGAGGTATCCATAATTTACATTCATTAATTTAAAACCAGTCTACATAACCTAACATTAAGAAATAAGAGTAAGCGTCTTTATAATGTCAACCTTCATAGTCAATTTGGCTCAATACTGTGAACCAGTGTAATTCTCAACGTTATTATTTATAATATTGTAAAAATACTTTATTGCACATACATAGCATTTGGAGGATATGTGGACTCAAAGCGCACTTATATTAGCTGCCAAATTACGTTGGCAACCTTGACCCCATGTCAAAAAACCCGCGCTGTCAATATGACAGTGACTTTTGTTTTTTTTTAAACTCGCTAGTTCTGCCCGGAGGACATTCGCCGCTCCAGCAGTTTGTCTACGATCGGCCCGGCGCGGTCCGTGTCGTCGCAATCCTTATCTTTATCTGCTGCTTTCTTGTCGACCTGAAATTTTTCACATCTTGGTTTCTAAACTATTGTTTGTTTTAATTAAGATCAGTAATATTCGTTCCAAATCACACAACGAGCGACGGAAAGAGCTATGCTCAGTGTTTCTCGACGAGACTGAAGACACGTAGAAGAACTAAGGTAACGGATATAGCCCTACGATACGAAACAGTAAACTCGAGTGGCAATGGGCAGGGTACATAGCCGATGGGGCAGAAAATCAATGATCGGATTATCGGATGCATATTTTAATAAAGTTCATTGTTGGCTATGACATTATGGAGGTGACTTCTTTAAAAAAATGTTTCTTAATATAAATCCCGGCATTTCAATAACTTCGGGACCTCGTGAGTAGCCGTAACAACTTGGAGGCATTGCGCGAATTCGCGCACTCTTGGCACATGCTTAGGAGTAATTTTGAAGTGTGATTGGTTTCAGATTTGACAAGTAGAGCAGCCCGACGCGAAGTCACGTTTTTGTGGTGTTCACGCCCCAGAAGGGGGAGAGGTGATATTCAGAGGGGACAGGAAACAGAAACTTGTAGGGAGCCTGAACCAAGCGCCGATCGGTGAAGCAGCCTAATTAGCAAGCACGGAGGAGAAAGACCGGTCGGCGTCTCCCACGATTCGGGTCGTATGTCAAGACGGCAGGAAGACTCATGGGCGGAGGTGGGATTTCAATAACTTCGGAAATGTGAAACTAGTCTGTAACATAGTGAGGAACGACGATCTTATCATGTAGTATTTTTTTTAAAAACAGAACTTCAGGATTGTATATTATTAATATGTATGTTCTTGAAGTTTATTTTAAGCTCCCCGTCACTTTGTGAATATGTTAAGAGTAAGAAGAGCAGTAGACACTTTGTACACACAGTAGTACACCCGATTTAGTTCCATAATAAAAAAAACACTACATTTGTCGAATTAGAGATCCCGGGATTTTTTCGTTATAAAAGTGCATTCTATATTATCCAACACCTTGAAATAAGTAAAAATACCTATTTTCGTTTTTATTCTATAGTATAAAAAACAAAATTCGTTAATTCCGCCATCCCGAGATTTTTACGATACAAAAGTGCTTTCCATAATAGCCAACACGTCAACTTTATGTAAATATGCATCTGATTATCCGATCGATAGTCATCATACTCACATCAGGTTCACCCAGCAGCGTGTTGGCAAGGTAAGGCGCCTTCAAAACGCCGCGCCAATAAAGCTTCTCCAAGGGACGATTGACACACCAACCCGCGCAGCGAACGCCGAGCGAACGCCAGTATTGGATCTCTGCTCTGAAAGTAAAGGAGCACAGAGTGTGGGGATGGATAAACGTTTGATTGACCAATTTCATGAAATATTTCATGTCATAATTTGAGCAATCTCTATATATAATAACTAGCGGACCCAGCGAACTTTGTTTCGCCCCCATCCTCGTCTTGCCCGGCCTCGTCCCGCCCAGCCACGTAATTAAAGAAAAATGTTAAGGGTGGACAACCCTTATCACTAAGGGGTATGAAAAATAGATGTTGGCCGATTCTCAGACCTACTCAATATGCTCACAAAATTTCATGAGAATCTGTCAAGCCGTTTCGAAGGAGTACGGGAACGAACATTATAACACGAGAATTTTATATATAAGATAACTGGTATACAGTGAAAAAAAACTAAAACTTTTTATTTTTTTCATATCCCAATCAGCAAGCTCTTTCATTTAATACCCATATCATGGGGGTGTATTTCAAATAGCCCACCATCTTGGATGTCCGCCATGTTGGATTTAACTCACGTTACAAGTTTTTTGTATTCCTGACAGCAAAACTTCTCATTTGATACCCATATCGTGGTTCAATAGCCTGGGGAGGCCGCCAAATTGGATTTGTAACGACGTTTCTTAGCTAGTGTCATCAGAACTTAGAGCGTGTGCATAATTTTATCCAAATCAAAGACCGGAAAGTGGGTCAAATTAAGATTCATTTTGAGGATTTTACCAATTAAAGTCCAAAATGGCGACTTCATCTACCATATTGTATTAATATTTCAATTATTTATGTACGGGCTCACAATATCCTTGTGCAGTAAGATAGCGCTGACGCCGCATTAACGGGCGGACCAGCGCCACACAAGCGAGTGTTAAGTGAAATTAATCCTTCTTAATTAGCGCCATCTTCATTTATTTTGAGAAATTTACCATTACAATTACAAGATGGCGTCTTTATCTACTTTATGGAATTAATATTTTAATTATTGATCTACTCACGGACTGACGATATCCTTGTGAAATACCACAGCGCTGACGCCTCCAACGCGCGATGCAGCGCCAAACGAGCGAGTGTAAAGCGAAATCAGCAGAAATTAATCCTTCTTAATCAGCGCCATCTTTATTCATTTTGAAGATTTTACCATTGGAAGTACAAGATGGCGTCTTCATCTACCTTACTTTACTAATATTTTAATAATTAATGTACTCACGGACTGACAATATCCTTGTGTAGTAAGACAGCGCTAACGCCGCACCAACGAGCAGACCAGCGCCACACGAGCGAGTGTAGCACGTCAGCCGCGCGTAATACTGCATGGAGGGGGAGGTTCTCACCGTATCTGTGGAAATGGAAAAAAAACGTATTCTTAAATGCCTTTGCTCGTCCGTACCGCTGCTGCTGTACCGTATAGATAGTGCCACCACTCGTTTAAATAGTTTATAGTACCTGTGCAAGCTTTTCCATTATTTGAATTAAATTTGGAAAATAAATAAATATCCTTTAGCCATTCCCACACAGCCCCAAAGTAAGCTACTTAAAGCTTGTGTTATGGGTGCCAGACAACGGATATAATACTTAAATACTTTTTGTTTGTAAATACATATATGATATACATAGAAAACACCCAGACCAATACAAACACACATGACAAATCCTAATGAATTATGAATGCACACGCACACTTCGAGAACGGTGGTACCACAACACCCAGACTCGAGACAATAATAGAAAATTATGATTTCTACATTGACCCGACCGGAAATCGAACTCGGGACCACGAAGTGGCGACGCCTTGAAACCCTGCGTTCTTAGCTACTACACTAAGGAGGTAGTCAACCTTTCTCGAAACTCGCGTGGTCTTTTGTTTGAAGAGACACCCACGTTTAATAAAAGTTTCTTTGCAATGGCACCAAAAATCTATAACAATATCCCTGACTACATTAAAGAATGCAATGCTTATGACACATTTAAAAAGAGGCTAACAACATTTCTAATTGATCATTCGTTTTATTCAGTTGAAGAATTTCTACAATTGAAATGTTTATTTTGAAAGTTAGGTACTGATTTCTGCCTGATTGTCCAAAATACTATGGTTTGACATTTTCTTTACCAATTGTAATATGTATCTAATTTGACATAACTTGAATTTGACTGGCCTTAACTTTGACATTGTGTATTCATTTTTTTTTACCTATTTGTATGACAGTATCACAGCATGTACCTTTTTTTCACCTAATAACACCATATTTACCTGTGTTTCACAAATAAAATTGATTTGATTTGATGTTTTTGTCGTGTGTGCAAGCGATTTTTGTTGCAAACTGGTAACGCGGCAGAGGCCTCGGCCGTACCTGGGTTTGTTCGGTCCGTTTTCGGCGTCATAATCTTGCGCGCTGAAGCAGTAAGGCCGGTAGCTCACGGCACCTACGATCTCCGGGTCTTTCTTACGGATCTAAAACAACCATTATTATGATTTAAACATCACTTTTAGTCTTCAGAAATAAATAAAAAACAAAACAAAAGCGCACAACAGCACACCAAGTGTCTTGGTTTCGAAGTAGGTAAGGAATTTTGTTCCTGTAACAACTACACTCAACGCCTCGGTGGCGCAGCGGTAGGAGGGTCGCACTATAAAGCGACGGCTGCGCCAGAGGTCTCGGGTTCGATCCCCGGGTCGGGCCAAAAATATATACCTGAGTTTTTCTGTTCAGAAATTCTTAGGTTAGCCCGGAGTTTGGAAGTTGGCGGTGTTTCACCACCGTGCCTCGGGAAAGCACGCAAAGCCGTTGGTCCTGCGCCTGATCTGTCTCCGGTCGTGTCAGATTGCTGTCCCTAAGGGCTATTGAATGAAATAGAGAGTGCACCTGTGTTTGCGCACACACTTGTGCACTATAATATGTCACGCGCAGTCGCTGTATCGCTTTTGCAAGTAACTGTTAAATGTGAACCTTAGTTTAATTGATGTATAATCTGTAATTTTATATTGATGAAATTTAACTATAATTATTTAATCTGTATTAATTTTATTGAATTTTTCTATGATTAAATGTTTATTATTTTTAAGGAATTATCGTTGTTTTCTTATTTTGTTTTATTCGTTGAATATGAAGCATACCCAACTTTATTTATTTGCAATCACTGGACTGATCTGACGTTTCCGGAGGTGCCCATTTCAGAATAATAGAACATAGTGTTATAACACAAAGATTACCTCGAGCACTGCTTGAATCAAATCACATTCCCTACAATCTAATTATCGCAAGAATGGAACCTAACACGCTGAGAAAAGTGTACAAAAACTACAAAAAGTGTACAAAAACGGCCAAGTGCGAGTCGGACTCGCGCACTTACTTCCACTAAGCCAAAATACTACAATATATTGATGACAGCAAACATTACTTTGTTTTCATAGTGTTTGTATGAAAAATATAACTATAGCTAGTAGCGCGGTTGTTGAAAATGTGCAATATCGCAAAAACTACAAGTTCTATCCCGTACAAACTTTCGTTGAAAGTATTGGTTACGGTCTACATCATATATTTTTTGGGGGAGGGAGAGGAGGGGGGGACGCCCATTTTACAACTTTGGAAGCGTCTATCTATCAAACGTTAGATTTAAAAGAAAATGGTTTTAGGAACCTTTATGTCATTTTAAAAGACCTATCCATAGATACCCCACACGCATAGATTTGACAAAAAAAATGTTCGGTTTTATTTTTATAGTTTTTTTGGTATAAGATTTACCTGATAGAGGACATAAGGATTGAAACAAGTGACGGCCGCATATTGGTATAGCATTGGTCTGTTCGCAAACGCCTTCAGAATACCACCGATGACCTGAAATGAGATAACGAAACTTTCTTACTATAACGCAGAGAGATTCGAGATTTGGAAGTATCACTAGTCAGAGTGTTATAAGCCGAGTCGTGTGTGTTTCTCATCATCATCATCATTTTCAGCCAAAGGACGTCCACTGCTGAACATAGGCCTCCCCCACGGCTTTCCATGGCGACCGCTCCAACCGATCACTAGCGGTCTGCATCCTGTTTGATCATGCGATCTTTGCAAGGTCGTCTGTCCATCTTGTCGGTGGACGTCTTACGCTTCGTCTTTAGTCGAAGGACCTCCAATCTAGAACTTTTCTGCACGAAAGGCCATCAGTTCTTCGTGCTATGTGCCCTGCCCATTGCCACTTGAGCTTACTGATTCTCAAGGCTATCTCAGTTACCTTAGTTTTTCTACGTATCTCCTCATTTCTGATTCGATCCCGTAGAGAAACACCCAGCATAGCCCTCTCCATCGCTCGTTGTGTGATTTTGAGCTTCTTTATAAGGTCCATAGTTAGAGGCCACGTTTCGAATCCGTATGTCATCACTAGTAACACACACTGGTTGAAGACTTTCGTCTTTAGACAATGAGATAGTTGAGATGAGAAGACACTTTTGCGCAATTTCCCGAACGCTGCCCAGCCGAATTGGATTCGTCGTCCTGTGTATTCCTATCACTTATAATTGCACACAGGACACAAAATTTGTCAAAGATTTCGGTACCTAAACTGGTAAGGCAGAGGTGTCCTCAATAGTTTTTCTATAGCTGTACAGTTACCACGAGTTTACTCGATAGTGACGACGTAACTTTTTGTATGGAGCATTTTAGTTCTGTCAGTGACCGCTAGAGGCGCTGTGCAATTTTCCATAGACTTTTATACGTCGTCGCTAGCGAGTAAACTCATGGTAACGGCACTGCTCACCTGTTTATCCTCCCCCTTCACGTCTATGATCATGCGCACTTTGTTCTCGAGCAGATAGTCGAGCGCGTCGTCAAGTAGACACAAATGCACCTCTTTGAAATGTTGCCTGTAGACAAAAATAATAAATATACAAGGTGGCCGCAACTGGGACGTCTCAAATTCTTTTTTTTTGGAAGCCTTACATTCAGGGCTGTTCAAATATACCCTGTGTAGTATGTTAGCCGAATTTTCATAGTTTTCGAGATGGTAATTTTTAGTTTTCAAACCAATAATTTCTTCAGTTTAATGTTTTTTCTATGTACGTTTTTTATATTGCAGAATGATTCTTATGAATTAAATTTTCTTAGATAAACTAATAAATTCTAACCCCCTGCCTGGCAACACCGCCGCATCATGCCGCCGCTTCTATACTTATATGGAGCGTGCGCGCCAGTCACAAGTATATTTGCCCGCAAGCCTTCGAAGAGAAAACATCAAGCCAGAAACTCTGCCTGATTTTCCCCTCGTTTGTGTTATTTCCGCAGTATTAATTTTTCATTATTTTGTATTATTTTTTAAGGTAAAATCTAACTCATTTATAAGAATAGTTTTGAAAAATAATAATAATAAAAATCTCGAAAACTACAATTATTTTTCAAAACTCGAAAACTACAATATTTTTTCAAAACTAAGTGATTGAGAAAATTGGATATTTTGGGGAGAACAGAAAATCAATGGAGCCGTGCTTAATTATATTTTTATGTCACAAAACAAGTTTTGATAGTAACTTTATGAACGGTATTTGTTAAGAACACAACAAAGGACAAAAAAAAACTCTCTTAAAAAGTAAGCAAATCTTTGTAACTACAGTTCAACATGTTTTAAGCAACAAATCAGTTTACAGATAAACTCATTCTTATAAGAAGATAACATGACAAACCTGTTGGGATGAGTAGCACCAATATCAATGTTCTTGATAGCATCCCAGTCCATGACCCGAACATCGGCTATACTGGACCCAGACAGCCTTTCCAGCCCTTGGTCGTGAAGTAAGACCAGCTGGCCATCACGGGAGGACCTGACGTCAAGCTCTACAAAGTAGCAGTCACGATCTACGCACTGGAAAATATTTCATTGTTTTCCATTAGGTTATAAATATTCAATATTTAAGATAATTGTAACATGCACAAAAGAGTATTAAAAATTTAACTAAATTTTGTTTGTTTGTATGTTTAAATACGCTAATCTCAGGAACTACTGAACCAATATATTTTTGTGTTGGATAGCTTATTTATTAAGAAATACTTTATGTTATTAAAAAAAAACAGGCCATGACGGGAGGAGAGATAAGATAGAAGAGATAACACCTTCTAATTTTGTGTTATCTACAAATAAGCTAAGTACCTTTAATTGTGTCTAAGATGTGTTAGGGTCACAGTTAGAGTTGCTAGATGGCTGGGATTTTCCCTGAATTTTACTTGTGAGCCCATATTTAATGTACTGGATTTCAAGAATTCTAATTTTTCCTTATTAGGTTAAGACACCACAAGGCTTTTTTAAAGTTAGAAATAATTCAATGTTTTTTTTTACTTTAATGTTGTTTGAATATGTATTTATTTTTAGTACCGTTTTTGGATCCATCACTAAGCAAAAGTCACAAATTAATTATGTGTCATTTACTGGGAAAGGTTACACGGGAGTGTATATGATAAAGACCCGTATCTGGCCGCCCTTGTCACAATATCAGGAAATTAATAATGATAAGGAAAATATTAAAAATAGTTTAATTGAGTCTTGTTTCAGCATAACAATGAGTATTTAATAAACCTCTGGCTAGCCCTGTTCAGTTTCAAGAGATAAAGGGTACTTTAGTTTACCTAAATAATAAGTACAAAGGGAAAACTTACGTATTTGAATGCCTCCAGAGTGTTTTCTGGCGCGTCCAAGCCCGCGCCTCTGTGGGCAATACAACGCACCACTTTTTCCGGATGCAGTTCACTCTCCTTGCTCCCAGCCTCCGGCCCGAAGATACTGACCACATTATTCTGCTGCGGCTTCTTCAATTTTGTAAAGTAATACGCAGCGACACCAAGAATTCCGACATCCACCCCAAAAGGCAGAACTGTGTGCAACATCGAAATTATGACATAAACCGAGTTGAAAATGTAATAGAAACTATTCAGGGCGAATGTTATGATCGTTATGAACATTTTTGCTCGTTCGTTCGTGTGTGTTAATGCTAAAATTAGGTTAGAAAACTCGAAAACAAATAAATTAGCCAAGAGTGGCAGGGGCTTACTTTTGACAGGTGACGTCACGATGCTTGATAATGCGTTTCGGTTTGTTTTGAGTAGGGAGTTGAAATTGTTTTTGTGTTAACATTACGTTTCGTTCTTAGAGTCAGTAAAAAACAAGAATCCAATAAAACTACAATTATTTTGTGTTAAAACATTTTATTTCCAAGCTTTTATTTATTCAATCGAAAAATGCCTACTATCTACTACTACTACTATCTCGGTCTACAAAACGCAATAATGAATTTCCTACATCGCACACACGCGCGATTCAAGTCTGAAGTTTAAATTTTAAGGTACCTACTCGTTCTTTGTAGTCTTAACTAGATTACAAACAAAGCGAGCTAGCTAGGCTCGCAAAATATCTACTTATCAATTATTGTATGATCATGAAGGCGCTTATGGTTTGAATCGGACAACATTTCTTCTGCGAAGCGGCCGGCGTAAGATAACCAGTCTGATTGTAGACCGCACCAAGAATAAAGCAGTTTCCACAACAGTCAGCACGCTTGCACCCACAAACAACGCTGTAGTCCCGCCCAGGGAAGCTGTAAGGAGTTAGAAAGATGGTTAGAGAAGGTAATATTTATGGTTTGGAAAAATAATAGTCAGCAAAAATACTTCAATAGTCAGTAAGATTACATAATGCAGCATATAAAAATATGTCTTGCCTTGACAAGACATACATTTTATTTTATTCGAAATCTTTAATTTGCAATAAGCTTTTGGCCTTGACTGTATTTTATGCAGATAAAAGCGCGCTCTGTCGGAAACTTCAAAGAATCCAAAAGAACTCGAAAATCTAATCTTTTTTTTTCATTCTATATTTAAAGTTGTAGAAAATCTGATGTGTGCAATAGGCTTACCTTAGAAATATTGGATGAGATTGTAAGGTAAAACATGCACAGACACACGTTTTAACACCACTGTGAACACATTTTTTGTGTCTCAACTCAATAAAAAAAACACTTCACAAAAAACGGTGCACAGAAAAAACCACTCACACCACACAAGAAAACATTAATTGAATAAAATCAAATACCAAACAGATCTTCCAGCGTGAAAATGACGTCACGATTGAGACGAAACTTTGGCGGCATCAAGTTGATTCGGATGGCTGATACGCGATCATCATCCTCTCCAGATTCCGTCACATTCATGTAATTTTATAAATAAACATGTTAAACGTATTTTCTCTAGCTATAAATATAGATTTATCATAGTAATCATCTGAAGGACGTCCACAGCAGAGCATAGGCCTCTCTCCCCCTGATTTTCCACAGTCGTCGACATAGAAAAAAAAATATCTCTCTATGGTCGTCGGCAAGGGGTCTGCATCCTAGTGTGATCCTGCGATTATCTGTCCATCTTGCTAGCTGATGGACGTCCTACACTGTATTTGGATGAGGTAGTACTTTATTTACAGCTAAAAAAATAGTTTTTTCAATAACCTCTACGTCCATTATAATTTAACCTACGGACAGACACGAACAAGGACACGACCGTGCCGTAAAAATACATTGTATTCTTAGAATAATAATAACAAGTCCCTGACTCTTTATATGCCTAGAGGTCACAAAGAGGTCACTCAACTACCGTATCCTTACCGGTGCATGGCCGGAACGGAGCCGGGAACAATTCCCACCGACTTTCCATCGCCATGCCCCGTCCGGAACCGGGCGAAGCACGGTCAGGCATGAATCACTTCATAAGAAACGTATTCAATAATGTTCAACCGTGCCCCGGCCGAAGCCCGGCCCGGCGCCGGCACGGTGTAGCGTGAATCAGCCTTTAAGCTTTCTGCCTACTACACCGTAGCATGATGTTGCTTGAACGTGTCAGGCGAAAAATATTATTTGTATCAAAAAGAATGACACCGTTTCCACTAGACCGGTCTGCCACCGACCAACACCGTCGCGAGTGATACATGGAGCGTGTCAGCACTGGCAAAACGACAGCATTCTGTCCGTTTAGTAGACATATTAAATCGTATCGTGTTGTTGATACGCCCCTAGCACGTTCATGTACGGAATGGTACGGTATAGTGGGCCAAGCCAAGAACATTACACTTACCGATTAAAGACCTTTTTTGTATGAGAATAGAAGTTGAGTTCGGCACACTGAGGAAGGCAGGAGCACTTGGCAAGGTTCTTGGGCAGATTGATGAGTATTTCAATGTTCCTACCGATGCACGCCATACCATGCGCGTCACAGGGCTCGCCATCTTTAAGAAAACGGGCGGGAAAACAAACAACACGTAGGTACCTAACCTCAAAACGGAAAATAAACTCGGCGACACTAAATTTACGAATATTTAAATGCGATTTCAATGTGACAATTTCGCTGGCAAATTACTTTTCCGATTTTTCGCAATGACATTTGGTCTTTTGACAAGTTTTGAGGTAAACGTCGTTTATGTATGTGCCAGTGTTTCAAAAAAGTTTTAAACCAAAAATTAAAAGTTGACAAAGTTAGACATATCGGTTATTCGGTCCAGGTTATAAGTCCAGTTATCCAATCCTAAAGGTATACCTAAGTATTACTAACTGGGCCCCTATTTTTGAAATCCTTCGTATGACTTATTTCAAACGTATACGCCTAAAATTTCACTCGTCCACCCAAGTCACTTCAACGCAGTTTTTTGTATTTTTGAATCATTCGACTGCGGTGTTGCCATTTTACTAAGAATTGATGAAATTATGTCTTTTTACCAAAGATTAAACAAACCGGTAACATTCGCAACCGTAATTTTGACGATATTTTGGCTGTATATTTAAAACGTTAGCCTTTTTTATAAGAAAAAACTATTAATGTCACGTCACTAGTGTCAACTTAACAATTTATTTATTGGAGTTTGCATTTATTATTGTTTTCTTGATTTTCTGATAAAAAAGTTAAATTCAACATTAAATTAGTATTATACAAACCTGCAGCTCTCATCAGTGATGAGCAGAGAAATATACTTCAACCAGAAAGATACCCAAAAATATTAGACGGCAAGGATTTGTTGTTTCACAATCAACAACAAAATAAAGCGAATCCAATTTATTAAATAAACATTGAGAGGCGTCTTGACTTAAGGTATTTATCATGCATTATTCTTCTTCTTCTTCTCCTGTTTAGGTGAACAAACAATAGTCTACTGCGGTTCAGTGGTAAACTAATGTGAAATGTGATTATCTTGACTGGCTACTGTGATTTCTAAGATTCACTTGGACGTAGTTACGCAAAAAGGATCCAACCCACAGCAAGTAACTTTTGAGTAATTTATGTTTAAAGTGTAGCATTGTTTTTTTCATTGATGCTCTAAGCTGTCAAACTGTGTTTTAATTTTTATTATTTCTATTTATATTCTACTTTTGGTTTGTGATAAAGATAATTAATATTAGTTATTTATTCCTTTAATATTAACAAAAACATTGGGTTGGATCCTTTTTGCTAAATAATGTTTTCTATAACAAAGCGTACAAATGGTATTTAACAATAGAGATCCAATTGATTTAATTTAAATAATTATTGTAGCTAAATGGTTATAAATATCAATACAGAACCTAAAATATACTTTATAAACAAAGGCCGAAGTAGTTGCTTTAATAAGAATTTTTTTTTCTTTATTTAAAAATGAATTTTTATGAAAATTTAAGAAGTATCCTAACTAAACTAATTACGTATTTCGTATATTATATCAGTCTTTCTTTTATCGAAACATTGTAATTCTTACTGAATCATTCTTTTTCTTTCTTTCTATTTTCATTTAAATATTAGTTTTATTCATAACATAACTTTTTTTTTTGGAAAATGGGACTTTTTGACTGTGTGACAAATGTTTCACTTTCTCACATCAGTGGGGGGAATTTTCAAAAATTAAATATTTATTATTTCATTTTATTAGGTTATGAATAACGTAATCAATGACTTTTTTTTTCTTATTGCTTTTTGATGAAAGAAACCCAGTCGTTTAAAATAAGACTACAAAAAAAGACTAAAAATTAGGATGTTAGTTGTAGTCTTAATGACGACTCAGTTAGTTAATGTATGAGACTAATAGACTTAAATGACTTAAACGAGTGAAACGACTTAAATGCCTTAAACAACTAAAAGGTCTTGAAAGTCTCAGTGAGTGCTGAGCGTTTTACGTTAAAAGACTGGAACTAATAAGGCCAGTCTTATGACTTAAGGTTGAGGACTAAAAAAGGAGGCGAGTCTTTATTAAAAGCCTTATAAGCCAGAGTCTCTTTCATCATTACACTACAGACATTAATTGAAGCACAATTTACAACAAAAATTGCGGTGATTTCATTGAATATGAATGTTCTACAAAAATATCTATAAATGATGTTTAATTCACGTAAATTTCAATTTTTTTATAATAGGTGGTAGATTATTGGAGAGATTAAAACGTAAATTCGGTTTTTTTACCTTGACGAAAATTTTCTTGTTGACGAAAAACATACCGTAATTTGACAAATCATTGTTTATTATCATTTTATCAAAAAAATAGAATATATTTTTTTATGACCATCTGCATTTCGGCAACTAAACCGGTAAGGTGGTAGACAATAAAGCAAAAAACAAAAGAATGTAACACAACGCATTACTTATTTTTTAAATTACTTTAATGGTTTCAAGTATTATCGCTTTAACGTATTTTGCTTATAAAATTGGTAGGTACATTTGCGACCGTGTAACTACATATTACCAACCATAAAAAAAAGTTAATTGCTGGCATAATGTAAATAAATGACGTCAAAGTGAAGAAAAATCGTTTTTGTGCTTTAAATCTTTCAACGTTTATTTTTATACTACACAATTTGAAAAGAACAGTTAAAGCCACGAGTACTGGAATACTACTAATAATAAAAGTGTTGATACTAAAATCCACAAATTCCCTCGGAACTGAAAAATTTGCCCACACCAAACCATCAGATTAGGTAGATAAACAGAAAAGCAGTCAAATTTTCCACACTAGTGTGGAAAATCGGAATAACCCAAATTACGGAATAACCATGCTGTCAGACTTTTACGTTTCACAAACGATTAACAAATGCCAACAATTTTAAAAGCAATTGACGGCACTGAACTAAAACCAAATAGTTTATATATTTTTTTAAATAAAGTTTGCATTTTAATTCGTTATATTCAGGTGTGATTTAATTAAACATAAATATTTATTGTGAGAAATAAATCTCTGAATCGTTTTTGTAAAAACATATTGCAAATTCTGAATTTCCATAAAATTATCTGAGCCAAGTGGATCGTTTTTGATCAAATAATGCTGTCATTATTGACTTATACCCTAAAAAGGCTTCAACTAAGCAGTATGGTTACTTTAAGTGACTGTAACATATCTTTATTATTTGAATATCATGTTCTTAATAAGGATTCAAATGGCATGGGTCGTTTTTGATAAAAGAAAATATCCAAATTTACTTTAAATATCATTTTTTAGAAGGATCCAAGTGGCATGGATCATTTTTGAGGAATGGAATATATCTTCATCATTTTGAATATCTATTTCTCCAGAAGGATCCAAGTGGCTTGGATCATTTCTGATGAAAGAAATATGTCTTTATCACTTTGAATATCTATTTCTCTAAAAGGATCCAAGTGGCATGAATCTTTTTAGATGAATGAAATTTGTCTTTATTACTTGGAATATCAATTTCGCAATAAGGATCCAAGGAGCTTGGAGCATTACTGAGATTTTAAAAAATACACTCTCCATACATGTGGGATGGTACCTCACGAGGAAAAAAATGACAAAATGACAGATTTTTACTGGAATCTTTTTGCTACTTGAAAGAATATACTTTGACAACTGCTTTGGTATATTTATGTCAGTTTTGCAATTTTTGTGGGTTGGATCCTTTTTGCGTAACTACGTCCACTTGTACTATACATTCTTTGTGATTTCTTTTAATCTGTTTATAATCTTTTTCAGGTATAGCAACAAGACAATCATAAAAACCCTAATCAAACAAGGAACAATAACAAAGATAACATAGCAAAGAGGTGGTTACATGTAGTATTCATTTATAATATGGAAAGAAAATTAAGTACTCTTGAATCTAGAGAACACCAGAAATCATCCATAATCATTTGCAGTCAACATTATCAATCAAGTTATTCTATATTTTTGAAATGATGTGTGTGACCTATATCTATTTTATACTTTCAGTGCAATTTAATATTACATTTTAATAATAAAGTCTATTGGGTTAGTTTAAGAATACAGTGATATAGCTTTGATAATTATTTATTGATGTGATAATTTAAATTTGCTGTTTGTATCGGACAAGCTTTTCAATAACTGTTAATGAATACCATACATGGACTGTACATCTGAGTAATAACTTGTTTATGTTAATGTTATTCTGTTGACATTTATTTTTAAGTTGTAATGAAATGAAACAAACATTTGTAAGTAAAACCATTTATTTAAGTAATTAAAACAAAGGTTGTAACGGAGGCCTACTTAGCGGAGGCGGAGGCGGATGCGGAGGTGAAGAGGTTCGCCTCCGCGGATGCGAAGGTTAACGGAGGCGGAGGCGGAGGTGAAATTTGTTGGGAAAATATAAATAAATTTATGATTAATAGAGTCAGCAACATTTATTTATATTATATATAATGTGTATAATTGTACATACATGTTCATGATTCATCTTAGTAATCAAAATTGACAAGAGGCAAATTATATTTTACGAACAAAAGCTTTGCGGCTTTTTCGCCTTCTAAGCGGTTTCTCAAGGGTTCGTAAATTAAACCAGCAGCACTAAATAACTGTTCGCTTGGCACTGAACTTGGTGGCGCCGATAAGTAAATGCGAACTATGGGAGCAAAAACTTTATATTTAATGTTATATCTCCACCACAGTAAGGGGCTTACAACATTCGAGTCATAAAGGGTTAGCAAACGTATTAGTTCGGACTGAACTTGCTCTTTAATTACGTCATTAAAAAACTTTAATTTGTACCTTGGGTTCAAATATGTAGCAAGCGAATACAGGGTATTGCTTTGTAGGTCAAAAAATCTAGAATTGATATCTTCAATTAGTTTTTGCAACTACGCGGTACCAAACGCTTTGACAAGTTGATTCCTGTTATTCATTCACTCACACTCCCACCACCCGCTTGGCCGTGTTCCCGCGGCTTAAGCAAACTCAGTGTTGCCACCTTAGCCCTTTTGGGGCTAGATCTAGCTCTTTTTACTATATGCGAACCCGTTGTTAAATGATTTAGCCCGGAAAGGGCTATCTAGCCCTTTTCATTTAATTGAAAATATTGCACGAAAATGTTAAATTATCTATCATCTTAAATAACTGTTGCGGAGCAAATACTTTTTTATGCAGTTTTATATTTTTTCTGTGTGAAAGCTCTTTGTTTTTTATGACTTAAGTTCTGTCGTGTTTCTGCTACGTCTTGGTTTGTACGAAAGATTATTTAATTTTTCCTGTTTTTAACTATATTTCGCTAATACACGCTTTACTCTGTAACTACTAAATACAGTCCTTATCATTTCTTCTCCCCTCCTTTATAATAACTTTCACGACTTATTGAGTTACAATTAGACAAAAACTAATGGGAATCGTAACCGATAACGGCTCTGTAATGGTAGGAATAATTAATGGGGTGATCCAAATTCTGGAAAAAGAATATAACTAACCCCATTTGGTTTTGAAAAGGTGCGTCTGCCACTCCATACAGTTGGCTGTATCACGCGCTTCGCAAGAGACTATTCCACGAAACATTGAGTTTTTAGTCAGAGAGAAATACAATTGGTTTTGTCTATCTCCAAATGTGGGAGTGATTTGAAATATACTTTCAAATTGACGAAAAATACCATAGATTTCAATTTGTTTAATGTTTTTTATTGATTACCAACATGGTAAATAATTGTTTAAATTTTTATTCTTTTGTTTTGGTTAAATATTAATCATTTTCACAACGAAGAAGCCCCGATAAACCTACTTGATTGATTAAACCAACAAAATTTGGTAGAGTTTGAAAATATATTATTTATATTAAAACCAAAATTAAACAAATAATTAAAATCAGTATAAAGGTATTTTATTAGCTTTTTTACAGCAAGGCTTAGTAATTTGTGCTCCATCTAGCCCTATCTAGCCCTTTTTAGCTTCTTCAACAGCCCCAATTACTAAGACTAAGGTGGCAACACTGAGCAAACTCTCGACCATTTTACTTGAAAACACGCAGCCGAGCGGCCGCGTCGCCTAGCGTCGCTCCTTGCGCGTTGTTTGTGATCGTAAATGAACTTCCGATATGACTCCGCATAAATTTTGCGGAGGCGGATGCGGAGGCGGAGGTTAAATTCTTTGCGGAAGTTCCGCAGTAACGGAGGCGGAGGCGGAGTTCCGTTACAACCCTAATTAAAACATCATTTTGTACGTTTACTGTTAACATATTTGAACTGACCTTTGTGATGTGCATTAAAGAGTTGTCTTGCTATCATTTTCATCTTTTTTTTGCATGAAATATCCCAAACCAACATAGTCCCAATCAGTGCTCCGGAAAAACAATCAGCCACTAAGTTTTTAGGCATCTTTTCAACGGTTTAATATTTTTGTGTTCACAAATTATTGGCATCATAATCCACACTTTACAATGCTTTTTTCAGCAAAGTTCTCTTGACTTGAAATTATCTACGGTTATCCAATATTAATATGAATTCATTGTTTGTAGTGTGTATTTACAAAATATAGTGCAGACAGTCTATTTATACACTTATACACCCTACTACATCTGGTAGTCTTTGAAGGTTGTGGATCCTGGAAAGATTAAGGTTAATAACTACATTGAGGTAATGAAAAGGTTAATTGAATTTATGTCATGATACTTACTACAAGTTACTGATATTATTTCAGGAAGATTTCTAAGGATTTAAACAAACTATCTGAGTAGTGCAGGGCAATTCAAGGCCTTCAGTAATTCATTCCGAAACAGCCTGTGCCCCGAGCAATTCTAGAATTTCAATGGTTTCCAAGGAAACTTAGGATTCAGCAACAAACAATTAATGGCTGGAATAACCTGGAAGTATTATTGGGAGATTAGCTTTATGTGCAAACAGTCGAACTGCCTTAATTCTATGTAATCAAGATATTTGTTCAAACAGATAACCATGACTTAAACTTACCTTAATTGCAATGGATACTCGGGCAATACAGTCTACTTGAGACCATAATAGGTCTCGGAATCAGGATTAATTCTTTGGTGAGCTATTAATCTCGAAATAATTAGATTTGAGCTGAAAATTGCCCAGTCAAACGGGTTGTTTCGATGTCTCTTTGAACAGCTCTTTCTACAAAATCTTCAACTGTTTTGTCATTTCCCTTACTTTAAAAACCTTTGCAAAAGCAAATTATCCATGTACATTCAGTTTAATTGAACTTTTATACATAATTAAAAAATTTAGAGCAAGAAAGCAAGTCGCAAAATTTAACACAAAAACACAAGTCTTTTTGACGTTACGTCTATCACTCGCCTTCCCAAACGAGTGGTCGGAGGCACTCGTTTGGGGATTTCGTTCGACCGAATGATTCAAAAATGCCGATTTTGGGATGACGAAGGAAAATCATTCGTAATCTCTACGCGAGTGAATCAAAAATAGGGGCCCTGGACTTATTAGGATATTCTCGTAATAGGTCAATTTTAGTTCCGTCAGTGACCGCTAGAGGCGCTTTGTATTTATCCATAGACTTTTTTACGTTGCCGCTAGCGAGTAATACCGTCGGAAACTCATGGTAACGGTACAGAGGAGCTCAGTCAGAAGGCATAGTAAGACGAGAACTGATACCATCTTCGCTTTAGAAGAGTAGGTAAGTACCTATCTTTTGATACATCTATTTCAACATTTCCAACAGAAACATAAGCACAATTACAGGTATATTTTGAAGAGATTTATTAAATTTTAAATCCTCGAGTTTCGAACACTTACTGCGTTCGTGGTCACGAAAAGACAAACCCGTATGAGTGAGTAGTTCGCTTACCACTTTACGTGACAGTGAACAGTTATAGTCGTAAAACAATTAAAGCTCTTTCGTGTCTGGGATACTGCCCTGTAAAGTGTTAAACTTCAAATTCAAGCATACATACTACAGTGCCACTAACTGAACTGATGAATGGTCAAAATTAGAACTAAGTACACATTTGTAATCTATACTAATATTATAAAGCTGAAGAGTTTGTTTGTTTGTTTGTTTGTTTGTTTGTTTGTTTGAACGCGCTAATCTCAGAAACTACTGGCCCGATTTGAAAAATTATTTTTACGTTGGATAGTCCATTTATCGAGGAAGGCTTTAAGCTATATAACATAAAGATACGACTCACAAGACCACAGCAGCAATGAAAAATGTTGCGAAAACGGGAGAAAGATATTCCTTTTGAGAGCTTCCGCTGCGTACGCTGCGGAAACCGCTAAAGTTACACAAAAATCATGTATGACAAGATTGTTTAGCATTAAGAGTTCTATAATAAAGTCCGCGACAGCATAAGTCTATCTTTTATAGTTGACTTACTACAACCTTTTTTATGTTTATAAATTTGTAAAAAAATAATGCATCATTTTTAGAGGTGTATTATACACACAGGTATTTATTCTTATCAAAATAAATACATTCATCATCACGAGCATTTCATATAGAACAAAGTTGACCTAAATATCATTTGATTCCAATAAATATCTTAGGAGCTATCACAGTTTTAACATAACTCCGCACCAAAATAATGTTCGCAGCTTAAGTACAACGTGCGCTTGCGCTAATTATATTATAAAGCTGAAGAGTTTGTTGGTTTGACCAAGCTTATCTCAGGAACTGCAGAACCGATTTGAAAAAATATTTCTGTGTTAGATAGTTTATTTATTGAGAAAGGCTTTAGGATATGAAACATCACGCTGCGACGGGAGGGGAGGGAGCAAACTCAAAACGCGCGGACGAAGTCGCGGGGACCGCTAGTAAGTAATATTGGACACCAATCTCATACATTGCTCTGATCCCAAAGTAAGTAGCTAATGCACTTTTGTTATGGAAATTAAATTCAATTAGTCTTAATAATTGCAAATGATGTTGAGTATAAATGTATATATTTATTATATATGTATGTATATGTATATATTTATTATCAGAGATGTGACTTATCTTAGATAAAAGTATCTGAAATACAGATACAAGATACAAAATACGTATTTATATCTTGTATTTGAAATACTTTTTATTTTTTTTATTTTGTATTTTATATTTAGATACATGTTCCTGGTATCTTAGTATTTTGAAGATACTTTGTTCCCCAAGATACTTTTACTAAAATAAATTTCAGTTTTTCTTTCCGAACGCAACTGAACGTACCGCGTCGTTTAAACATTTTTTCGATATTGCTGGAAACCAAATGACAGATGGCGACACTATCTTTCTACAGATGTCACCGCCTTAGATGTCCCACCGTCACTCACTCCGTATTTTTTTCATATTCACGTGTTGTACGGCGTTTTAAATGTTAAACTAAAATATAAAGATTAAAAGAAATTAAAGTTTTAATTTTAATACATACTTTCCTGTATTATCGAAAATTGATTTCTCGAATAAATAAACTTGGCAGCTCAATTAAATGTTGTTTTCTTACAAAAGTATTTTATCTTTAAAAAGTATTTGAAAGATAGGTATTTTGTATCTAGTATTTCAGATACCTTTTTAGAAAATTATTTGTATCTGGTATCTGAAATGCTTTTTTTTAAGTATCTTGCATCTTGTATTTCTGATACTTTGTATAGGGTATCTTATACATCACTGTTTATTATTAGTAATTGTACGTACTTAGGAAGAAATCTATTTATTATGTTATATTCGCTCTATCGTCTACAATTTTAATTACGCTAAAATTATGTTATTGTAATAATTTGGCTACCTCTATATTATGTTTCTTCTATTGTTAGATACCTTATCATGCTATGTGCACATGTTTTGGAGTTACAGTATGTTAATGATAGCATACCTAAGATACTATATAATGTAACTATCTGTAATTCTCTGTGTGTACTGAATAAATAAATTAAATTAAATCAGACACAACGGTGATACCACAACACCCAGACCCGAGACAATATAGAAAATTTGACCCGACCGGGAATCGAACCCGGGACCTCGGGAGGTCGTCAATTTTCAGGAATTTCAATTCAATTTGAGGAAGTTGTCACTCTGAAAACGTCATCGTTTCCGGTACAGCACGATGTGACCATTACTGATATTCAAATTTCACGGAAGCAATGTTAAATAGGCGTGTTTATAGATTTATAAACTATTATCTACTAAGTAGGTAATGTAAAGGATAACACAAAATGTATTTGAATAATAAGTTAATTAAAGTAAGCCTGTAACGTCCCACTACTGGACAAAGGCCTTACCTCAACTATGAGGTAGTTCGAGTCATACTCCGCCACGCGGGCTCAGTGCGGGTTGGCGGAGGGGTTTTTGTAAGGCAAGCAACAAACCCTGCTGTCAGATGTTATTAAGCCGCCCATAAGGCCTCTGACTAGGCTTAACGACTAATATCAACCGATATAAGCCGGGACCAACGGCTTGACGTGCCTTCCGAAACACGCAGATGCTCGTGATATACGTCACTTATATGATCGGAATGGTCACCCATCCGAACACGACCGTGCTGTAGCTTCATTTCGGAACCTAATAATAAGTTAATATTTTTATATTCCACACATTTTTTTAATTTAATGTAATGTAACTGTGTTGTGCAGCGTCCGTTTGTGTGATAATATCTTATTGCCAATGAATGTTTTTCATTTTCATTTTATTTCCATCGTTGATATGATAGCGAAAAAGGATTCGAACACCAAATAGCCCACTTGTCAATTCTATCTAGCCCATAAGATTCGGAGAATGCTATTCAGTGTTAACAGCACCTTTGTTTGTGCAATAAAGCTAAAATAAATACTTATTTAAAAAAAAAAACATCATGTGGTTACGTCGAGTATTAAAGAGCCAAGAGTGTTTATTTACCTATGTTAAAAATGGCAACCCTTTCCGATCGTGGTGCGATTCTGTCATTCTTTAAATAAGTTGGTGGCACTATAATACATACAGCAGAGAATTTCACAGGGTAAAATCTGGACTACGGTATGGAAAAAAAGGCCTGAAAACGGTTAAATTTACCATTTTCCAATTGATTCCAATGTATGTCGGAAGGTATTTTTCCCGAGGTATGGAAAACGGCTAACATCACTCCTATACACAAATCAGGTTCTAAACATGACATAACAAAATACCGCCCCATATCAATACTCTGCGCCATGTCTAAACTCTATGAAAGGTTAGCTCACAATGATATATATTCACAAGTTCACAAAGCCATAATCGATCAGCAGCATGGTTTCGTACAGCGAAGATCAACAACCACTAACTTAATGATATATACAACAGATCTCTTTGAAGGTATGGATATGGGGGTACAGGTGGATGCTGTGTACACAGACTACCAAAAAGCGTTCGATAAGGTGGATCATGAAATGCTATTGGCTAAAATTGCACAAAATGGTATAAGAGGTAACCTGCTACGATGGTTCGCATCTTACATAACAAATAGATGCCAAAGAGTTGTAATTAATGGTTTTCAATCTGATACTATTAAGGTAACCTCAGGGGTACCGCAGGGTTCCATATTGGGACCACTTCTATTTATCTTATTCATTAATGATATTAAAAAATGTTTCCTCCATACTAAATTCTTATTGTACGCTGATGATTTAAATATATATCGCCCAATAAAAACGATTAATGACAGTTTACTTTTTCAACAAGATCTTGACCGACTTTCTAACTACTGTTACCAAAATAAACTTTACTTTAATTTACAGAAATGCTGTCAAATTACTTTCACTAAAAATAAAAATAAAATAACTTTTAACTATACGCTATGTGACAACACCCTCACACAAGTTACCGAATTAAGTGACCTGGGCATTCTTCTTGATTCAAAATTACACTTAGAAAAGCACGTAGAATGCATCATTAACAAAGCATATCAACTTTTTGGATTCGTAATGCGAGCCTCCAAAGACTTCAAAAGGGCCGACACCTATGTTCTGCTCTATAAATCTCTAATAAGATCACAGCTGGAGTACGCAGTATCTATCTGGGATCCCTATTATACTAAATACACTGAACTTATTGAAAAAGTTCAACGTAAATTTTTAAGAACTCTACATTATAGATGCTACAGAAACCGCCTAAATTACTCCAATCTACTTAAAATTTACAAGATTCCTACGCTAAAATCTAGACGAATCCTTTTACAAGCAGTCTTACTTTTCAAAATATGCAAAGGATACTTCGATTGCCTTGCTTTAACCAACCAAATTTGCTACGTTGTCCCTAGAACTGTACACCGTCGGGTATGCCGAACAAAGAAACTGTTTTTCATTAAGGCTTGCAGAACTAATGCTGGTAAAAGATCGCCATTGCGCAGATTGGTAGACATTTATAATAATCACTTTGAAAATTTAGACATATTTGCGGTTACTGCACCTAAGTTTAAGGAATTAGTCAACAACAGTCTATAGGCAGGCAAATGACAGTGCACCGTACTGTATGTATTATTTTGTACCTACTCTATTAATGTTTTTTTTTCCCTTCTCTTACTACTGCTGTATGTTGCAACACCTAGCGACTTTGCGTAAACTCTGTTACCTAATTAGTGGATAACGTAGTGGGTTATACATTTAATAATCTTTTAGTTAACATATTATTTATAACATGTAATGTGTAACTGTTTGTTATTCCTTAATAAAGAAAATAAAATAAAATAAAAGATACTGACCTCCTTTAACATAGAAGAAAGGACGGCATCCACAGAACATCAGCGCCATTCGATTCCGGCAGTGCATTTGACAAAGCCCAAAACTGTACGCCTGGAAACATACAGTCATTGTCCATATCATCATCATTATCAGCCGAAGGACATCCACTGTTCTTCATAGGATTCCCCCACAGTTTTCTATATACAAATATACAATTCAGGTCTTGATGAATTTAAATTTGGTACACATTTACATATTTACATTGGACACCATCACTTATATTGCTCTGAACCTGAAGTAAGTAACTAATGTACTTGTGTTATGGAAATCAGAAACAACGGTGGTAACACAACACCCACACTCGAGACATAAAAATATGTCATTGACCCAACCGGGAATCGAACCCGGGACGTCGGAGCGGTGACGCCATGAAGCCCAGTGAGCTGACTTATTCATTAAACAACGGAGGTCAAACTAAAACTCAAAACGTTTATTTCGTGAATATTACCATTCATTTGGGTTCAAAATTTTCTGGTCATCACTTACCCTGACAGAATCGCTTATCCACTCATCAGGGTACCGGCACCGCCTCTGATCAGGTCTAAGCTTCTTCACACTTGTTGATGCTTGGATTTCGACAGCCTAAACATAAAAGAGGTTCTTAACTTAGCTTTATCGATGTGGTCTTCTTCCCCTACAAAGCCTTCAATAACCGCACAAATTGTTCTGAATTGCTACGAAGACTGAAACTTCACATGTTTTTTGAAGTGAAAACTTCTTTAGCGGCGTTGAGCACTTTTGTGGGATGGGGGGAAAATGTGAAACTCGCGTCAGGACACGTGACCTGATCGAAAAAACGTAAGACGGTTGGCGAAATTATGGATGTAAGTTGATTTTTCTGAGAGATAAACTTTTTAATGCAATTTAATATAATATAAATTGTAATGTTTGTGTACGATAACGCAATAAATAAATATTGTATTCTATAAAAATATTATATTATTATTATTGTATTCTATCACAAAAATGATAGTACTTTTATATTGATAATAAGAGCAATTCATTCAAAATTATTCCCTAACTATTCCAAAAAATCAAAAATGCACAACGTTGATATTCAAGTTTTCACTTCTGCCGGCACTCCCGGAGTGCATTTTTATTTTTTTTAAAAATGTATGAGAATCGTAAACAGGATACATCTGCTTTAACTAAGTAGCAACTGTGAAATACTAAATAATTTCAGAATAAAGTGGCTGTGACATACGGACGGACAGACAGACATACAGATAGATAGATAGATAGATAGATAGACAGACATACAGACGAGCAGACAGAGAGACAGACAGACTTGACGAAACTATAAGGGTTCAGTTTTTTGCCATTGGCTACGGAACCGTATAAAAGTGATACAATGTACTACATCATTATTTAAAATATCTATAAAGCCCGTACCTTATAATCAATAATGAGTTCTTCACCCGGCATCACTTCACCAGTTGGGTTTGAAATTGTGGTAGAAATCTCGAACGGTGAGTGGATGAAATACTGTTGACAAAGGTAACTTTTAGTACAAGTCATACAGGGTGTTGTTTTGGTCAGCGCTAGCGACTCAGGGGTGGTTGTACAAACGATCTGATGCCAAATAAAATATAAACAAAAAGCACAAAATTAATTTATTGGTGCGATACTTACTAGTAGTCAAATCTATCAACACCAGCGGGCCTAAGATGCGCGCATATTTATCATTTATCGCGACAGTCGATAAATTTTAAACGTCATTTTTATCTTATTTAAAAATGTTGTTAATAACTTTACTGTATGTTTTTTCATTTCATTTGTTATTTAGGAAATAACATTATTTTATCGACGCAATAAACGCTATCGATGTGTGCATGTTAGGCCTACAGCAGGCTTAACATGCATGCCGTGATAAAAAAATATCGTGGCATTCTATCCCGTTTGTTTGTCAAAAATCGAATTAACCACAATTGCTAACATGGCTGCCATGAAAGTCTTGTCGTTCTGTCAAATTTCGAAATATGACAAAATTATCATTGAACCCTAACATGCGACACATATTTTTACCGAATTTGGACATTTTGCCGTGAAACATTATCGTCCACCATTAGCGTCGACGATAAATGAAAAACAACTTATTTAGAGCAAAAATATATGACTCTGTCGTGCCAAATCTTATCCTAGGCTCTCAAAAAACAATAAAGGGTAAAAATATTGAAAAGAAAGTCCCCGTGGATTTTTTTACCCTTAAGATATTTATTAGTTTGCATTCATTATCTATGGCCATTATCATTGGTAACATAACGTTTATCATTCTCAGCAAATTTTGACATAAAATTGAGTGAATGGTTAGAAATTGTCTTATCTCGTTATCGTTTTGGATAAATTTGTCCAATGTGGTTGGCATGTAAGGGAATATGATAAAATAGCATAGATCGACTGATTTTGTCATGTCGATCGAAATAAATATTGTGTCGTGTATGTTAGGTCTACAGGTCGCCTCTTCATTGCTTAAGTAGGTACAGCTACGGCGTAGTATTTCGTAGATACGTGCGAGCTACGCGCGAGGGTGCGAGTCACCCTATTCGTTCTGTTTTTTTTTGAATGTTGTAAAGAGTTTTTTTTGAAGTGAAAACTTCTTTAGCGGCGTTGAGCACTTTTGTGGGATGGGGGAAAAATGTGAAACTCGCGTCAGGACACGTGGGCTGATCGAAAAACCGTAAGACGGTTGGCGAAATTATGGATGTAAGTTGATTTTTCTGAGAGATAAACTTTTTAATGTAATTTAATATAATATAAATTGTAATGTTTGTGTACGATAGCGCAATAAATAAATATTGTATTCTATAAAAATATATTATTATTATTATTATTCCCGTTACCTCGGCTTAGCCGGCTTACAACAGACATTCACGGGACCTAGCCAAGTGAATGCCGTAACACTATTGTTGAGTGTGGGTGGTTTGCATCAAATGATTATTTATTTCCGTGGATGGGTTCAAGAATCTGCGTACTATTGCACAAGTATCCAGAATTACTGATTTTTGCAGACTAATGTAGAGGGATTTCCGGAGTTTGAGTGTATTTAATGACGTTCCAAGTGTATTGGGGATTATTCCTGTCGATGTTATTATTATTATTATATTATTATTATTATTATTATTATTATATTATTATTATTATTATTATTATTATTATTATTATTATTATTGTATTCTATCACAAAAATGATAGTACTTTTATATTGATAATAACTATTCCAAAAAATCAAAAATGCACAAGGTTGATATTCAAGTTTTCACTTCTGCCGGCACTCCCGGAGTGCAATTTTTTTATTTATAAAACTTGAAAATAATTTAAAAAATATATTTTTTTTATATGAGCGTAACTCATATTAATATCCTTTAGTCGGATGCCCATGTCACTGACCAAAACAACACCCTGTATATCAAGACCACAGCAATCTCACAGACCACGAAACCAATGCTGCATCTACTTAGCTAGAGTATACCGATCTTGACAGTCGATAACTCAATTGTCTATTTGAAACTGTTTATGTTGTAACTAAATAATAGACCCCTAGCCAATATTGACTTCGGTGACCAGTCACAACGACTAACCGACTGCACGGGATATATTATAGTGCAAAAGTGTGTGCGCAAACACAGGTCAAGGTAGTGCAACTACACCGCTATTTAAGGGGCTCTCCGAATTTTTGACGCGCACACTAGCGCCACTCTATTTAAATAATTATTACTCCTTAAATACAAAAACAATCAGAATTCTGGTAGACACGATTATAGTACAGGTTTTATCGTTTATTTAGTACGTTAAGTAGTTTACTGTAGTTAGTTAGAGTTACAGAAACTGCTAAATACCCAATAAGCACAGAACTGCATTATAGGATGACACAACAGGCCACATCGGCAATTCGAGCATTTTTGAACACTTATAAGAGTACACTCTAACAGCCATAGCATAAAATTACTCTCTCACCTGTATAATTGCGATATCATGTGTCACGGTGAGAACGCAGTAAAGTCATAAGCGTTCATATGGGTAACTCATCCTCTTAAAGAGGTATATGCTGCTAATAAGCATTTATTTGGTCTTTAACTAAGCTATTTTCTGAAAAGAAGGCCACTAGCACAACCTTAAAACTTTGGCATTTTAAGGAAGAACATGTGAATCACTAAAATGCAAATAGTTATTTTGTGACTTTAATTAATGATAATATACTGCTTTTTGCTGTACATAGTTAATCTTAAATACTGTTCATCAGCAATCGTATATTAGCATTTATTCAGCTCACATAATCACAATGAGTGTATTGATATAATGTTAAATTAGAGCACACTGCTATAAATTAGACCAATGTAACCCATACTCCCGCTTAGAGCTGAGTACTTGTCCTAGCAACAGCAATAAACCTGCTCATGAAGTTAAAAGACGTCTTGGAAGATTTATTATTTCAGCTATAACTATATACAACTATCTAAAACTATATGTTTTAGATTTATTATTTCAGTATATAGTTGAATTGTAAGAAATTCACGGATCCCGAAATTGTTTTACTAGAGACTGTGGTATTAGCGCACATGTTTACCCTTATTATGCTTTATATGAACCTGTGGCCGATTAGTTTATCACAAGAACTACTTCTGTCAGCTCAAAGCTGACTTACGGTCCACAATTGAACACTTAGAAACCCCATTGCATTTTATTGTGATTAATACAGTTCACATTACTGGCCGCCATTTTTTATAGATCTATTGAATATGTTACCTATATTCAAAACACCGATCTTTGTTAAGTTAACAACAATATCATAAAAGTATGACTGTGAAGTAGTAATATTGTATATGAGTGGATAAAAAGCTTATTATGAAACAAAAATGACAAAAAACTTTTTACATTTTTGCCCATTTTACATATTTAACTACTAGAAAACAGAAATAATTTGATGGCGCGTGAAGATTTTCACCTATATTTATATAGTATTTGACAATAAACTTTCTTTCCTATTCGAATTTCAAGTAAAATTAAGGAAAATCAATACGAAGTTTACGAAATAATCAATTTACCACAGTAAACTGTCATCAATTGAAGACGAACAAACTAAACGTCAATCATAAAATATAAAAGTTGAAGGCTAAAGAATTAGTATTATATTAATTCACAAATTTGCCACTTAAGAATATTCAACTTCGTAGAAGCGTTAAAAGATCCTGCTAGAGTGTACTTTGGTAACGCTTGGCTACTACAAACTCTATAATCGGCCAGTGTGCTGTTTAATTGGTAACATTTTACTCTAATATTCAGTCAATGTTCAGCTCTTAGGGTGACAGTTACCTGTAATAATGCTCAAATAATGTTGTTATAATGCTAAAGTGACAGTTGTTCAGCTAATAGCTGATTAATTTGTGCCCAAATTAGAGTTAAATAAGCACTTACAGCGCCTATAACTCTCTTATTCAGAAAGCTTGTACAGCTAAGGATTATATTGTGGACAGTAGTTCAGCTAATATACAGCAGTTCTGTGCTACTTGGGTATGGCCATTGCATTTTTCCATGGCATTTCTAACTGTAGCTGCAGATAACTCTGTTTTATTGAACTTAAATATTGTATCTAAACCACATAACCAGAGCTACAATCGCATCAATCAGATTTTCGATTGGTCTTTTATTCAACGAGTTATGATTTTTCTACTAAAGTGGCGCTAGTGTGCGTGGCCCATAATATAAGGCATAAGCCAATGCGAGAACAGCATGGCCTACCTATACCACACGCTCAACAATAAAACTGCGACTGTACCGTTACCATGAGTTTACTCGCTAGCGACGACGGTTTTACTGGCTAGCGACGACGTCACTTCTTGTATGGAAAATTTTAGTTCTGCCAGTGATCGCTTGAGGCGCTACGCAATTTTCCATAGACTATTTTTACGTCGTCGCTAGCGAGTAAAATCTTCGTAAACTCATGGTAACGGTACTGACCAAGTCGCAGACTACGTTACTTTGCAGCAATTCCCAATTCAGGCTTCCAAAGGTTAATAATTCTTTCATGGAGAAATGAAATTTTAAATTTAATGTTATGTGTTCTAGTAGTTTATATAATTGTAAATATACCGGTTAATAAACTTAAAACTGTCACTAAAGATACCGTTATGACAAGTGGTATTAAAAAGTAGTTGATTATTTAAAAGATAGTAATGTATGGATTTGCATGATCACTACAAACAATGTTAAACTTTTGAAAAGAGGCATTGACAATAGTGACTGAGTTTGTTGCGCAGCTTCTTCTCAGCACTAGCCCACAGTTGTCCCAAAGCTGAGGTAAGGTTTAATTGGGACGTGTACGTGTCCTCAATTGGCCTATTTGCATAAATAAATGACTTTTATGACTTAGATCAGTTCCTTCAGCTGTAAAAATGAGGTAAATCATCGTCATAATAGCAGAGAAATTTAAAGGTAGGGTGCTCACCCGTACTCCAATGTTGGGCGAGTCGACCCTAACGTAGCACTGGCCGCTATGATAATGACACTTGTGAAGCTCAGACTGATGCCATTCCACATCTTGAAGCATGAACTGGAACCGCGCGTATTTAGAATTGAAGGTCAAACACATTCCCACTTCGGTCATCACTGGCATCCAGTATACCTGGGAAGAAAAAAAATTTCAACCACAGAAAATATAATAGTCCGTTACCATGAGTTTACTCGATAGCGACGACGGTTTTACTCGCTAGCGACGAGGTAACTTTTTGGATGGAAATTTTAGTTCTGTCAGTGACCGCTAGAGGCGCTGTGCAATTTTCCATAGACTTTTTACGTCGTCGCTAGCGAGTAAAACCGTCGTAAGCTCATGGTAACGGTACTGTCCGTTAGACAGCAGCAATCTACATCATGTACTGACTTCAAATGAGTTCGTTTCTACTATTTATTAGCGTTATTTTAGTCTTTTTAGTGTTTTTTAATGTGGCTCAATTTTTGTGTAAAAATGGTTTTTCCTCGTTTTTAGTTATTGTTTAAGTTACAATGTACCTGATTGAACTAAAATAGTTACTAAAACCTTGTTGTCTCCTTAATGTACTAAATACTTTCCTGAAAACTGCATCAATATCGATTCAGCCGAATTGATTGAGGAGAAATAAATATCCATATAATGAGTCTAACTCTTTTCTTGAAGTCTTTGTATTTGTGTATCTGTCTAATGGTGTCGTAGCGCCCAAACGGATGAACCGATTTTTATACAGTTTTTTGTCATAGATATTTTTATCCCGAATATTTTACCATGTTTCATGAAATTCTGATCAGCTGTTTAAAGATCATCTTTCCTCTTAAGAGGCTCTTTTCTAGTTTTTAGTGGTCCGATCGATTCGAAATATGGTCGAGAGAGTTTTTTTTAAATTTGTTATTTTGGATTAATTACGTTTTGTTATTGCTCATTAAAATAAAAACTAACGACAAGGTGAAATGTTTATTCTTACTTTGTATTTTTTTACTAAAACTTAAGCTCCATTCGGTTAGAGTAAGAGAAATCAATTGTAAGATATTCACCTTAATTCTCTACTCTCCTCACCTCTTTCACGGAATCAGATACCATCACATTCAGAACCGTAGTTGGATGCACACTCAAAGCCAGCTGAAGTAGATCGACGTCCTTCACAGAGTTGTCATTCTGGTACTTCCAGAAGTTCTGGAGATTGCTCCTGAAGGACACGTCGGTGACCAGATCGATGAAGCCGGCGTAGTATGCGTAGCGAGATGGATTCACCTCCTCTGTTATGTTCCAGTTCCTAAGAAATTGAGGGTTGAAATCAAGAAAAGCAAATTACTAATGCGCCTGGCGTCCATTTTGGTTTATGTATTCTCGCAGTTATTTCTTTGTATTGTTACTAAACTCTATCTTATTGACAATAAACGTTTTTAGGCACTGCTTCGTAGTGCACTATGACCGAGCTAGGAGCGTGACAGGTTAAAAAAACTTTGTATTGAAAATTATGACACCTTGCCCATTAGCTAGACCTTCCGTCACCGACCAACACCGAAGCGTGCCATGCACATTTTATTTATTTAATCATTTATTGCAGGCAACAAAGGCCCATACAATAGGAAATAAATACATTACCACTTTCGTTCTAACAACGTTACAGAACGTCCAAAAATGATCTTCGTGATGAGGCACATAGTCTAACCACGTCCTAAGTTTTTATTTATTTCAAAGCACAACGGCTGGCGACGTCGAATCTTTGTGTAATCTTCAGGTAGCTACGTCATTGCGCCGCATCGTGTCCAATTTTCAAAGTTCTAGCGCTACAATACATTATTTTTTTGTTACTTGAACATTATTCACACACGCATAGAGAAATACCCACACACACATGAACAACGTCGTCAAACGTGGTGTTCGGTTGTACTGCCAGTCAACGTCTACGGACGTGAGCGACAAGCAATAGGCAATATTTTGTTTGCTATACGGCGATACGTGTGTGGACGTCCTCAATACAAAGAGTATTATATTATCTGGGGTGTCCGGTAACCTAACGCGAAACCGACGATACAAAACACCCTTCGGCCAAAATTATGCTTTCATGAAGGTCGATAGCTGTTCGGTCGGAACCCTCACCACAAACAAATTGGAATTCGTATTATGACGAAATTCCAGCCGTTCGACCCACAGTGAGTATTTTGGTCTTAATTCGGATGTACTCTTACAATCTCCTCGACCTTTGTAGAGTAATGAAGCCGGGACACGTATAACAGCGTCACTGGTATCGCAGGCCGCAGTAGGTGGTGCGTTTTTTGCAAGTGCTGACACGCTCCGTGTGCACGTGAAATCTAAACTATGTGCTTTAATTATATATGAACTTTATTAATAAGAAACAACAAAAAATAAAACTAAGACATGACATGCAACATAAAAAAATAACTTAAAATCTACCTATTCAAAAACGAAACACATTTCCTTGCGGCAAGGAGGCTATGATGCTGGCTGCGTTACCGCGTTGGATAGCTATGCTAATCCTTTGAGCTAGGAACCAGCCAGCTTTATTAATAGCTGATACAGAATTAAATTTTGGCGCAATTTTTCTCAACAGCAATTTAGCAGAGGGTCCCCATGGCCCAAATGTTTCAACGCCAATCGGCGCAAACACATAATCACTTGCAAGTGAGACGCGCTTGGCGTTTTCAGCCAACTCCGCTGCTGCTCCAGCTTTAAGGGCTGATTCTCTGAGATGGGAGGGGGCTAAAGTATCGACACAAGTTGCATCCCAAACTAAGGCCCGACCCCGTTCCCAGGGCAGAAGCGTGAGGCCATCGGGTCTCTTGCCATCGTCACGGACCAAACCACTTGATTCCATTATAATATTAGATTATACGCGAGGGGCGCTGGAACAGGGAAGACTTTTTCTATAACTTGCTGAGAAATCAAATTAAGATATGTTATGGGAACAGGAAGCAATAATCGGCTCTCTTGCTGAAGTTGTCTCTAACTGTTCGACTGTAATTTAATTACACACTCTCTAGTCAAGTCTCAGAATGACTGGTGGCCTATGTTTATGTCACGACTCACGAGTATGAAGATGAACGAGTCACACGCATTATTTTTAACCGACTTCAAAAAAGGAGGAGGTTATCAATTCGACTGTATGTTTTTTTTTTTTTTTGTATGTTTGTTACCTCATATCTCAGTCGTTTGTCGACCAAATCGAAAAAAAAAATCGCCTACTTAGAGGGTATACCTTCTAGTTGGTCCCATTTTTTCCATTTTGGGATCTGATGATGGGATCTTGGTGTTATCGAGGGAAACCCTCAAATTTTTAAGGCACGTATAGTGTTTCTTTACTAGAATCTTAATGTTGACATGTTGTTACGTCTGATAGTCAACATCTTATGGGGCTGAGCTGATGGTGGAACTCCTTAACGCTTAGGAGTTCAGTAATTATAATGACGGAACTTATGATAGGTAATTTGTAGCTTCTTACAAAAATAGAATCATAAGGTGCAACTCCCCCCCCCCCCCATCTTATGTAATCACTAAAAATGAAGAAATAAAATAAACTTTAAAAAAAAGTAAAAACCGACTTCAAAACCAAAATGCACTAAAAAGTCTTAAATAAACCCTTCACCATTGAAAGGAAAGGAATCCGTTTTAGGCAAACAATTTCTTTTTGGAGTCGGTGCCATCACTTTGACCATCAAGCATCAACTATCACAGCACCGACTCCAAAAAGAAATTGTTTGCCTAAAACGGATTCCTTTCCTTTCAATGGTGAAGGGTTTATTTAAGACTTTTTAGTGCATTTTGGTTTTGAAGTCGGTTTTTACTTTTTTTTAAAGTTTATTTTTTTGTTTTTTTTTTGTTTTCGGTCTGATATATATCCGTTAAATCGCACACTTATATGTATTACACACTTATACTGAAGTTATATATTTAAAGTCTATTGTTATTTTATCGTTATAATTTACGTATCTATCGCTTATTTTGTAATGTTAGGTTGGCGTAAATTTTGGGCGTCCGTGTACCACACTCGGTAGAGTCCACCGAAAACCAGTGTCAGGTCCTCTAGGGGGCCTGGCTCATGCTGAGTGAGCTCCTATTGGTTCGGACGTCACCGACACGCACACGCAAGGCTGGCATTTGTGTGCCTATCTGTTGTATTTGTATAAGTTTTTTTTGCATATTTCTAAATGTATGCCTGTTTTTTTCTTTTTTGTGTCCGAGCGTTTGTTTGTTTGTGTGTGTTTGTGATGTCCCTAATCAATGAAAGCTTTTTCTTTGTTTCTTTCTGTAAGTCGCCTAAATCTGAAAGCGCTCTAAAGAATAAAATCTACATCTCAATAGCAACTCTGGCTTTGTCCGGCTCCACTCTATCAGCGAAGCAAGCTGTGACGGCAGGGAAGGTCGTCCACCAGCTTCGATGATCGCGCTGCATCGACACCACCACCGGTTCTGAGTTGTACCTGAAAGTAAAACTGTTATTAAAAAAACCCTTATGACGAAAGGGTATTATAAAGTAGATGATTATTTAAAAGATAATAATGTATGGACTTGCTTGGTCACTACAAACATTGTAAACCTTTTAAAAAGAGGTATTGACAATAGTGACTGAGTTTGTTGTGCAGCTTCGTCTCAATAGCCCACAATTGTCCCGAAGCTGTGGTAGGGTTTATATTGGGACGTGTAAAAGTGCCCCCAGTGGGCCTATTTGCATAAATAAATGACTTTTATGACTTTAGTAGTTGGTGTTGTAATATATAATTTTAAACGTTGCTTTAAATTATCAAATTTATTTAGCCATTTATCTATGCCACACTTAATGTCGTGCCCTACCTCTCCTGCCACCTGTACGCAAGAGGACCTTTACAACGCCAACCAGCAGGCCGTTGATGTTGCCACTTTTTGGGCGCAGAAAGTTTAATTGCCATTGACTCGAGAAGAAGAAGAACATTGCTTTTTACAGACTTCAAAAAAAAGGATGTTATCAATTTAATGTAAATGTATGTGATATTGTTGGAATATATGTATTGAGTTTGTTGATCTTGTAAGGCTACTAAACACGTAGCAAAATTTCATAAGTGTATGTATGTTTGCATATTTTCATATTTGTATGTTGGTCCACGGATTTCTCGAAAACGAGAAGTCGTAGCAAGATGATTCTTTTTTAGTTCCATTAGGTTATTCCAAATTAGGGTACAATGTAAGTTTCATCAAACTTAGCCCAGTAGATTTTTAAGATATGGGTAATTACATAAAAATATGAAAAAATAAACCGACTTCTAAAAACTCACTATAAAGCCTAAAGTAACGCATTTATTTTATTATTTATTTAAAGAGAAAAATACTTACGCACCAACTCCAAATTCTTTTGGTTTCGGTGTAAGATTTGCGTAGGCTGTTGGTGTATGCGTGGGAATGACATCATGTACCGTCTCCAAGAAACAAATTAATATACCATTTTTTTGTAAAAGTGTAAACGTCTAAATACATTTACTTTGATTACACTTAAAGAACGTAGAAGAACTAAGGTAACGGAGATAGCCTTGAGAATCAGTAAGCTCAAGTGGCAATGGGCAGGGCACATAGCGCGAAGAACTGATGGCGGTTGGGGCAAAAAAGTTCTAGATTGGAGACCCTTCGACCAAAGACGCAGCGTAGGACGTCCACCAATAAGATGGGCAGACGACCTTATAAAGATCACAGGATCAAAATGGATGGACCGCTAGTGATCAGTCGCTGTGGAAAGCCGTGGGGGAGGCCTATGTTCAGCAGTGGACGTCCTATGGCTGATAATAATGATGATGATGACACTTAAAGAAGACCATAAATTATGTATTATGTATTCTTGCAAATAAATTCTGGTTCTTTATTGAACTAGCCTTTGATGAGTAAACGATACAAAAGAAGATTGTTTTACCTGGTTAACTGACTCAACGCACAGTAAATGGCGCCGAAAAAAGCGCTGAACGTCAGAACGATCCAAAGAATTCTGAAACCAATGATAAAGTTAATAGATATAGGATAAAATACAAAATATATTGGACCCTTCTAAGTTAAAATAACCACAATATTTATAGCCAAAAAAAATTGGACACCCATCACAGCACATACATTGCTCTGATCCCAAAGTAAGTAGCCAATGCGCTTGTGTTATGGAAATCAGACACAACGGTGGTACCACAACACCCAGGCCCGAGACAATAGCTAGTGCATATGTTATGGAAATTAGAAACAAATCAACGTCGGTACTATTATACCCCAGAACCGAGGCCAAATGAAAAAGGTGAATTCAACATTGACCCGACCGGGAATCGAACCCGGGACGTCGAAGCGGTGGACGCCTTGAAACCCAGCGTGCTTAGCCAGTACACCACAGAGGTTAACAGTTCGACACAAGATCTCTTTAATATTCTCTTTGTGTGTGTATTTTCATTGTCAGACTAAAGAAGGCTAAATCGATTTGAAGAAATCAGTCCTGAGATTTACACGCGTGACTTCGAACTATCTACATTCTGGTCACCAAGTGCCTATCACTGGCTTTCTGATTTCAGCTGAAAATTAAAAAAATAGAGATTTACAAATCGAACTGCCAAGTGCTAACTGTCAGTCCGTCATTTGACATCACGATGTGAATTTGTGTAAATTCTCGTTTCACAATTTATTTTGGAAATTCCCCAGTTTTTGTGTGTGTTTACCTTTCGCACCAGTGTACATTTTCATCAACAGTATGCTTCAGGCCATGTAACGTGGTTTCTCGGCAGAAGCTCGCGTAGAGTTCGTATATTGGCGAGATGGAGTCCCTGGTCGACACCATTATCGACTTCGTGCGCGAGAGACAGCTCAACATAGCGGTGGGTTTCCTCTTTTTGGGGTTTCTGTTCCTCATTTTTATCTTGGACTCAGGAGGCACCATGGGTCCCTTGACCACTAAAATGCAAGGTTTTGCAGTAAGAATGTATTTATTAGAATCGTAGATACTACATACCTGGTTATCTTTAGAATGAACCTATTTATGCATGTCGTATGCCGGTTCGTCCGTTTCGTGTCAATACAGTTTATTTTTGCACACTTTTTCCTAGCATCACTATTTCTTCTTTTCGTGTTGACTACATGCTAGCATGCATGACTACATGTTATCCTTGCTTTGGTCGACTTGTGTCCGCAGTATTTAAGGACTTCCAAGTTTGCCAAAATAGACTATGTCCAGGGGAGCTGTTCCGTTAGCGGAATAGGTGATGTGTTGGGGTATCTCTCCTTCCAAAGGCTTATCCGGGCTTGTTTAGCTTCGCCATCAAGAGGAGACACCTCTTTGACGAAGCTATGCCGACTCTTTAGCCATCACTGTGCAGTGAAAGGTCCATTATCATGATAACTGGGTAAAGGCTGATACACGCTACACCGTGCCGGCGCCGAGCCGTGCACCGGCCGGGCGGGGCTCGGTCAAACATTTTTGTATACATTTTGTATGAACTGATTCTAGCCTGACCCTGCTCCGCCCGGATCCGGACAAGACATGGCGTTGGAATATCTGTGAGAATTTATCCCGGCTCCGGCGCGGTCCGGCCACTGCACGTTGTAGCATGAATCATCCTTAATAGCTGAGAGTAGCCTTAAAAGTAGCCTCAATCAGACACTTCATTTCTTCGCAACTGAAGCTTTTTAATCCCTCAAGCGTGTGTTTATGTGAACGAGACGCAATAGAAATTCTATCCTTATCGGGTTTTGAAGCGTTAAAAATGTTTTCTATTACAAAGACCTGCGAATCTTGATTGTATTAGTATTACCTTTATCGTAAGGAAGGATGAATTTTCACTGCGCGGTTAAGCAAAAAAAGTACAGAAAGGAACTGTATTGACGCTAAATGGACTATCGCTGGTGAGAAGAGAGGCAGTGGACGGTAAGCGAGCATCACAGATAACAGGTCCATATTCTAACGATAACCAAAACGGGTCTAAAATCCTGAATACTTATACATCAACCGACATATCCAAGGTGCGATTGTGTAAAGCAATCTTATTCATTTGACAGTTCAAAACGTACGGTATGACCTGTCAAACGTCTGCCGTTCAGCCGTTTTACAGATCTTTACGTTCGTTTGGAACTGTCAAATTACTACGATTGCTTTACAGTTTACACAACCGCACCTCTGTTTTATGTGAGCTCAATAAACACTTAATGTGTAGTAGAGTCACCCGTCGATGACAGTGAGATATGTACTATTGACGACACCGCCGCCTTACCAGTTGAGCCAAAATTGCTTGCATCTAGCGTCTTTAGCTGTTTTAAGTGGTCGCTCGGTTTGTCGTAGTGTTGTGTTGTGTGCAAGCGATTTTAGTTGGAAAGTGGTTAGGCGTGACAGGCCTCAACCGTGCACTAACTCAAATTATGATTAAAAACATCTAAAGTCAGATTTTTCAAATATTCAGATTAGGAATATGCGTCGAACAAAATACAATACGCCTAATTTGTAAACGTAACCTATTTGTCAGTATTCTTTTCTGTAAATGTCATTTTATAATCAGTCCTTTTATACTTGTTCAGTGTCTATTTCACAAACATTAGATACAGATTTTTTGTCGAATTTAATACACAGTCACACAGTCACATAATTTGTTAGTAATCATTTATGTAAATGTCATTTTAAGATCGCACGTTTATACTTATTCGGTGGGTTAAGTCTAATCTGGGGCCCTATTTTAAATCACTCGCTTCGAAATGGCGAGTGATTTTCGTTCGACAACGAATTTTTTTCTATGACTTTTAATTCATCTTCGAACGAAAATCACTCGCCATCTTGAAGCGAGTGATTCAAAAATAGATTCTCTGACGTTTGGTAAAATCGGACCTAATTATAGTAAAGATTGTTTCCTTATTTTTAGGACAGTTTGCACATTACCTCGAAAAATATTTTATTTCCCTGAGCCTGTTCAAAACGTTGCCATTAAGCAGTCACCTTTCTCACAATACTACGATATACCCTTTTCTCCCCCCTAAATAACTTTAATAGCATAATAACCATTATACATGTAAAAAATCCTTGTTATCTTAATGGATCTTAATTGTCTAGTGGTAACTGATATGAGTCAGATTTGACACAAAAGATCTATGAAAGAGTAGGGTCAGATTTTTTTTAGTGACAAATAAGGTACATTCTATAGTAATATTATTAAGCTGAAGAGTTTCTTTGAAGGCGCTTATCTCAGGAACTACTGGACCGATTTGAAAAAATATTTTTGTGTTGGATAGCTTATTTGTCGAGGAAGGCTTTAGGATATAAGACATCACGGGAGGGAGCAAAGTCGAAACGCGCGGACGCAGTCTCGGGAGACAGCTAGTCTTGACATACATATAAGTACGATCGAGGTCCCTTACGCCTAATCACATTTCAAAGAAAATCGCTTGCGTACACAATTTAAAAAACGAGCCAAGTGCGAGTCAGACTCGCGCGCAGTGAGGATTGCGTGCCAACTTTGACTAAATCAGGGATCCACTTATTTTCACTTAGCCAAAATACCACAATATTTCGTTGATAGCAAAAATAACTTTGTTTTTCGTAGTATATGTATGAAAGACAAGGTTATTTTTGCTGTTGTTGAAAATGTGCTATATCTCAAAAACTACCAGTTTGAACTCAACCGCAAACATAACATTGTTCTTTATACAAACACTATGAAAAACAAAGTTATGTTTGCCGTCAACAAAATATTGTGGTATTTTGGACGTGAGACATATTATGGTTATTAATCGATTAGTTTCGAACCCCCACATAATTGTAGGGTAATTATTACATCTAAATTGGATAAGTTAATAAAACTGTAAATAAAACCTCATGCCATAATAAAAATCGAGTCAACAGAACCACATATGATATGGCTTCCAAAGAGTCGTTATCCCATTTCAGGTGATAGTAGGAAGTTTAAAAATATAATTAATAGTCATAATATATAATAAAGTATTTTAGTATGTACAAGTAGGTATGCGTATTATTAAATCCCTTGTGTTATATTATATATGTAATAATTTATAAGATCATATTGTATTTATTGTAAATTGTTTTCATTTTGTTTATTTGTTTTATAATGTATTAGAGATGGGCCGAGTACTCGGTAAATACTCGGTACTCGAAAAACTCTGCGAGATTTTTGATACTCGTACTCGGCCGAGTAACTCGGTTTCAATGCCGAGTATACTCGGTTTAGGTAAAGCAATATATTGCGGTAGATTTCATCTAAACAACAGGGGAGATCTTTCACAATCTCAATTATGATACTAAACGAGTAGTAATGAGACAAAACGAGGCGAACTAGTTAACGAAAAAAAAAAACAATATGTGAAATTTTATCAACTAAAATTATTATACATTAACACACAGCTCTCTGCACTTTCTGGTGATAACGTATTAATTTTTTCTTCGTAGATGTTACTAGCCTCCAAAAGTAATCACTCGCTGTGCTATGCGTGGTGCTTGCAGATGCACATAGTAACACTCGTGGTAAACATGCCAGTTCTGTATACCTTGTTTGGTGGCCTGCCCATCACTCGAAAGGACTCGTGTCTTTCGTCAACTTATTCTAAAGTAATGGGGCTTTTAGTATCATCGCGCTCTAGTGACTAGATGAAAGCTAATTCTGCGCGAACATGTTTGTACTTGTTTACACACCCAAAACTGGAACTTGATTTTAAACCGAGTTACACGGCCGAGTACTCGGTTGGAAAAAAAATGAACCGAGTAAAACTCGGTACTCGGTACTCGGCAAAAGTGCTACTCGGCGCAAAAACCCGAGCTGATTTAAAAAACCCGGGTTTTCGGGTTTTGGATAATAAAAACCCGGGTAACCCGAGCTTTCGAGCTTTTTCGAGCTTGATATATATTTTTTTAATGACAACAAACTAATGTATTTTAATTTTCTAAAGCGAGTTATTAACATTTAAGAAAAAGGAAGGAATAACGGAAATACAAAACTACATTTAAATGTCAAAAAAATGGTTTTATTCTTTCAAAAAAAGTAAAAACTAAAAATAACTTCTCAAACATAAATTTGTTATGAATCTTCTTTTTTATTATTCATTTTTAAAGTTTATAATCATATTAAGGTTAACTAAACTCTGTAAGTAACTTCAACAATCAGTTTTTCTTAATAGCTAAAGCTTACTCGTAAAAAACTGAGAATGCTACCTGCAGTCTCACTCATCTCATTACTAAAATCACAATAAGCTTTTAATTCAGTCAGATCAAGGTAATAATCAGTCCTTGCACAAAATAACTATAATATTAACGACAAATTATAATTTTTATACCTACCATAAAAACAAATAAAAACAACAAAAATCAACTAGGAACTTTTGAAATGGCACACATATTCATTGCATTATTTAAAAAAGTCAAACAGATTATTTATTTAGTTTTTCTTTTTACTATTATAATAGGAGCGTAAAAAACCGGCCAACTTTAACTGAATTTGGGAATCCACTTACTTCCACTTAGTAAAATCCACAATATTTTGTGGACAACAAATATAACTTTGTTTTTCATAGTGTTTGTATGAAGAACAAAGTTATGTTTGCGGTTGTTGAAAATGTGCTATATCTCAAAAACTTCTCGTTCGACTCCGTCCGAACCAATATTCGTTGAAAGTTTTTGTTAGGATCTACATTATATATTTTTTTCAAAATGTAAACTCGCTTAGTTTAGAAGTTAGATGGGGGGGGACGCCCATTTTACCACTTTGGAAGCGTCTAGCTATGAAACGTTAGACTTTAAAAGAAAATGGTGTTAGGAACCTCAGTGTCATTTTCAAAGACCTATCTATAGACACCCCACACGTATAGGTTTGACAAAAATTTTTTTTTGGTTTTAGTTTCATGTATGGGAGCCCCCCCTTAAATGTCATATTTTTTGTTTTTTGCATGAGAATCGTAAAGCGGTTAACAGGATACATACTCCTACCAAATTTCAACAGTGTGGTGCTTATAGTTACAGAATAAAATGGCTGTGACATACGGACGGACAGACAGACAGACAGACAGACTTGACGAAACTATAAGGGTTCCGTTTTTTGCCATTCGGCTACGGAACCCTAAAAATTAAAGCATTTTAAGATTTGTCACTTAAAGATGAGCGCAGTCTATTGCAAACGATACCAGCCGAAGAAAAAATGCGTTCCGGCTCAACACTAGTGGGGGGAATGGTTTTTAAATGTTCATAGACTAGCGATAAGTAATGACCTCGTTGTTGCTGAGCATCGTTCTCAAAGAGTGCCATTTTAACTCTTACAGTACTAAGTTAATCGTGTAATGGGCACCGTGGTCTTTGGGGAGCAGGAACAACAGCTTGGTTTAACTCTTGGTTAAGTTCCTCTTCATTCGTTAATAATTGGAAGCCAGTATTACCATAACTCTGCAGGTCTTCATCTACAGTTAGGGTTTATTCCTTGCTTGTACGCTTAGTCAGATTTACCATCTCGTGTAGCATTTCATCACTTGTAGGCCGAGAAAAAATTGTAGCATCTTCATTTTGAAAGTTTTCAAAATATTTTTGTGGGTTAGTCAAGTACTGCAGTGTTGCTGCTTGAGTAAGTCGCGTATACTAACGCGTCGAGTATAAAAACCCGAAAAACTCGGGTTTCGCTTTCGCAAACCCGGGTTTATTAAAAACTCAAAAGCTCGAAAAAACCGGGTTTTTCGGTCCGGGTAAACCCGGGCTCGATGCCCTAGGCGGCGCATCTCTATAATATATGTTTTTTTTTTTGTAAATAGTAATTCATTTTCTTTTTGTCTGTCGCACCGCCCACAATCATTTCTGCTTAGCCCAAAGGTATGACTGGTAGAAAATGCCATATGGCGTTAAGTCCACCTTTTGTACAAAATTTTGGTTGTGCAATAAAGTATTAAAAAGAATTAAAAAAAACATTGTAGCGTAACCTTTGCATGGAAAATTTTAGTTCTGTCAGTGACCACTAGAGGCGCTGTGCAATTTTCCATAGACTTTTTTTTACGTCGTTGCTAACGAGTAAAGCCTTCGTAAACTCATGGTAACGGTACTGACCATAACCACCGTAAAGGTTTTTTCCCATTGCACCGTCTCATACCATGAATGCGCTAGAAGTATATAAGACACTGCTACTAGCAGTTAGCAGCGATGCAGCCGTAAAATGACAACCTTTATACACTTGCGCTACTTTTAGCATGATGCAGTCGCGATGCTAACGCGCGTTACCATCGTTCCAGTCGTGATGCAGAAGCTGGACATTGACAAATTATGTACTGTATATTATTGACTGCATCGATACTAACGCGCGACTGCATCGATACTAACGCGCGACTGCATCGATACTAACGCGCGTCTGCATCGATACTAACGCGCGACTGCATCGATACTAACGCGCGACTGCATCGATACTAACGCGCGACTGCATAGATACTAACGCGCGACTGCATCGATACTAACGCGCGACTGCATCGATACTAACGCGCGACTGCATCGGTACTCTAACGTGCGACTGAATCGATGCCAAGAGACGCAGTATGTAAGGGTTCTATCTCTTATTATTTTTCTGCATATTTTTTTAAATTAAATAAAATAATATTCCAGGTGGCCGGTGTTCTGACGCTGATCTACGTAGCTTATCAGTACTGGGATACATTATTCAAGGGCAAGATCGCTGACGAAGACGACGAGAACCGTCCGGCGAGACAGTCGCGTTCACGGTCCAGGTAAAAATAATGTATGCTGGTGAAAATTCTCCTACAGTACCGTTACCATGAGTTTACTCGCTAGCGACAACGGTTTGACAACTAGCGACGACTTAACTTTTTGTATGGAAAATTTTAGTTCTCTCATTGACCGCCAGAGGCGCTGTGCAATTTTCCATAGACTTTTTTACGTCGTCGCTAACGAGTAAGAAATAATTACCATGATGAAGCAAAAACAGTATTTTTTTCCAAAAAAAAAATCGATTGGTAAACTTTTTTCGAAAGCTAACTGCACGACAATTGGGGCCTAGTACCGTTACCATATTTGACACCATATTGATTCAGATACCATCAGTTTATTACGACGGTTTTACTCGCTAGCGACGACGAAAAAAAGTCTATGGAAAATTGCACAGCGCCTCTAGCGGTCACTGACAGAACTAAAATTTTCCACACAAAAAGTTGAGTCGTCTCTAGCGAGTAAACTCATGGTAACGGTACGGGCGCGTATTGCGATGCAGTTTTGATCGATTGGTGGCGGCTCAGCTTTACTGTAAAATTAGCAATTCGTAATGCGATTTCGCATGATATTTATAATATTATTATAATAAAGCAACCTAATATTAATATTCGTACCATTGTAGTATTATTATAATATTGATAATATTTGGTAACATTGAGTTGGAATTGAGCTGCCTGGAAATGAAACGGGTAAAGTTGGATCGCAATACGACCCCAGGATTTAACTTTGGAGTCGAGAACGAGACGAAGCAACCTACGCTGAGTAAGTGCTCCTTCTCAATAAAATTGGTCGCAATGCAAGCGGTGAGACCTCTCGGCAGCAAAACTGTCGCTTCGAGAGTTTTCGTTAAAGTTCCGCCCTCGGTTAAATTTCGCGCACTCTCTTGAGAACGAGACGACGTGACGTGTTTACACTGCAATTTACTAAATGATAATACACGATAAAATACCCTGACCTTTCTAGGAACGTGTCCGGCAAAAAAAAGTATTGAAAACGAAAACTATGACACCTTGCCCACTAGTCTGTGTTCTGTTACCGACCAACACCATAGCGTGCCATGCACATTTTATAAGAGGTTTCTGGACTATTTTCAGATCTGCATCCCGATCCAGGACACGGGCAGGCCACTACGATCACAAAGTAGACGAGAAGCATCGCCGCAGGAAGAGACGCTGCCCTGACTGCAGCCTTTGCAACTTCGACCAGCAGTAGTAGCTAGTTCATCTGTTTCACTAATAGATGGCGCTGGTTCGCCTCGTTTTGTCGAACCGCTAGCTAACTGTGCTTGAATAATAGATGGCGTTGTCTTTACATCTGTATGATGAACATCCTAGGGCGGGGAATATGTACTTGAAATTGACAAAAAGTAAAGTGATCGGTTGTATAACAATTGAATAAAAATTTAAAGTACCTACGAGTAATGTAATCGATACCGGGACCCATTTTTGAGTTTTTTTATTACTGTGATTTATTATATCATTAAATTATTATACATATACAACCTTATCTTTTCTTTTTAAATTATGTAGGTTGGTGAACCCACCAACCAGGTATTGACGAATAATGAACATTATTCTTTCATATAGCTCTCAATAGATGGTGGCGTTGCGATAACTTTAAGAACACTAGCTTTTTTCACGTTGGCGGAAAACCATAGAAGAAAAGATGAGCATCAAGTACCTAAATATTGTAAAAATCGTTAATGACTTGGATTAATTAAGACACTTATTTTTCGCCATTATGAATTTCTTTATTTTATAAAATTATCTACTGAAGAACTGAAAAATCTTAAAATGACGCCATACTCTTTTTTTTTAATTCAGAAATAAGAAAGTACAACATCAGATAATAAGTACACTGGTTCCCACTCTAGGATTCCCTGTGTCGTAGGGACCAGTCTCATTCGTCTAGCTAGTCGTCGTACATTTGTTGATTTAATAATTTCAAGTGGGCTTACAAAATAACTAATATTAAGCAGAGTGAAAGTAAACAGAGAAAATAATTAAAGGATTTACAACAAAAAAAAAGAAAGTACATAGTTCTCTCTCTGTGTGTGCGTGCGAGCGCGCGCGCGCGCGCGCGCGTGTGTGTGTGTGTGTGTGTGTGTGTGTGTGTGTGTGTGTGCTGCTTATGTTTGTGTGCTTACATCCATCAAACTAACTTTTATGGCGTAATCAATTGTTCTGTGTCTGCATAACTTAAGCCTGTTAACCACTTCGAGACAACGTTTTTACATGTACGCTTGGTATGAAGTACTATGTTCAAAGAGTTATTAATTGTACTGTATAAGAAAGGCACCATGAAAGTAAAAGTCTACTGGTTTTTACGATATAGTATTTTGTTTGTTATCGTACCTAAAAATACTTATTTACCATGGAAATGACTATATTACGTTTATTTATTAAAAAGACTTAATTTCATACTGAAGACTTAATTTTCCCTAAATTGACTAAAGAAATAAACAAGGCAGCATGGTCCTCTAAGACCTTAGCCTGTTCCTTTAGCAACGAAAATACAAAAAACAACAAAAAGTACGTCTATCTTCACAGATTAGTAAGAGTAGGTTACCTTTTTTATGCTATGTATTATATGTTACATAGGTATATCTATATATATATATATATATATAGTGTTGTCTTATTTCTGTTGTTTTTTTTTTTTTAACTTAAATCTGCTTATGGATTTATTATGTTAAATTCTTTTTAAAATTCTGCTCCCTTGCAAAAGCTTCACACGTGACATTGGCGGAATAATTGTGGTAACGAACGCACATTGCCATTATCATCAAAGAAAAAGAAGAAGAGTAGGTATTTTGGTTTGTTTGTTTTGATTTTGTTGTGCATAATTTTGTAGCCGACGTGTAAAATAATTGCCTAAATTTGTGATACATTTATATTTGCAAATATGTCTGTTGCATCAACAACGGATAACGAAGCATTAAATGATGTATCGATGGCCGAAACCAACAGTGCGTTGATTGAGAGTTTGGGGGATTTATCCGGTAAGATTTATTCACTCGTTTTATACACGTACATATAACTTAAATATTGTTAGAAATTGCATTCTAACATGAACAATATCATCAGTTTTATGTGCCTAATCTACATAACCCACTGACCAGCCAGCCAGACTGTTGTTACAATCCAAGAGGATTAATATCTTCTGTATGTCTACTGCTAAAACTTTCGTAATTCTATCACTGATAATTGAATCTATTCTAAATTACAGAGTCGTTCACAAACCGACCAGGCGGTTAGTGTTAGCAAAGAGTATGCAAGGTGCTTGGGACTTTTTTTTTTCAAAATAGCAAATAAAATGCAAGTACAAAGAGGCTTTATTTTTAGCCCTTTTATATGATACAGTTTCATCCTTTTTAAGTTCCAAATGCCTTGCACACCCTGTACTACACTGCGACCGCTTACCTTTTGGGCCACATCTTCAAATTCTAATTCGAATGGGCCACATATCTATGTACCCTTCAATTACACATGTACACATATCCAAAAAAGTTCAAAATTCACTTTGAAAAAACAAAATCTGCTTACACTAGATAATACTAGGATTCATTGAATAGTTTTATTTATTAATTTCTAATATTATTTTGCTCTGGAAAACCCACCAAATAAATTTCTGTATAAAGTTAAATTTATAAAATTTAATCATCTTAGGCTAGTGATCACATCTCTTTTCTGATATGTGTATGTATGAATGTCAGTCAATACAATAACAAAAAAAATTTTGTTTCTAGATAAACCCTTGATGATGTTATTCCTGCGACTCTTAGGCAATGACAACAAGCAAAACACTGTCCTAACAAACGCCCAAATTGTTGACATCCTCCAAAAAGAGTTTGGCATGGACATTGTGTACACACACGAGTTAGAAATTGAAGCCTATTTGAACTTACTGAAACGGTTCTTAAAAGATTGGCCTCAATGGGATGAATTTGATTTTGGAATCAACACATTAAAAGACCAAAAGAATATCTCCAAAATGAAGGACATGTTGGAAGCCAACTATGAAGGTTTAAAAGAATATCTGAAGTACATGCTGGATGTTGTTGAGCCAATGCTGAAAAAAGTTGTCAAAGAAGTCATAGAAAGCACAGTTAAAGAGCCAACATATGAAAATGATGAAGTAGCTTTAGTAGTACGTTGCACGCGGACACAGTTGAACGAATTATTTTTCAGAAGACCGCACCCAGAACAGAACCTTACTATACTAAATAGTGAGGCGGGACCATCTAAAATAATTGTAAAGCCAATGACTATGGAAACAATACTGAATTGGCCAGATATTTCAATAAGCATGTCTCTGAACGGTTTACTTTTTAAACGAGAAGTGAAACTTTCGTTGTCTCATTTGTTAGTTAACAAGAAACTCAATTACGCTCAAGTCCCACCGAAACGATTGCCAACCAATTTTCAAATGAAAGCGCCCAAAGTAACAGGTCTTGTCGAAGTGGAAAACTTTTTACAAATAGTACAAACAGTTAGGAACACAAAAATGTTGGTCACTGCAACAAATCAGTTGGATGAAGGAGTCAAAATGTTTTGTGATATAATAGCAAATGATTTGAAAGATGCACCTAGATACGTGCAAAGTCCAGCGAGCTATCGTCGGAATCTCAGCAGTTATCCGTATGTTAGGAACTTGCGTTGTGAAGTTAATTCAGATAAGCTATCGATGAACATGTACGATTTGCAACTTGAAGAGACCGGTGTACCACACCTTGAGCTACACTTTCTGAGGTTCAATAATTTTACTTCAAACCAGATGATAACAACAGATGGGAGTTTTTTAAAGGTTGAATGTTCGCTTTGTGACTCCATTTTCACGGGTTGCAATGTGTTCTTGTACTTACAGAAACATCTAACTAATTTTCACCAAGGGGAGGTAGACTGGACCTGTGCCAATTGTAAGACTGTCATTAATATGGAAGATTTGACGAGAAATCGATGGCATCATGAGTGTGTAACGCATGAGGATGGTGGAGAAACAGCCTGAGGCCCAGGAAACATATCTTTATGGTGCTTAATATTTTATTCAATAAGTTCTAAATAAAACTTGAAAATAATCTAAACATTTCATTTTATTATCATTTCTAAATACTTATGTGAAAGACCTATACTGTTAACCCAATCGAACCCGAAGTTAAATTAGGTAATTAACTAAAATGTTAGGGGCCTTATTTTTCGCGGGATTGTTCAAATTTTTTATTGAAAAATTGGTCATTAATCAATTACATAATATCATACGCTATCTTGACGCGGGTGATTAAAAAATAGAGGCCCGGGTGACCTTCGCAAATCAGATTAACCGACCGACTTAGATTTCGAGTTTTCTAAATAAACTATCCACCATTCCTAATGATTATAAATATTTTTTTTTTTTTTGAAAAACTGAAAATTATATGATAATGCGTGATATTTTTAATGGACGTGAGTGTGTGGACATGATATTATCATGTTGCGGCGCGAAATATCATTCCTCCAAAATGGTGAATGTACACCTATTCGAGCATTCCGAGCCGAACGAAACGAATTTTAGAATTCTTTATAATATGAAATGTCATTAAAGCTGAACGCACACTTATCCGAGCCGAACGAAACTAATTTTAGAATTCTTTGTATGAAATCTAATGAAACCTCGCACACTTATCTGCGTCGAATCGTCCGAATCTGGAAGAACTCCAGTAATCCTAGACGAATTCGGATGCCGTCATCAGATTCGGCACGGCTAATGCGGTCGACTCGGACGATTCGGACTCACTCACTCCCACCTTAGATGTCGCTCATAGCGCTATCTCATAATTTCTTCGACGCGGTCTATTCGACCGAATCGCTGGATAAAATCTTCATACTCACTCTCACCTTTTTAGATGTAATTCATAGCGCTATCTCATGATTTCTTCAACGCGGTCGATTCAGCCGAATCAGTTTAGTGCGCTAGGCCTGCTTGACTTCGATTCGTTCGGCTCGGATAAATGAGCGTTCACCATAAACCTCGCATATTTCCCCGCGACGAATTATCTTAATCTGGAAGAACCCCAGAAATCCATATAAAATCTTCATACTCAATCCCACCTTTAGCTGTCACTCATAGCGCTATTTCTTCGACGCGGTGGATTCTTCTATTGGGGGATATGTCATTGTATGTGCGAGGCCTCTTTGACTTCGATTCTTTCAACGCGTTCGGCTCGAATAAGTGTGCGTTCACCTTAAAGAGGGTCCAAAAGGTTGCGCGGCGCGCAGCTCCCTCCGCCCCGCCTTCGACCTACCATAAACCATTGTTTCATTCATGTTCATTCATTCTATTCAGTTTTGTTATAAATAAACGCGAACGCGAAATACCTACCTACGAATCGCGGTGTTGATGAACTTAGAATTGTCCCTGTGATATTGTTATAGGAGGTTTTTAGGGGTAAGTACCTACAACAATTTTAAGTATTTAACTTGTCACCCAAGAGGGTCGACCGGTCGATTTAATTATTATAGGTAAGTTGCTATGTAAAAGTTTGCAGAAAGAAAATTGCGCCGGTATTTTTAATTTACAACGTAACGATAATAAGGAGGAATCAGTAAATCAAATATTATGTTTCTTACAACATACGTTCCTATAATAACGAGTTCTTTTACTTAAAATCACAACCATTGATATTGTAAACAATTCTCTCGCCGGCATGGATCGATACGACTTTTAGGTAGGTAGTTTTGCATTCAATTTTAGACTGTATTTTCAGCACAGTTAGATTTACAATTACTACTTGTTGTTTGTAAGATGTAGAAGCACGTATATTTTTGTTAGTGATTTGGAGAATTTTATGATTCGTTTGACCAAAACCTCCTCCATAATAATATATATAAATAATACGTATGTACCTACTAAGTACTACCGCCCCGTTTGTACCCACGAACCAAAACAATGGTTATAATCTGTGCCTTAGGTACAGAAGTTGCAGATTGGTAGGTAGGTCACTAGAAGCTGCCTTTTCACTAAGAATTATTTATTATGTCCCTGAGATATAAATAGTTTTTTTGTAGGTAGGATTAATGCTGGCTTATGAAACTTTTAAATCAATGCTCGCACACTCGACACAAAATCTGGCATTACGGAAGGCGCGATCAAGTAGTTTTGGCTCTTGGTGGTAAGGCGACGGTGACCTCGGTAATTTATAGCTAATTTTTTTATTATTATTTTATTTTAAAATATTTCGTTATAGTTAACTAGCGAGGACCCAGGCCCAGAACCTTTTAACCTACGGATTATCTGGAGGTGTTGTATGATGAGGAAGACCTCGAGGTGTTACGAAGTGAACAGGAAGCGAAAGAAGACATGAGTGACGATGATGATGAGGTATGCATTATTATTTTAAATTAAAACATACTAGAGACCCGGAAAAAAGGTTAAATATTATATTATATATAGCTTATTGCCTGAAATAATGGTAGCTTGGCTGGATAAAGTGAAATGCCAAGAGGAAGAAAAGTAGACCTAAAATAATCACTGAATAAAGTTAAATAAAATTCATTCCAATTAGCTAAGGCAACCACCTTATTGCATTTGGGTATAAGTCCATATATGAACCATATAATAGTGGTTAATATATGTTTTTTTTTCTCAATATTTTAGCTTATTTCTATTGAAGAATGTAAATCTCATGGACGGATGTAATTATCTCAAATGTCAACCTACATGGACCCTACATACCAAAACAATACAATATCAATGTACCATAATGATGATTTCTTTAAAAATGTGGACGAATTTTGATGATATGAAAAAAAAACCGACAAGTGCGAGTCGGACTCGCGCACTGAGGGTTCCTTGCCAACTTTAACTGAATTAATCACTTACTTCCACTTAGTAAAATAACCACTATATTTTTTTGACTGCAAATATAACTTTGTTTTTCATAGTGTTTGTATGAAGTACAAAGTTATGTTTGCGGTTGTTGAAAATGTGCTATACCAATTTTCGTTGAAAGTATTTGTTAAGATCTACATTATATATTTTTTCCAAAGGAGAATGCCCATTTTACTATGGAGCTTGGTTGCGCAACAAATGAATTTGTATAACTACCAAAATTGGTGATAAAGGAGAAGTAATGTTATAAAATAAAAAGAACTTGAAAAAATACTTATTTTTTGTGGGGTTTTCCTAATAATTAAAAACAAAGTTGAGTTTTGAGGTTAGGTGTTACTATGTACTAAATGAGGTAATAAGAGGTAAATAAAATAGGTATTAATAAAAAAATGCACATAAACATATAAAAATAATATTCAGTCACTCCAAATGTAAGTAGTCTAAGAAATAAAATCACTCAAAATGAAAGTGTGGAAATACATAGTTTTGCCTTCAATCATATAATGAATGAACGCTTAATTTAAACTTAATGAAGCCTAATCACGAAGTACGAAAGTTTTAAAAGTATTAGACGAATTCAGGTGTAAATTTATTTTAAAAGATCCAACTCGTACTAAGGGTAAATCTGCATCATGTATTGATAACTTTATCTTAAATGAGGACGAAGAATTTCATTCCCATACCGGGAAAGTGTTGGATACAAAGTTATCAGATCATAATGTGGTTGAATTAAAATATAAATTAAATTGTAAGAAACCAAGATTAAATCAGGCAATTGAAATTAAGTCACGAATAATGTCTCATTCGAATAAAAACTATTTTCACTATTTATTTTGCAAGGATTATGAATTTGTAAAAAAACAAATTATGTCTAAAATAAGTGTAAACGAGAAAATGAACATTTTGATGGACTATCTAAATTATTGTTATGACAGCTTTTCCGGTAAAATCATTCAAACATATAAAACGCAAGCATATATTGACAACGAATGGCATCATAATATCAAGAAATAATCTCCAAAATCTCGAAATGCTACAAGATCTGTGCCCAGATACTAATAGAAAACGTAAATTGATAAAAAATAAAAAAAAACTTTTAGAAAAGTGCTGCAAACAGCTCAAAAACTTAGGCACACAAATAGAATTAGAAAATCATCAAATAAAATAAAAACAACATGGACAATTATTAAAGAACAAAAAAATGCAATTAAAACGCAAAATATCAACAAAATTCAAAAAATCCAAAACTTAAATGGGCAAATCATGACCTGCAGTAGAGATATAGCAAATAGCTTTAACGATTTCTTTTGTAATGTAGCTAGTAAGTTGACAGAAAACCTAAAAATTACGACTAAAGACTGTGATAAATATTTGCAAAACCCAACAGACTCTAAATTAGAATTTTTTGAAATAAGTGAGACTGAATTTAGAAATATAATTTGCAGACTAAAAGGTAAAACATCCAAAGATGTCTACGACATGAATACTCGCTTAGTTTAGAAGTTAGATGGGGGGGGGGGGGACGCCCATTTTACCACTTTGGAAGCGTCTAGCCTAGTATTATATTATCTGGGGTCTAGCTGTGAAACGTTAGACTTTAAAGGAAAATGGTTTTAGAAACCTCCATGTCATTTTAAAAGACCTATCCATAGACACACACACGTTCAGGTTTGACTAAAAAAATCTTTTTTGGTTTTAGTTTCATGTATGGGTTAAAATTCAATATTTTTATTTTTTGTATAAGGATCGTAAAGCTTAACAGGATACACATTCCTACCAATTTCCAACAGTGTGATGCTTATAGTTACAGAATAAAATGGCTGTGACATACGGACGGACAGACAGACAGACTTGACGAAACTATAAGGGTTCCGTTTTTTGCCATTCGGCTACGGAACCCTAATAAGCTTAATGTGTACATGACAATAAATGATCAATTAGTTATTAGTACACAAAAAAACAATATTTTCGTTTAGTTATGCTGTTATTAATACATATACAGAGTGTAACAAAAAGGCGAAATGATATTTAAGGGTATGTATGTAATGTGAACATTAAGTAGGAAAAGTTTTAGTTAAAAATAAACAACTTTTTTTCCCATACTAAGTAAATAAATTGTTTTATTACTAAAAGTGTTGACAACCCTGAATCTGCGGTCATTCGTGAGCGAACCTCTGCCCGCCGCACACACACACACACCTAAAAACTTATCGTAGACAACATTTAAGGGTTGTCTACGATAAGTTTTTGTCAAAACTTTAGCATCAATTTACTCAGTAATCTATACTCGCACGAGTTTGTGGTTTTGCATAGGAACTACACATTTACTACTCTACACGTCCTTTAAATTTTATTGCGCCTTTTTGTTTCATCCTGTATTTAAAAAACAACTGTATCATTAATAATAATAAAAAATAAAAGAAGATAGGAAGATTTTCCAAACAAGTTTAATCGTCATCACTGAAATCATCTTCTTCGTTTTCTGTAACCTTCGGTTGTTCCGGCAGCAGAGCGAATAAAGGGCAGCATTGTTCTGCGTCCGAGCAGGAACTGGAACAGAAAAATAAAGTTAGTTAGAAAAAAATATGATCGTCGCTGGTATACGACATGGATCTTTTAGCCGACGAATATACTCGAAATAGCATTTGTTAAACCACGGACGAGTAAAAAAAGTAAGGACTCCGCGTCACCTACACAAAAAGTGAAGCACCCAAAGTAAGCCAGCATACGTGTAAATACGAACCTCCACGCACACACTGACGCAAAAGTAAGCCGATCGGCCGCCATTACCCTCTCTGGCATTGTCTGTGACAGTGCAAACCTTCGCGTATAAAAAATTGAAAAAAATGCCGGCGTGTGTCGTTAAACAGTGTAAAAATATTACATTTCTACAAAAAAAGTGCCAAGGAATTACCTTTCACAGGCTACCCAGTACCTATTACATTAATTTCTGTTCTTTTTAAAATACAAAAATTATTTATTTGGAACACAAAACCTCCACTCCACGTGATTTGCCAGTGACAGTAACAGCCAGTGTGGCCGGGAAATAAATAGGGACTTTACCCGAAAAAACGGGTTAAGTGCGAGTCGGACTCGCGCACTGAAAAACTACAAGTTGGATATCGTTCAAACCAATTTTCATTGAAAGATTTTGTCAAGTTCTACATCATGTTTTTTTTTCAAAATGTACACTGTTTAAAGATTAAAGGGGGATGGGGGGACGCCCATTTTACCACTTTGGAAGCGTCTTTTGGTTAAGGAACCTTAATGTCATTTTAAAAGGCTTATGAGGTTAGACAAAAAAAAATGGTTTTAGTTTCATGTGTGGGAAAGCCGTAAAGCAATTAACAGAATACATTTACCTACCAAGTTTCAACTGTGTAATGCTAATAGTTGCAAAATAAATTGACTGTGATATACGGACGGACAGACCGACAGCCAGACAATGAAACCATAAGCAAAGTAACTATTCTCTAATCTGTGCCATAAGGGTTCTGTTATTTGTCATTCGACTACGGAACCCTAAAAATGAGGTTTCGCTGTATTCCCATACAAAAAGCTGCGTTAAAGCAGTATTCTACTTCATAAACATAACTTTTTTTTACTTAATGATAAAATTTAATCAGTTCTTAATTTTTGGCATTTAAATATATTGTAGTGTTTGTGTAATAGAAAATCAATCAAGTTTTTTTTTTGTATTCGTAATAATAATTGAAAGAAGAAGCAAGCACTTTTTATTTAAATAAAAATATAATGAAATCCAACCAAAAGAAATACAGGTATGTAATTTATCTAGCTATTCCGATCACACGTTGGCGACTTACATTATTTAAATTTTAATTGTGGTTTTGAAACGCACGTTACTTCAAATTTTACGCACATTGCTCACATGCATTAATCGGTAAAATTTACACCTACACAAAGCGCTGGGCGTCTCGCCCGTCACGCTACCCTTAATGACGCCATCAGAAGAGCTCTTGCCACCATTAATGTTCCTTCCACGTTGGAACCACGTGGTTTGGTCCGTGACGATGGCAAGAGACCCCATGGCCTCACGCTTATTCCCTGGGAACGGGGTCGGGCCTTAGTTTGGGATGCAACTTGTGTCGATACTTTGGCCCCATCCCATCTCAGAGAATCAGCCCTTAAAGCTGGAGCAGCAGCGGAGTTTGCTGAAAACGCCAAGCGTCGCAAGTACGTCTCTCTTGCAAGTGATTATGTGTTTGCGCCGTTTGGTGTTGAAACATTTGGGCCGTGGGGACCCTCTGCTAAATTGCTGTTTGGTAAAATTGCGCCAAAATTAAATTCTGTCACAGCCAATAATAAAGCTGGCTGGTTCCTAGCTCAAAGGATTAGCATAGCTATTCAACGCGGCAACGCAGCCAGCATCATAGCCTCCTTGCCTCAAGGAAATGGTTTCGTTTTTGAATAGGTAGACTTTAAGTTTTTTTTTTTATGTAGCATGTCTTAGTTTTATTTCTTCTTGTTTGTTATTAATAAAAAACTACACAATAAAAGGAGAAATATTTGTATCAACTGGTATCCCAGTAACGCACACACATACAGCATAAAAGTGGCTTCACTTGCTAATATCGCGGTGCGGAGTCCTTACTTTTTTTACTCGTCCGTGTGTTAAACATAATTATTATCTATTTCTACAGCTGAATCAAACGACAGATAGAAATCTCAGAAACCCTAACCGACTTATACTTCACACAGTGCCTAAAACAAAGCGTTTCTTATAAAAATGTCCTGCTATGTGCCCGGCTATTTGTAATAAAATTCCAGACGATATTAAACAACTGCCAATCCTAAAGTTCAACAAATCTTTGCGTCGATGGCTTTTGGAGAAAACCTTTTATTCGGTGAAAGACTTTCTAGAAAACAAAATATGAACTCGTTTAGAAAAAATAATCGATACATATTAATCTGATTATTAAGTTTTTTACTGCTGTATAATAACATAATTTCATCATAATGTATTTTAAAATGTATTAATTAATGTTTTGAATATTATCGTTATCATTTGCATGCTATTATACAGAGTGTTGTTTTGGTTTTGGTGTTTGGTTGATGATAATTTATGAGTTATGCTTATTCTAAAAAACAAGTTTTTTTTAATTCTGAGCAAGTTTGATACCAGAAAACCTCTTCACAACATTCAAAAAATTTACAAAACACATGGGAAAACTCGCACCCTAGCGCGTAGTTAGCGATTATCTACGAAATACTACGCCATAGCTTGTAAGCTACGAAGAGGCTACCTGGTGTTGGTGGTTTTGACTCGATCGCTGTACCGGATAAAAAAAAATATTTTGTGGGTTTTTTCCATTTCAAAAAAAAAAAAATATTTTTTTGACATCAATATCGTTTGTACGGGCACCCCTGAGTCGCTCGTCGCTGACCAAAACAACATTCTGTATATGGCTTAATATAGGTGTACCTACTATGTTTCTGTACATTGACCATCAACATTTATTTGTAAGCAACTATTTAAGAGCCAATAAAGTATCTACTTATTTGAATTTGATTTTAACGGCGAAAATGCGAAAATCAAAACTAACGCTATCATCTTAAAAAATTGCGGTTGCCAAATCGAGTGTAGCCAAATCTTCCCAATCTTACAGGAGGTTTCCCGATTTTCCCTGTTTTACTATAGTACAGTCGACAGCACATCAGTTCGTCCCACTTTTGTTTCAAACTAGCCCTTATTACAACTGCATAAGATACCGCAGTGTTTACCTTGACGTGCTCTTGTCCGTACATGTTCTGTGTAAACCCCAGATTCTTTTTAAATACCGCTGAGCCAAACTCCGAAAATGAAGTTGTAATTTATTATTATGTAAGTTTGTCAGTCGTATCCGTACGAGCTATATTTCAAACGAGTCACGCAACATATAAATATTACTGCTCATAGATTCAAAAATTGTCTCCAATCACCATTAACTCATACGAACGGTTTCATACCTACTTATTATTCGAAATTCAAATTTTAAGAAAGATCGTGTAACCATTTTTTCGTTTCTCGACTTTCTTGAAAATCTATATCCATAGTACATTTGATGCTTCTGCCAGAACCTTTAAACGACACTTATGCAAAGAAGAACCTGTAACTATTTCTAACAGATGCTGTGTAAGCTAGTGTGAAAGAAACAAAAACTTTTATCACTGTCAACAACTTTTGTCTATGATTTTCATACAAGAATCCCAAAACAAACTTTATTTAAACGCCACTAGGTACGTTGTCGACTGTCGTGAGTTGCACGCACACACAGACGGGTGACGCTTGTAGGCAAGTGAGCAGTGGCTCTCAAGCTTTTTAGCCCTCTTATCAATGATATTAAAAATAATAGATATGTTATACGTTCGCTCACTAAACAAACAAATAAAAAGAAAGTTTATAAAACTAAAACCCGACTACTTACAGAACGCTCTAAAAACTTTCAGACTTTGATTTTAATTTATTATTTTTATTAATCTGTTTTGCTACAATAGGTGACATACGATCCTTTAATACTATTTTCTTGAATCGTTCTTTTTAGAGCGGTTTGTAAGTAGTTTTAGTTTTATAAACTTTCTTTTTATTTAACTTATTTTAGAGTTATGTAAAATTGTGTTAGGTATAAATATTATGCAGAGCAGACCTAGTATAGTACCTAACACCTAACTAGTTTGAAAGTGAGTTTATAAATTCTTGCAATTATCAGGTGATTGCACGCAAAGCCGTGAGCAACAGCCAATATTGTTTACAGATTTGAAATGTGCCTAAAGACTTCTTTGGTGTCTTAAAAATTTTTGGTTTCTCATTTCATCTTTATGAATATAAAATATGACACTGAGTGTTAAATAAAAACATTCTAAGCCAATGCTGTAGGCGAGTAGGTAGCTCTTTCGCATGTTCCGTGGTACTCTTATAAAAAGGTTGAGTAACGCTGTTTTTTCTTAAAGTGAACGCACATTTATCCGAGCCAAACGCGTCGAACGAATCGAAGCCAAGTAGGCCTCGCACACTTAGCCGATTCGGACAAATCGACCGCGTCGAGGAAAGCATGAGATATCGCTATGAGTGTAGCGTTGGGTTTGTGACCGGTAATTTACTCAATTTCGAGTAAATTACCAAAAACATGTAATTTACTTGGTAAAATTACCGATGACTGGGAAAATATTCAAATGATTTTAATTACAAAACTTAATGTATAAATATACTTAAATCCTTTACCAAATTACCATGAATAACATTTCACTCATTTTAACTGTCTTAGCATGATGATACTTCTTTACATGCCAATACGAACACGAACTTTTGAGCTGGATTCACATCACACAAAAATATATTTATTAGGTTTATTTTTGTTTTGTACTTTGTAATTTATGAGTGATATTGTGTTTGTAATATAAACATATTAATGTTTATTTTAAAAAAGGAGGTTATCAATTCGACCTATAAGGTATGTGATATTGTTAGAATTTTATATGTTCGAGTGAGTTAATCTTTTAAGGCTTCCAAAGTTCCAAACACGTGTTCAAAATTTCGTAAGTGTATGTGTGTTTTGATGTTTTTTTCACCACGGATTTCTAGAAAACGAGAAGTCATAGCGAGATGATTATTTTTTGTTCAATCAGATATATTGCTACTTAGGGTACCTACAGTGTAAGTTCCATCAAAACCAGTAGTTTTCGTTTTATATGTTATTAATTTAATAACTGAAAATGACGAAAAAGGGTACATTTTTTTTAAAAAAGTGCCTCCTTATCATACTGACCTAAAAGCTAAGCTTATCATTCACCTCACCATCGTCTGCGTCGCCGGTTCCTTTTCACTTTCTTACTCAAGATATTCAAGTATTTAAACAAACTAACGAGTTGCAGAGCGCAAGCCACAACTAATTCAACCTTCGGCATCTTCATGTACAACAAATGCTATGATTAATCTTGCGCATGTGTGAATCACGAAGCGTCTCGCACGTAGGTTTGATGACTTCCAGCCTGCCGAACAAGCCGAATTCTGAAAAGGCTACAATATTAAGGCACATTATACAGAAGTCCGAGAAGTACGAGTATAATATGCCTCTATGTTTAGCGTTTGTGGACTATGAGAAGGCTTTTGATTCGATCAAAACTTGGGCGGTGCTTAGGCCTCTTCAGTGGTGTCGCATAGACGATAGGTGTTTAAGTGTCTGTATAACAACGCCACCATGGTCGGTCCGAGTACAGGAACAAAATACGAGGCGATGCGATACCATTGCGGAGAGGTGTAAGACAGGGAGACCGTATATCTCCGAAACTGTTTACAGCGGCATTGGAAGACGCCTTTAAGCTCCTGGAATGAGAAGGATTCGGCATCTGCGTCAATAGCGAATACATAACACGCCTCCGGTTTGCCGATGATATAGTCGTTGTGGCAAAGACGCTGAATGATCTTGGCACTATGCTCGACCAAGTAGGTATCCCATCTTTGAAAAAAACATGGAAAAGACGAAAATTACGTCAAGTTCCCGTGTTATACCTACCTTAGTATCCGTTGGAAACTCAACTCTTGAAGTTGTCGACGAGTACGTCTACCTTAGATGAAAGATCCAATTAGATACGTCCAACTTTGAGAAAGAGGTCAATTGACGAATCCAACTCGGCTAGGCAGCGTTCGGGAAACTGCATAAGAGCGTCCTCTCGTGTCAATTACCTCAGTGTCTGAAGACGAAAGTTTTCAACCAGTGTATGTCACCAGTGAAGACATTCGGATCCGTTACGTGGTCTCTAACTATGGGCCTCATAAAGAAGCTTTAAATCACACGAGCAATGGAGTGGGCTATGCTCGGTGATCGAATCAGAAGCGAGGAGATACGTAGAAGAACTAAGGTAACGGACATATCCCTACGAATCAGTAAGCTCTAGTGGCAGTGGGCACTTTGGCAGGGAACTGATGGCCGCTGGGGCAGAAAAGTTCTAGATTGGAAACCCTTCGACCAAAAGCGCAGCGTGGGATGTCCACCGACAAGATGGACAGACGACAGGACCAAACTGGATGCAGACCGCTCACAACCGGTCGCTGTGGAAAGCCGTGGGGGTGGCATATGTTCAGCAGTGGACGTCTTTTGAATGATAATGATGATGATGATGTGTGAACATCAATGTGAACAGCAAGCTCGCGTCAGCTCTCGTGCACGAATATTTCCTCGAACGTTTCGTCAATAACCAGACGAGAAGCGAGCGCGAACGTTAAATGCCATTTAATAATTTACGCAACGCTCACGAATATTTGTTTTCTGTTTTATATGGTGACCCAAGTAACGTAAAAAATAATCAATTTTTGAAGTGTTTTCTACCATCAACACCGCCAACAACCGTTTGGATTAAAGCTTTAATCATGCACAAATTATAAAATAAATAAATATAGCAACTGAATATTTTACGGTCTATTTGGTAAATTACGAGTATTTTACCATTTTTACCATAAATTACCATATTTTTCATTACTTACCATTTTGTTTTTTTACCTGCCCAACTCTATATGAGTGACATCTAAAGGCGGGAGTGAGTATGAAGATTTTATCCGGCGATACAACCGATTCGGCCGAATCTACCGCGTCGAAGAAGTCATGAGATAGCGCTATGAGCGCCATCTAAGGTGGAAGTGAGAAAGAATTGAACACCCGGCGAGTCGTCCGAGTCGACCGCATTACCGAGACGACCCGTCTGGTGTAGTGGTCGAGAAATCGCCTACTACGCAGCGGGTGCGGGTTCGATCCCCGCACAATACAAACATTTGTGTGCATGAACATGTCTGTTTGTATTGGTCTGGGCGTTTTCTATGTATATCATGTATGTATTTACAAAAAAAAAGTACTTAAGTATTATATCCGTTGTCTGGCACCCATAACACAAGCTTTGAGTAGCTTACTTTGGGGCTAGATGGCGATGTGTGGGAATGTCCAAAGGATATTTATTTATTTATTTATTTATTATTAGCCGCGCCGAATCTGATGACGTCATCCGAATTCGTCTACGATTTCTGGGTTTCTTCCAGATTCGGACGATTCGACGCGAATCAGTGTGCGAGGTTTCATTACATTTCATATAAAGAATTCTAAAATTCGTTTCGTTCGGCGCGTTCGGCTCGGGTAAGTGTGCGTTCAGCTTAACGTCTAGTTATGGGAGGGTCCAAGATCGCGCGGCGCAGCCCACCTCCTTCCCCTCGCGGCCTACCATAAATTCATTCATTCATTCATTCAGTCAGTCAGTCAAGTTGTTTTGTTATACGCACTCTTTAGACATACTCTTACTAATCTGTGTACGCACTGACTGGAGACCCACGCTAAGCGGCGTTACTTTTTCTCGGAGTATTTATTAATGTTAATAAGTGTCCCTGTGATATTGTTATTTTTTAGTTCTTATTGTCATAATTGTTACTTTTCGGGGTAAGTAGGTATAACACATAGTTCATAAATTTGTTTTCATTCTGTTTCGCTTTGGGATAAATAGGGAAGAAGGTGCTTCTTAAAAAAACGCAGGATCACAATACAATCAAAATGTGCCAGTTTTTTAAATTTCTTGAATAACGATAATTTAGAGCAATCATTAAGTCAAATGTGTATGATATTTATTTTATGTTTAATTAAATACATTATGACAATGTATGATGAGTGAACATTTACGAATTGCAATCACTATCATTAAAATTGTAAACAACTCGCTCGCGGGCATCGAACTATACGTCCATTTTGGTAATTCTGCATTCAATTTTGAACATTATTATTATTACTGTTAAGAGTTATAGTAAAACTTGTGGGTATAACTATTAAGCACGTCTGATTTCGAGTAGATAAGTAGGTATTTTGTATTAAAGCTTGAGTATTACTTTTTTTTAGGGTTCCGTAGCCGAATGGCAAAAAACGGAATCCTTATAGTTTCGTCAAGTCTGTCTGTTTGTCTGTCTGTCTGTCTGTCCGTCCGTATGTCACAGCCACTTTATTCTGTAGCTATAAGCACCACACTGTTGAAATTTGGTAAAAAGATGTATCCTGTTAACCGATCTACGATCCTTATACAAAAAATAAAACATAATGATATTTAAGGGGGGGCTCCCATACATAAAACTGAAACAAAAAAAAAATTTTTAGTCAAACTCATGTGTGTCTATGGATAGGTCTTTTAAATGACATCGAGGTTTCTAAAACCATTTTCACTTAAAGTCTAACGTTTGAGAGATAGACGCTTCCAAAGTGGTAAAATGGGCGTCACCCCCCCTTCTAATTTCTAAACTAAACGAATGTAAATTAAAAAAAAAGGAAATATGTAGATCGTTTTTGAGATATAGCACATTTTCAACAACCGCAAACATAACTTTGTACTTCATACAAACACTATGAAAAACAAAGTTATACTTGCTGTCAAAACAATATTGCGGTATTTTAGCTAAGTGGAAGTAAGTGGATTCCCTAATTCAGTTAAAGTTGGCACGGAACCCTCAGTGCGCGAGTCCGACTCGCACTTGGCCGTTTTTTTAATTAATTAAGTTTTATAAACATGCAATTATACCCACCGCATATTTGGCATAAATTGTTGCAATATTAACCCACCTACCAAAATAATGTTATTGAATTCTCTATATTATTTATTATGTACTAGCGGTCCCCCGCGACTTCGTCCGCGCGTTTTGAGTTTTCGCAGCGTGATGTTTTATATCCTAAAGCCTTTTTCAATAAATAAGCTATCTAACACAGAAATATTTTTTCAAATCGGTCCAGCAGTTCCTGAGATAAGCGCGTTCAAACAAACAAACTCTTCAGCTTTATAATATATTAGCGCAAGCGCACGTTGTACTTAAGCTGTGAACATTATTTTGGTGCGGAGTTATGTTAAAACTGTGATAGCTCCTAAGATATTTATTGAAATCAAATGATATAAAGGGCAACTTGGTTCTAAATGAAATGCTCGTGATGATGAATGTATTATTTGATAAGAATAAATACCTGTGTGTATAATACACCTCTAAAAATAATGCATTATTTTTTTACCAATTTATTAACAAAAAAAAGTTTTAGTAAGTCAACCATAAAAGATAGACATATGCTGTCGCGGATTTTATTATAGAACTCTTAATGTTAAACAATCCTGTCATACATGATTTCTGTGTAACTTAAGCGGTTTCCGCAGCGTATGCAGTGGAAGCTCTCAAAAGGAATATCTTTCTCCCGTTTTCGCAACATTTTTCATTGCTGCTGTGGTCTTATGAGTCGTATCTTTATGTTATATAGCCTAAAGCCTTCCTCGATAAATGAACTATCTAACGTAAAAAAAAATTTTCAAATCGGGCCAGTAGTTTTTGAGATTAGCGCGTTCAAACAAACAAACAAACAAACTCTTCAGCTTTATAATATTAGTATAGATTCGTATCGTAAAACTAGAGTCACCAAAAGACAGAGAAGCTACCTAGTTTGGGGACTACCAGCAAGCAATGTTTTCAAGTTATTTAATTTGAACTAGTCGTAATTGTTGTGTTACTGAATTATTTCGTTAACAGAACCTCATGTCAAAAAACCCTCGTATAATCTTTTGACAGCTTTAAATCGCTGAATTTAAAACAAATCAACTGCGCGAAAGATCTTTTTGACTTGAATTGCATTATTAGGTATAACGGAACGTACTATCACGGTCGGTATTCTTGTTGGTGGGTTACTATTAATACTAAATAAATATTGGACAAATATTAGATTATATACTATACCAAAGTAAGTAGCTAATTGCACTTGTATTATGGAAATCAGACACGATGGTGGTACCACAACACCCAGACCCAAGACACAATAAAATTATGATCTTTCCATTACGAAATATACTCGTATTTCATGTTTTGTGTTTTTTGGTAAATACTGAATAATAATTTATATATTTTTAGGCCTATTTATAGGCTTACCACTTTCAAGGCTCGCAGCCTCGCACTCTTTACACTAAAAAGGCGACACGGGGCCGTGTAAGTGTTTCAGTCCTAAGTGGTAAAGCGATGGTGACCTCGGTAGTACCTATAGCCTATCTTATATATAAAATTCTCGTGTCACAATGTTCGTTCCCGTACTCCTCCGAAACGGTTTTACCGATTCTTACCGAATTTTATACGCGTATTCAGTAGGTCTGAGAATCGGCTACTATCTATTTTTCATACCCCTAAGTGATAAGGATTTTCACCCTTATTTTTTTTTTTTTATTTTTATATAATGTGACATTAAAAATACATACAACCCTTAATTTTTACTTTTTTATCACCATCCCCTATTTTTTTATAGCCATTTTAGTGATTTGATTATTTTTCATCCCGCTCAATAACTGATCAATTATAGTGTTTTTCTTTACTTTTAAAATTACGAGGCTGGGCGAGATGGGGCCGCCGGGGCGGGACGGTGCTGCTAGGGGTGAAACAAAGTTCGCTGGGTCCGCTAGTTTTTCATAATAAATTAAATCATAAAATATTTATCTTATAGATGTCTAGCCAGGACCACTCTTTCAAACCTATGGATTATCTGGAGGTATTGTATGATGAGGAAGACCTCCAGGAGTTAGGAAGCGAGCAGAAGGCTAAAGAGGATATGAGTGAAGATGAGGTTGAGGTAACTACTATTTTTTTATTGAAACCTTTACCAGAGAGGGAACCGTACTTCACAATTTAGTTTTACTTTACTCACGTTTTACCAGGTATTCTATTTTTGAATCACTCGCAAAAATGAGAATTGTATTTCCGAATGTTCGATTTTTGAATGAATCGATGTAAGTTGAAATCCACACGCGGCAGTCATTTATAAAAAGATTAAAAAACTTTTGTTTAAAGTTCTACATGGTTCTACTCGTGTCTTCAAATTTTGCGTGATTTTCGTTGACTTTTAATTATAGATTTTCGAACAAAAATCGTCAGAAATATTGATGCGAATTAAAAATAATAATAAACCATAGTTGTTTTGATGCGAATTCCGGGCATTCCCTTATGTGTATGTTTGACCTTATTTTCTTTGTTTATGAAATATTTTAAACAATCTTTTTATAACTATCATAATAATATCAATGATTAAAATTAATTAACTTTTTGATTTTAAAAGATCTCAGTGTTTAATGATGAATTACCAATGTAGGTTGTAAGTTTTTTGTTTATCTTATTTTAAAATGAATCATTTCTTTAAAAAGGAATATCAAGATTGTTCAAATAGTGGATAAGCAAAGAAACGTACTTTAATCAAATAAATTCACTCGCTAGATTAGGACCCCTTGCAGTCTTATTATTATATTATTATTTTTAATGATTATATGGTAATTTTTATCATTACTTTTTTCTCAAATGTAATGGCGCAATGGCGTGCCATTATTAGTGAGTTGTTTTTAGTGCATTTGAAGTAAATTGTTATCTATACTGATATTATAAATCTAAAGAGCTTGTTAAGTTGAAAGTGCTAATCTTAGGAACTAGGTACTGGACCGATTTGGAAGATTCTTTTTGTGTTGGATAGCTTATATATGGCTCAAACTGCGACGGGAGGGAAGAGAGCAAACTAAACACGCGCGGACGAAGTCGCGGAGTCCGCTACGTATATATATTTAAAAAAAAAACACTATGCCAAGCAAAAAATGTGTCGCCGCCACTCGAAAACAAAGATTGTGTCATGAACAGATGTATTCCTAGAAAGAATGATGACTCAATCAATTATCCCGCAATAAAATTGTTTGGGTAATAGTATTACTTTTTCCTTTTTTCCAATACTAGTTATAAGGTTGTCCGCGTATTAACATTACTAGCGGACCCCCGCGACTACGTCCGCGCGTTTTGAGTTTGCTCCCTCCCTTCCCGTCGCAGCGAGATGTTTTATAGCCTAAAGCCTTCTTCGATTGAATAAGCTATCCAACTCAAAAATATTTTTTCAATCGGTCCAGTAGTTTCTGAGATAAGCGCGTTCACACAAACTCTTCAGCTTTATAATATTTGTCTGAAATAAAATTTAATTTCAGGATCCTTTCGATTCAATGACGTGGCCTTGTGAGGTCGTGGATATTGAAACAGCTGCAGATAATCAGGATGATTATACTAGGTAGGCAATCTTTTTTTTTATTTACATTGTCATTCAAAATGTAATATTATTAGGATTTGTCATGTCAATATCACAGCCAATTTATTTTACAATTATGAGAACAATACAAATTTGGTTTGGTTGTGCTGTAGTTCTTCATAAATTCTAACAACTCAACATTTTAACTCATTTCAAACAACCGAAAATATTTTAATTTGTAAAAATTAATTGCAAATGCTTTGAAAAACAACCTAGCAAACAATATTGGTGGTATTATGGCCGCTATTAGGAGAAATTGTACACTTAATTTAGTAAAAAACTTGGTACAGGACCCATAAGTACGCTAGTTCAACTCGCACTTGGTTTTGTAATGTTTTTTTTTTTATTTTATTAAAGATCATCATCGCCTTCGCTGCTGAGGCTTCGGTCTAGGTCTCGATCTCCAGTGTGGCCAGAAGTATCGTCTCCAATAAGGTGAGTTTTTTTAACTCCTTCCTTTCGGTATACCTATTTTTTTTATTAAAACAATCTTTTTTTACTTATAGACCATCAACAAAAGTGGCGTCACCATTACACCCATCAAGCTCGTCGACCCCACAACCAAAGTCCACAAAAAGGTAAAAAAGTATTGTTTTTTTTAGGTACACTCAAGGTCACCATCGCATTATATTATAAGTGCCAAAATAAAATCCACCCGCTTCAAGTAAGGTTTTTGTGCTGTATGTGCAAGCGATTTTCGTTTGAAAGTGGTAAAGCGGCGGTGTCCCAGAGATGACGGTGACGAATAAGGGGTTTCATAGTCATCATGCCCGACAACGTTAATCACTGGACTAGTCATTCTGTAATTCCGACCATAATCATGGTCACTGTTATGGTCGGAATTACAGAATGACTATTTTAAAGCACTATTATTATTAGCACTATTAAATGATCTTTAAAAATATATTAGGAATTCGTATAGTAAATAAATCATTTATTGAAATATATCAATTTTCCTAAAACCACCGGTTTATGTATACTCCAATTACCAGGATCAAACAATGTTACGGTTTTTTTTCTCAAACATTTTAGGCAAACTTCCGAAGAAGAAGCCGTCGTTATTCATCTGTATGACGAAAGTGGAACGCCCCTGGACACCGCCGAAGAGGATTTCTTGGTTCCAGACCAACACTCTATCTTCGAGTTTAATGTTGTCTATAATCAACCATCTAAACTCAGATCTACGTATACGCGGACGCAGGGTGGTCGCATGCGCTGTCGTGGCAGCCGCAGCATGAGCAACAGACGTGGAGAGAGGCGGAAGACTTCTCCAAGGTGGACGTATGGTGACCCACTTACAGAGATATACCTCACCGACAGCGATATCCCGGAAGAGTTAATTACATTAGTTAAAACGGTAATTAACAATAGGGAGGTCAAAAACAACACCCGCAAGGGCTTGGTCCGCGAGGACATTGATGATGAAGACGTCTTCGAGGACGCTGACGAGGGAAGTGAACTTTTCACCGCCGCCGACACTCAGTTTGAATGGTCCCCTATGGACAGTTTTCTGCCCACTGAGGAACCATTTACACCTAAGCGAACTGGTGCTACTAAAACTCATGAATCCGCATATGGTGCCTTTCGGTCCTATTGGGACGATGATATTTTACAGCTTATAGTGAAGGAGACCAACGCATACGCTTCAAAAAATTTATCCAAGTCTGGATGGGTGCCCACCAACGTCCACGAAGTGTTGGTGCTATTCAGCTTTTGGATGATGTTGGGCATCATCCGCATGCCAACGATCAAGAGCTGTTTTAGCACAAACCCACTCCTCGAAACCACGGTTTTCCGGCGCATATTCACACAAACACGATATGACGCACTCACACGCTCACTGAAATTTGTAGATTGCGATTCCGACGATGTTTTTCCTTCAAAAAACGACCAGGCTCATAACGCTGACCGGATGACCAAATTAAGGCCGATAATAGATCATCTTAACGCAAAATTTCAGGCTAATTATACACCGTCTCAGAACATCTGTATTGACGAGAGCCTGCTTTTGTGGAAGGGGCGTCTGAGTATTCGGCAGAACATCCGATCCAAAGCCGCAAAGTTCGGAATTAAAACCTTTGAACTTTGCGAAAGCGCAACGGGGTACTTATGGTCTTTTTTCGTGTATACGGGAAAGAATTCGTTCCTTAACACTGGCCAATACTCTAAGCTTCAAAAAAGCACAGCGACTGTTCTAAGCCTTATAGAGCCGTTGCTCAATAAAGGCTACAGGCTTTTTTTGGACAACTGGTTCAACTCACCTCTTCTTGCCAGATTCCTCAAGCGCAATGGCACCGATTGTGTAGGCACTTTACGAACAAACCGGCGATATGTACCACCTCTCCTAAACCTTTGCAAACTTAAGCAGGGACAGATGCTAGGTCGTCACTCTGGTGACGTGTGCGTCATGGCGTGGCAGGATAGGAGAAAGGTTACCACTATCTCTACCTGCCACGGATTAGAGCAGGGCCTGGCCACTGTTTCGTCGGCATCGTCTAGAAATGCGTTCAAACCGCAAGTCGTTCTCGACTACAACAAGTATATGGGCGGTGTCGACCTCAAAGACCAGATGTTAGAGGCGTACCTGCTGGAGCGCAAGAGGTGCGCTAAGTGGTACATGAAACTGTTCAAACGGTTATTGAACTGTTCCATCTCCAACTCCCGCATTCTACTCGAGTCGTCTACGGCACAGCGTCAAGATAATTTAGATTTTCGCCTTCGCTTAGTCGATGAGATTCTCAATAAGCATCTTTCGCTGTGTCCCTTCGTATCTCGACACAAAACAGGATCCCGTTATACCGCTCCAAACTCTATGCGCGTGCCAACAATTCACTGGCCCATGCACATTACCAGTACTCCTCAGGATGCGGCACGTGGCCATCACAGTCGTAGGCGGTGTTTTTGGTGCTTCAGTACGACGCGCAAAAATACTAAAACAGCCTACCAGTGCGAGCAGTGTGCTGTGCCATTGTGCGTGGACGGGTGCTTCAAATCCTATCACCTTTCAACTTAGGTCTTCACTCGATTTCTACTGCCTTCTTCTACTATATATTTTCTAATATTTGAACCAGTTGTCTATTACTAGCGGTCTTTTGCGATGGTATATTTTGTTCCGTCGTAGTGCGGTGCAGAGGTGGCAGCGCTTTGATAGTGAAGAGATTACTGAAGCTACGACGCGGTCGTGTTCGGATGGGTGACCATCCCCACCATATAACATCTATCTCGAGCATCTCCGTGCTTCGAAAGGCACGGATAGCTGTTAGTTCAGGCTTTCACTTGTGTTCATTAGTAGTCAAGCCAATTTCGATGAATTTTATCTCTTCTTCAAGCTATTGAAACCAATATTTTATTGACCTCCAATCCTTTCTAACCAAAACCGCCCTGCTGTCGAGAAAACCAAAAAGTATAAAACCATAACACTTTATTTTCGATAAAGGATGTGTAGTGGATCATACACCACAGTTTAATTAAAAGACATTACAGGGTGTTGTTTTGGTCAGTGACATCCAACTTAGGGACTCAGGGATGATAATATTTAAAGAAAATAAAAATCTAAGAGTTAGGCTTATTCTAAATAAAACAATAACGAAAATCAAACAAAATATTGACGTAACGCTTTATTATTTACTTCCATGTGAAGTTAAACTGATTTCACACGCGAATATTGGTCAATAATCAATAAACATCACTCGTCATCTTAACGCGAGTGATTCAAAAATAGGGCTCCAGGTTAGTGTTTTCTGCCAAATGCTCCACGCAAAATGACCTTCGTTTTTTTATTATAATTTATCCGTCGGTTATGCATTTGTTGATAAGATAAAGAATTCTCTATGATAATAATACAGTTTTTTCTGTATCAGGGTCACGTTTTTTATGCAATAGGCCATATCCCGTGTGGAAGCTTAGATATATCAATGCTGAGAAAACTTTTTATTGTGTAAATAGACTAGAATTGTATAATTATATGTACATAAGACTGAATAGGCTAGTTGACACCACTAGTTATTTACGTAACTTTTAATTATTTGTATTACATTTCAAAACGATACTTTGCCATACATTTTGAATGCTTTCCCACAAACGACCTTCATGGTGTAGTGGCTAGGCACACTGAGTTTCATGGCGTCGCCGCTATAGAAAGCAAAATTTTCTACATTGTCTCGGGCCTCGGGTCTGGGTGTTTCTGGTACCACCGTTGTGTCTGATTTCCATAACACAAGTGCATTGGCTACTTACCTACTAACTTTGGGATCAGAACAATGTATGTGATTGGTGTCCAATATTTAATATTTACATGTACCACAACCACGCCACATCGCAGTGTCTTAATGTGGTCGAGCCTTTGGTATTGACAGTGTGAAAAGGGTGAAAATCACAATAGAACGCTGTTTGCATTGTCTCCTCATTTTCATCATTAATTGCAGTAAACCAGCATATTTGGTATATATTTCTAGATGTGCGCAGCTTTGTTAAATGTAATCGCTCCGACTTATTTTTATTTAATTTTACTAGCGTTGATACCCGGCTTCGCTCGGGAGTTGATATGATATTATGTGGTAGTTGAAATAATAGTGGTATTCACACAATAGTGTCGCTGCAGCTTTTAGTAGTTGCCTTGTGTTTCCGATAATGTCGATGTGGTTGTAGGTTCTTTCTCGGCCATTGGTTCTCTGTGACGCTTGTGGTTGCGATGTCTTTGCAATGTCGTTGGTATCACACAAGACGTCGATAACGACTGCTAAAATGTGGTACGTGTGAATGGTCTTATTCATTTTCAATACAAAATATACGCCTGAACACAATGACATTCAAAAGAATAGACACGTTCTACACCAACATTAAAGCATTTTAAAGTGGCGCAAGAATTGTTCTATATACGAACGTATAGTTGTGTATAACGACATTAAGCGCTAATAAAGACAAATGATGGGGCATGCCTGTTGATAGAAAGAGATAAATATATACCATTCGTTACGTATTTATTGCTACTGAGCTCATTGGCGCGAGCGCGTGACATCTCGCTCTTTAGCCTAATGTCAGCCATTGCTAAATTATGGTAAAACATAAATACTTGTTTTAAGTTTTAATACTTTTAAATGAAAAAACTATACTGATGAATGTAATGACACGTTTTTCTTGACTCTAACAGTTGCAGTGTAATTGTTACTACTCTTTAACACACAGGAAGGCATTTTTACCAGCAAATGAGAAATAATTTAAGACGTTGACGGGACGTATAGCTATAAAGAGAAAGCGTGCCCAACTGAATGCACTCCGGGCAATTACCTGCCTTTCGTGTAGCCATTTTCGAGCGCATAGGTCGTATCTATATAATTTAAAAACATCTTAGCCTGAACACCGGTCTGGAGCTCTATTTTTGAATCACTCGCTTTAAGATGGCGAATGATTTTCGTTCGACAACGAGTTTTTTTCTATGACTTTTAATTCATTTTCGAACGAAAATCACTCGCCATCTTGAAGCGAGTGATTCAAGATGGCGAGTGGTCTATTTTTGAATCACTCGCTTGACTATGGCGTGTGATAATATTTCGAAACGAATTAAAAATCTACGATAATCACGCGAATTATTATCGTAAGTACTTACAAAATTAAGATGTATTTTTGCCAATCCCTACCATGTGGATTTCAACTGATTTTCATTAGAAAATTCGACTTTAAGGAACGCTTTTCACTCGCCACCTTGACGGGAGTGATTAAAAAATAGGGGCCCTGGGGCCCTATTTTTGAATCACTCGCTTCGAAATGGCGAGTGATTTTCGTTCGACAACGAGTTTTTTTCTATGACTTTTAATTCATCATCGAACGAAAATCACTCGCCATCTTGAAGCGAGTGATTCATAAATAGAGCTCCTGGGTGTGGTTGTGGTACGTGTGGGAAGGCTCATAAACTAAGTACGATCTGTGTAAGTTTTTCTAAAATATAATATGTCTGTGATCTGTTTCATGTAAACATGGATTTTTGTTAATTGCAGCCGGTATCGCAGAACTGTATTTCTATTGTACTAAGTTGTAAGATTAAAAAAACCTTTTCGATTCTGTTGTTTCTTTTTTTACGGACTTCAAAAAAGGATGTATTGAATTCGACCTGTATGTATGTGATATCGTTAAGAGATAGATAAATACCTATCATATTTAAAGACAAGACCGTTACCATGAGTTTACTACGGTTTTAATCGCTAGCGACGACGTAAAAAGTCTATGGAAAATTGTACAGCGCCTCTAGCGGTTACTGATAGAACTAAACTTGTTCCATACAAAAAGTGACGTCGTCGCTAGCGAGTAAAACCGTCGTCGCTAGCGAGTAAACCCATAATAAATAAATATCCTTTGGACATTCCCACACATCGCCATCTAGCCCCAAAGTAAGCTACTTAAAAAGCTTGTGTTATGGGTGCCAGACAACGGATATAATACTTAAATACTTTTTGTTTGTAAATACATACATGATATACATAGAAAACACCCAGACCAATACAAACAGACATGTTCATGCACACAAATGTTTGTATTGTGCGGGGATCGAACCCACACCCGCTGCGTAGTAGGCGATTTCTCGACCACTACACTAGACGGGTCGTCAACGCATGGTAACGGTACTGAACACCTCCTAATAGGAAACTGTAACTGCCTCGGTGGCGCAGCGGTAAGTGGGTCGCACTATAAAGCGAGAGCTGCGCCAGAGGTCCCAGGTTCGATCCCCGGGTCCGGTTAAAAATACGTACCTGGGTTTTTCTGTTCAGATATTCTTAGGGTAGCCCGGAGTTTGAATGTTAGCGATGTTTCACCCCCGTGTCTCGGAAAGCATGTAAAGCCGTCTCTCTGGTCGTATGATTGCTGACCCATCCGGTCATGAGAGTGAATGGAATAGAGGGAGAGTGCACCTGTGTTTGCGCACACACTTGTGCACTATAATATGTCCCGCGCAGTCGGTTAGTCGTTGTGACTGGCCACCGTAGTTAGAATCGGCTAGGGTAGGGGGACTGTAATATAATATTATTATTGCACACTATTCTTCGTCGTGTACAAATACAAAATAATAAAAGTAATTTCATTTAAAAAAAAATTTTAGTTGCATCTGATAATAAACAGACACTTCGGACGTATTTGTGCATCAGAATTAACTCCAAGAAGAAATGCAGTTAATTTTGATAGACCCTATATTCGAATTTAGTCATCATCATCATCATAATCAGCCAAAGGACGTCCACTGCTGAACATAGGCCTCCCCCACGGCTTTCCACAGCAACCGATCACTAGCGGTCTGCATCCAGTTTGATCCTGCGATCTTTTTAAGGTCGTCTGTCCATCTTGTTGGTGGACGTCCTACGCTGCGTCTTTGGTCGAAGGGTCTCCAATCTAGAACTTTCCTGCCCCAACGGCCATCAGTTCTTCGCGCTATGTGCCCTGCCCACTGCCACTTAAGCTTACTGATTCTCAAGGCTATGTCCGTTACCTTGGTTCTTCTACGTATCTCCTCGTTTCTGATTCGATCTCGTAGAGAAACACCGAGCATAGCCCGCTCCATCGCTCGTTGTGTAATTTTATATTATTATTATATATTTAATTTAATTTTGTATAATTTATATATAATCGAATTTAGTATGGCTGTATTATTATAGTGCTGCAACGATTACGATTACGATTAATCGTAATCGGCGATTATTGCTATGTCACGATTAATCGCAATCGTCCAATATATCGATTATTTAGCGACAAAAATGTCATCGAAACGAAAGCAAACTGGTGATATTTGGCAGCTCTTTGAAAAGTTAGGAGAATCCACTCAAAAGTCGAAATGTAAGTACGAACGAACAAAACGAAAATTTAAAATACCTTAATTTTAATTATTGATATCTCATTGAAGTTATTTCTTCTGATAATAAATGTTATGTTGATTCATGGAAAGTAAGTTTTTTATTTATAAATCAGATAATCGTAATCGCCATCGTAATCGCTATGTGATAATCGTTGCATCACTAATTATTAACTCGATTTTCATAAAAACCGGCAAGTGCAAGTCGGACTCGCGCACTTAGGGTTCCATGACAACTTTAACAAAATTAGGGAATCCACTTAGCTAAAATACCACAATATTTTGTTAACAGCAAATATAACTTTGTTTTTCATAGTGTTTGTATGAAGAACAAAGTTATGTTTGCGGTTGTTGAAAATGTGCTATATACCTATCTCAAAAACTACTTGTTCGATCTCGTCCAACCCAATTTTCTTTGAAAGCATTTGTTAAGGTCAAGGAATTTTTTTTCGGGTTTAGTTTCATGTATAGGAGTCCCCCCTTAAATATATATTTTTTTGTTTGAAATTCGTAAAGCGGTTAACAGGATACATCTTCCTACTAAATTTCAACAGTGTGATACTTATATAGGTAGAATAAAGTGGCTGTGACTTACGGACGGACAGACAGACAGACTTAATGAAACTTTAAGGGTTCCGTTTTTTGCCATTCGGCTACGGAACCCTAAATAGTAACGTGACACTTGGCTTTGGGAGCATTCAGCAAAAGAGCCTAGCTAGTGTTCTAGCGAGGATTAAATCCTGGATGCATTCGGACGTGTGAGCCTCCATTTGGTTAGAATCATATTAATATTCTAATAATAAATATCCCTTGGACATTCCCACACATCGCCATCTAGTCCCAAAGTAAGCTACTCAAAGCTTGTGTTATGGGTGCCAGACAACGGATATAATACTTAAATACTTTTTTGTTTGTAAATACATACTTACATGATATACATAGAAAACACCCAGACCAATACAAACAGACATGTTAATGCACACAAATGTTTGTATTGTGCGGGGATCGAACCCGCAACTCGCTGCGTAGTAGGCGATTTCTTGACCACTACACCAGACGGGTCGTCATAAATATTAATTATTATTTATTGTGAATGTATGAACACGATATAATAAGTTTAAGTTCTGTAAGCCAGTTGATTAGTGGTACTAAAGTGAATAACAAGTAATGTGTTATTAAATAAGTAAGAAATATAAACTGCTAAGAAAACAACTGATTTTATTGAGAGCTTTATTGACCATTGACAGACAGAACTAAGTTTAAATATCAGTAAGAAAAAACATGAATAGTACATATTTTATTTATAATCATATGACGACCCGTCTGGTGTAGTGGTCGAGAAATCGCCTACTACGCAGCGGGTTGCGGGTTCGATCCCCGCACAATACAAACATTTGTGTGCATGAACATGTCTGTTTGTATTGGTCTGGGTGTTTTTATGTATATCATGTATGTATTTACAAACAAAAAGTATTTAAGTATTATATCCGTTGTCTGGCACCCATAACACAAGCTTTGAGTAGCTTACTTTGGGACTGGATGGCGATGTGTGGGAATGTCCAAAGAAAGGATATGTGTTCAAAGAATTCCTTAGTTATGTAGTTTAGGTGTTTTATCTTATTTTGATACCAATATTTAAAAAAAAATAAAGTTAATGTTTACACTATCAACAAACAAAGCAAAAGGACTCGTTAGCCAAATCCGGCCGTGGGTGGATAACTCTTAATTTGCAATTGGTAGCTTGGTGGAGGGACGCGACGTTGCCGCCCCGCTCCTGGCCGATTCCGACCGAGGCCTAACGAACCGTTGGCATCGCAAGTTCACTCACTCACACAGTCACACAGCAGGCCGACAGACAGACGGACGTCGGATCGCGGCCGAACCACATCTTTAGACATACTCTTACTAATCTGTGGGCCGAACAGTCAGTGTGCATATTGTTATTTGATAGCAGTTTTGTGTTCAGTGAAATAATACACAGTAAGTAAACGCTATTTAATAACCTTTATCATAAGTTTATGGAAATATTATCTTGTTTCACTCTATAGGAATGATAGGATTGAAGAATTTATGACAATGTCTGCCAAGGTTTTTCACAATTTAATCGCTTGATTCAGCATGCGATCAGACGGATCCGGCCACAAACACCTAATTGATTGATTGTAAATCCGGGGCAAATATTAAGAACGTAGGTTAAGATAATTTACCATCATCTAAGTATTCCAACAATAATCTTCTTTAAAAGTTACTTTATGCTTAAATAACATTACTAGTACGTAGTAGGTAACCTATATTCTGCTAGAAATAATACCCCTTCAACATTTACAAGCTCTAACACTGATCTTCTAGATAAAATACATAAATTTAGCAATACAAAATCCAATATTCCAAACAAAATTTTTAATCTCTTTCAATCAGCTGATTTTAGTTTTTTTTAATAACCGAGTTAAGGGCATACCATGTACAGCCCGGTATGCGGTAACGGTTAACGGTAAATACCGATACAGAATATTAATAAATAACGTTATTAATTTTACGGCCTGTTTTACAATGCTTGAATAAGTTCAGATAAGCGTTCTTCGTCATTCATATTCCAGATAACTTTGCATTATTCGTATGTTAGAGCTAATTTGGCGATTGTGAAACTTTTAAAATGACAAGTCCACCAGAAAAGGTCAAGGCGCCTTCAAAATGTACTTATATTTGTATAATGTTACTTAAAAGGGATTTAAATTTTAATTACAAGATAAATCGAATTATAATTAGTTACTCAGCCTAATAATTTTGTGCAGTAGGTCTGCTGCAAATCAAATTAAATCAAATCTTTATTTTGCTCACTAAGTGTTACAAGAGTTCTTAAAATAATATCATGTAGGTACTTAAGACTTAGTAACCACTAAGGTATTGCATATCGCTAATTGTTACATACAACAGAAGAATTCGTTTGATTCCTTTTTTCGTCCGCTTTTACGAACAATGAAATATAATAATATATGAAATTCAAATACTTTTTTTACCTTTAAATGACCAGGTAAGTCAACTCCACAAACGAGCCAACACACACAGTGCATGAAATAATGAAAATATACAACATGTCCCTGGATAAAGTGCAACCCCGAAAGGAGGTGAAACTAGATCATAACTGAATTCCAAAAAATATATTTTTTTTTTTAATATTTTTTTGTAAATTTTATTGAAGAAATATTTTTTTTTGATACTTAAACTTACTATATATTTAATAATTTGGTAATGATATATTATGAAAATAATAATTAATCATAAAAATATCAGGTTATAGGGGCATAATTTTGAGAAAAGACCGATATTATTAAAAAATACAACATAAAAATATATATTTTTAAGCAAAAAGGTAATTTTAAGTATCAATATCGATCTTTTTGCATGGTATTTTTGATTGTAGTATGACCGCTAGGATGTTTGCATAACATACCTCTTTATTTCAATCAAATAGACTTACTAGTTTGGAAGAAAAAAAAAATTGTACCGAGGGGTTGTTGTAATTTATGGGTATTTCATCCGTCAGCGCCTAATATATTTGAATTTGTTTTTGTCGCTTTGTTCGGTCCGGGCCGGGAGGCCGCCGCGACCTACGTCCGTACCCCCCCCCCCCCATTCATCTCTCGCGTCGTTCTTTGTTTTTCATTTTTCATCTTTTGTTTTTGTTCATGCAGTTCGGCTGACAGGTAGCTGAAATAATACGTGGTATTTCTCCGTCCGGCCATGCCTGACTAGTTTGGTTAGGATAGCTATAAAAACATTTCTATAACACGTCGGCGAAAAACCATAACGATGACAGTGAAAAAGTGCATAAGTTGTAAAATGCGCTTAGAACTTCAGATTAATAAAGATACTAAAAATTTAAAATTGACGAATTTCTGTACAATTTAAGGAAATGCTAAAAACCGAGTCAGGATGTAAAAAAATAAATAAACCTTATCAATTTTTTAAGGGTTCCTTGTTTATTTGTTTGTCTGTTTAATCGGGCTAAACTTTCAAAGCTCAATGTAAATCAAATTTTGTACAGTGGTAGCGTAGTAGTACAGCGGTAGTGGTAGCTGGCAATATTTTGGACACTTACAATAAAGTTTTAAAAAAAATGATTCTAAAGTGACGCAAGCACCATCTCTCGATGATATGAACATCTATTGACAAGAAATTGCTCACTAAAGTTGTATGTTTTTTTTGTTATAGATGTCCACTAACCCAACAGATTATAAGGAGGCCTTGTGTGATAAGGAAGAACTTATCATTAAAGATGAGCCGGTTGTGAACGTCGACTCTAGTGATGAGGTATGCACGTTTTTACCGAGTTCAAAAAAGGAGGTTATCAATTCGATATGTATGTATGTGCCGTCGTTGAAATAAGATAATATTTGAGTGTTCGTGTCTCAAAAATATGTACTTATAAATCACATAAATAATTTTAAAATATAACACAAAAAATATATTTATTAGTATTGAGATACTTTTTTTACTTAGGTGGGATTGATTTGGACCCTTATTGATTGACTAGTTTTGTCATTATTTTTTCCCAAAATTTTTTTCAATACATTTTGTAATAATTAATCATTGTTAAAAAACTTTTTGACGAAACAGTCTAAACTACTTTATCAAAAAAAAATATATTTGCATATAGGTAATATAAGTATAACAATTATGAAACACAATTTTATATTTTAGGATTCTAATGGATCAGTGATATTGCCTTGGGATATGGACGGGGATTCAGATTCCAATATGGCTAATGACAGGTAAGAAATCCTTGTATTTTTTTATTTCCTCACGTTCGATTCCAAACGAAAAGATAAACTTGAGATAGGTAGCGCTGTAGCTTTCGCTACCGGACGGAAGTGGCCGGTTGGTATAGGCATACGCCCGGATCGCGTAAGACACGGAGTTCGATTCCTCGTCTGTCACACAGCCAAAGTTGCTTTTTACAAGTGCAATTTATATCATTAAGTTTGTATAGTGACAAAACACTATAAAAACAAAAATGTATTTATATTTATTTTAATTAAACTAATTACTGTTTTGTTTTTACAGAGCATTATCGCCTGTGCCAACCGCATCGAGCCCGTTCGCGGTCGCGGTCGCGTTCTCCTGTGTGGGAAAATATCGCTCCAAGGTAAGCATTCACTTTCTGATGAATTAGTATTTTCGTAAAAAAAACTTTTGCAAAAAAAATAATAAACCGTCTTAAATAAACAAAATGCACGGTTGTTTACTTTTTTAATATATTTTTTTTGTAAAAGAAAATTTTTAAGTATGTGCACTTTTTTTGAGCTTTATGAAGGGGTTTGCGAGGGTGGGGTCGCGCCTTTTTATTATGTCCTATAAGCTACAAAGTCCTTAAACAAGTTCTGCGTCATAAACACTGAACTCCTAGACGTTATCAGTTCCACCATCAGCTCAGCTCCACAAAATGGTGAATATCAGACGTAAAGACATGTTAAAATTGAGTTACTAGTACAAAAACTCTATACGCGGGCTCAAAATGTGTGGTTTTCCTTTAATTACACCAAGATCCATCATCAGATCCCGACTTGGCACCGATGGGACCAACCAGAAAGTAAAACCTCTAGGCAGGTGAAAAAAAAAACAAATAGGTTTGCAAATGACTGAGATACGCGGTATCAAACCTTTAAAAAACAAATTACATAACATACAATCGAATTGATAAACTCCTCTACTTTTTCAATTGTAGGCAATCATCATCAGAGTTGCCCTCGAGGTCGTCGCCTGTGGGGACAGGCAACGTTTGCGACAGGGTGAGAAAAAAGATCTATTCCACGCTAAACGATAACACTTATTAAAATCGATATACATAGTCCTCTGTAACACCAAGAACTAATACCATCGGTATTTGATAGTACTCATAAAAACCGGCCAAGTGTGAGTCAGACTCGCGCGCTGAGTGTTCCGTGCCAATTTTAATTGAATTAGGGAATCCACTTACTTCCGCTAAGCTAAAATACCACAAAATTTTGTTGACAGCAAATATAACTTTGTTTTTTAGTGTTTGTATGAAGAATAAAGTTATGTTTGCGGTTGTTGAAAATGTGCTATATCTCAAAAACTACTAGTTCGATCCTGTCATACGGATACGTCAGCTGTGACATACGGACTGACAGACAAACAGACAGAGTTGACGAAACTATAAGGGTTCCGTTTTTACGCTACGTTGTTGCGTTGGATAGCATCATAGCGTTTCGTGATTGAATTGGTAGGTTTTAAGTTTATCTTTATGTTGCATGTCTTAGTTGTATTTATTCTTCTTAGAAACTTATACTGGCGGTTTTGATAATACTCCTTAAAATCGATATAATCCACTCTAATACCAAAAACGAATACCAGCGGTATTTGATAACACTCACAAAAATCGTTCTATTTCTAACAGAACGTTGATTTTTAAAGTACAATTCATAAATGAATCTCAAATTCGGGTAAATTAACATTTATTTTTGACGAGGTACACACAGATATAAACATGTTTTTGTTGTTGATATTATGTGATTTTAATAGTTTTTAGTTATATTTTCTAGGAACTTAATAATATCCTAAAAAAATTTTCACTCCTAGCATAGTACTTGTAACGAGTAAGGAAGTAAAATAAGCAGTTTCTGAGACTGACTCTACCGAAATATATGGATTGAGAATAGATTTTTTGGGTTCCGTATCCGAATGGCAAAAAACCCTTATTAAATTTACTGCTGACTGTCCCCCCCCCCCCCCCCCCTCTAACTTGAATACTAAGCAAATAAAATTTTGAAAAAAAGTGCAACGTAGACGATAAAAACGACGAGTACGTCTACCTGGGACAAGTGATACAATTGGGTAGGTCCAACTTCGAGAAAGAGGTCAATCGACGAATCCAACTCGGCTGGGCAGCGTTCGGGAAACTGCGCAAAAGCGTCTTCTCGTCTCAATTACCTCAGTGTCTGAAGACGAAAGTCTTCAATCAGTGTGTGTTACCAGTGATGACATACGGATCCGAAACGTGGTCTCTTACTATGGGCCTTATAATGAAGCTCAAAATTACACAACGAGCGATGGAGCGGGCTATGCCGGGTGTTTCTCTACGAGATCGAATCAGAAACGAAGAGATACGTAGAAGAACCAAGGTAACGGACATAGCCTTGAGAATCAGTAAGCTTAAGTGGCAGTGGGCAGGGCACATAGCGCGAAGAACTAATGGCCGTTGGGGCAGGAAAGTTCTAGATTGGAGACCCTTCGACCAAAGACGCAGCGTAGGACGTCCACCAACAAGATGGACAGACGACCTTAAAAAGATCGCAGGATCAAACTGGATGCAGACCGCTAGTGATCGGTCGCTGTGGAAAGCCGTGGGGGAGGCCTATGTTCAGCAGTGGACGTCCTTTGGCTGATTATGATGATGATGATGATGAGATCGAACTAGTGATTTTGGAGATATATCATATTTTTAAAATCCGTATCTATTATATCCGTATTTGATACTTTAATTTTTAAGCGTCGTGTTTCGCTCCATGCTATGAATGTGAAAAATGAAAACGAGTATGTAGATTAATCAATACGGCTAGTAATATTATTAACCTTTTTTTAACATTCAGGGTGAACCAGTGCGGTACCTAATAATCAATTAGTGTTCAGATTTATATAGTATACATGAATTATTAATTATAATATTCAGACTTATAATAATGATGGAATTCGCTTTCGCTGAATAGACTAGAATACACACAATTATGAAATAGTAAAATACCAATTATCAACTTTTTTTTTTTATTCCAAACTGCGACCGGCTTTGATTCAAGTAGCACGCAAAATCAATCTAACCTGTTTCTTTTTTTTACATTTCAGACAAACTTCAAGATCGGATGCAGTCGTCATTCGTCAGAATGACACAAACGGAACCCCGAACCCCACTCAAGAAGATTTTTTGACCCCAGACCAACACAGCATCACTGAATTTGGATCAGGATCTACTCAACCTTCCTCCGAGCCTGGGTCTAAGGATGCGTCAACGCGTGGTGGACGCCGCGTCCCTGGCAAACGGCAGCGAAGCAAGCGTCTAATCCCAAACATAGAAGTATTTCTCACCGACAATGACATCCCAAAAGATCTAATAGAATTAGTCCAGTCATTGAAACGTCAGCGAGAAACCAATTTGGTGAAACGTAAAAAGATCCGTGAACAGGACGACGTCATCAAAGACGCCGAGAATTGGAAAGACATTTTAAGTTTAGATAACACTCATTTTGAATGGACCTCTATGGACAGTTTTCGGCCCATAGAGGAACTATTTAAACCGGAGCGAACTGGTGCCACCGTAGTCCACTCTTCAGCATATGATGCCTTTCGGTCTTATTGGGATGATGATATTCTGTCGCATATAGTGCGCGAAACCAACGCGTACGCTGCGACAATTACTGTCGAGAGTTTCCAGTCGAGGTGGGTGCCCACTAACATGCACGAAATTTTGGTTCTCTTCTGCTTTTGGATAATGTTGAGCATCATCCGTATGCCATCGTATTCAAGCTGTTTTAGCAGAGACCCACTTCTCGAAACCACGGTCTTTCGCCGCATGTTTTCTGGCAAGCGGCATGAATTGCTCGTACGAGCGCTTCGTTTTAGTCCTGATGATGACGGTCTTCCGAAAGACGATCAATCCGATGACGACGACCCGATAACCAAAATAAGACCAATAATAATGCACCTGAACACAAAATTTCAGAATAATTATACTCCGTCAAAGAACATATGTATTGACGAGAGAATTCTAGCGTGGACGGGCAGTCTAAGTTTTCGGCGATCCTTCAAAAGTCGGCCTAAAGATGCGCAGATGGGAATCAAAACTTACGAACTATGCGAAAGCTCGACGGGCTACTTATGGTCGTTTTTCGTGAGTACGGGAATGCATTCGTCGATGGACACGGAGCGGTACTCTAAGCTACAAAAAAGCACAGCGGCCGTTCTCACCTTAATGGAGCCGTTGCTCAATAAGGGCTACAGGCTTTTTATGGACCACTTGTTCAACTCTCCATTGCTTGCTAGATACCTCAAGCGTAATGGAACCGATTGTGTCGGCACTTTGCAGCCTGATCAGCAACATGTACCACCTCTGCTAAACATTTGCGAATTCGGTAATGGACAAATGTTCGGACGTCATTCGGGTGACGTGTGTGTCATGGCGTGGAAAACTAGGATTAAGTGTACAACTATATCTACCTGCCACGGGTTAGAGCAGGGTCTTTCGGTAAAAAAAGTTTACAAACCGCAAGTCGTTCTCGACTTCGAAAAGTACAAGGGTGGTGTTGACCTTAAAGACGAAATGCTGGAGCCGTATCTGCTTGAGCGCAAACGGTGCTTCAAGTGGTACATAAAACTTTTTAAACGGTTATTGACTTGCTCCATCTTCAACTCTCGCATACTGCTCGAGTCGTCTTTAGACCAGCACCAAGATCATTTAGATTTCCGTCTGCGCCTAGTCGGTGAGATTCTCGAAAAACATCTTTCACTTTGTCCGTTTTTTCGTATTCTAGAAGCACCCCGTATTCCGCCATCCTTCTCGTCTCGATTACACTGGCCCACTTACGTGCCCGACACTCCTTCATATGCTGAATTAAGTCAGCACACCAGAAAGAGATGTGTATGGTGCGTCGCAAATGGGCCAAATATCCAAAAAAAGACAATGTTCATGTGCGAGGAATGTAAGGTGCCGTTGTGCGTTGTAGATTGTTTTAAAAAATATCATCTTTCCTTGTGATTATTTTATTATTTAAATTCATCTAATTTTGCAAATTATACATCATTATTTTACCTCTTTCTTTATTTTTTATCTTTCTCGTCTCAACTCCCTCTTAGACGACCTCCGTGGCGTAGTGGCTCGTTGGTTTCAAGGCGTCGCAGCTCCGAGGTCCCGGGTTCGATTCCTGGTCGGGTCAATATATAAATCAAAATTGTATATATTATGTCGAGTCTTGGTGTTGGTACCACCGCTGTGTCTGATTTCCTTAACACAAGTGCATTAGCTACTTACTTTTGGTTCAGAGAAATGTATGTGATTGGTGTATTTATTTAACTACTGCTTTTCTGAACCAGTTGTCTATAATAAATTTACGTGCAATGTGCATTTTTCCGTACTTATACTCATAATAGATAGTGCAGGAATAAAACTGTTTCTACAGGTAATGATACTTTTTCAATCTATTAGGTATGTTTCTATTAAAAGGTCAAAAAAAAGGAAAAAAAAAACAACAAAAGGACAACCAATTAAAAAGTTATGAATATTTTGTATTTAGGAATCGGCCAGTTTGAAGGTTAGAGGTAAAAAATAACATTTATTTTCTTCAAACTTTTTGACTGTTAGGATAAAATCCTTTCTAGTGATAAGCTTAAATTATGAAGACTGAATTGTAATATATAATAATAAGTTACCATAGTGAAAGAACACTGTAAAAACAAAATAAACTTATGATACTTTGTTTGAAAAACCTTGTTTGCTTTAATAAATACATATGAAGGAAATATTCTGTGGTCACGCTCGTGAATGCATGCAAGAGCGGTAATTTAAAAACAAACAACTTGATACCCCTGTTTTAACAATAATGTGCAGGTTTTTTTAAGAATTAAGTTGTTTTTTTTTTCTTTGAAATATAATGTACTTTTTTTTAAATTGTCGCTTTTTTCTGGTGCCAACTTTCATTATTCAGACTCTAAACAACAAATCTCCGTTTGCAAAATGATTCCTACCGCGAGATTTTATTTTTTTCGTAAACTTCGCGCTGCCTGAACCGGTACGGTTTCGCGACCTGGCGTGCTTAATAAGTCAGACCGAGGCCAAATTTTTGTTTTTGTGATATGTACGCCAGGATCGCAAGGATAACGAAATCTTGCTACTCGATTTCAGAGAGCATTTTGATTTGACTATTTAAAATAATTAAGACATTTACATGATATAAAATACATCTCTTCATTCATATATTATGAAATTTACGAAGTCAAAAATCGAAATTCTTAGAAAATATTTAAAAAATATATAAACAATTCATCAAAAGTAAGAATACGAAAAGTATCAAACTTGTTTATTCCAAACTTTTGCGTGATTACTATTAGTATTATATTATCTGGGCTATAGGTATTAGGAATTCCAAAATATTATGTTACTGACACTGAACTTGAAAGCCAAACGATTTCGGATTTTGGCAATATTTTACATGAAAATGTTTTTGGTGGGATCTTATTTCTCTTTGTAAGTTATTAATTATTAAATTCATGTGCATTTAAATCGAGAGCAAGTTTACAAGGCGACGTCTAGATTCGTTTCTGTTAAGTTATCTTTCTATCAGAAATAATCGTTTGTGGTGGGTCAGGTATAAGTCGGACTGAAGTTACAAGCGCTCAAAAATGATTATTAACTGCACATTAATTTATGTTCATCAATTCAATAAATTTTACCTCAAATAAATTATTTCACAGCAAATAAGCAATTGTTCAACAAAACTAGTAAGTACTACAAAAAAATCGAAAATATGACATCAAAAGTTAACTATAAGTATTTCTTACATGCATGACAAAAAATCATTCTATTCCTCACGGATGTGTTTATCAACAGTCTTTTTTTATGCTTTTGTTTATGCGACCGCCGGCGGTCTGTTGATCCGTGAGCTTTTACTGCTGATTGCACAGTAATTTTACCCAAGCGAAAATACCTTAATACTGACACTCTTAGCGGTCACGGTCAGTTGCATCCAACTCAGGCATAATATTACGAGTTATGCTTAATCTAAAATAAATATTTTCATTAAACTATTCACATTAAATGCAAGTTTTATGAAAGAAAACTCCTTCTCATTTTTTTTTTAAATCGAATGGGGAAACACGCTCCCTCGCGCGAAAAACGTAGTACTATTGTATTTTCTGTGGCGAAAGATAGCGCGCATCTACGAACGAAAAACAACGCCGCGCAGGTAGTAAACTACGAAAAGGCTACCCAATTTTGGTAATTTGACTCGCTCGCTGTATCGCATTAAAAATAATTTTGTGGTCTATTTTCAATAAAAAAAAATGGCATCAGTATCGATTGTACAGTCACCCCTGAGTCGCTCGTCGCTGACCAAAATAATACCCTGTAATTATAATAACTATTCCCGCAACATTTTTACCCATAAGCATTGTAAAACTTAGAATAGAATATAATATAATTATGATTTATTTGACACACACACATAGAAATAATTTACATTACCATTAAAGAAACAAATAACAAAAAGTAAATTTATATAAAATAAAGCGCCCAAATGTGCCAAAAAGGTCCCCGCTCATTATTTGTCGTGACAAGTGAAGCATGCCACGACACTGACTTTCAGCGGGAACCTCTGCTAGGCACTGGGTGTAATGTAAACACACACCTGAAGGAAAAAAAAGAAAGAAAACAAAACAAAAACTAAACGATAACATTACTATACAGACAACTTGCTCTACAATAATGTCTTGGAGTTATATAAACAAATAAAATGGTGGTTCATTTCGTGATCGATAGTAAACTCAACTAATGGTTAAAACTTATAAACTCTGGTTGGATACATACGATTCTGCGTGTTGAGAAATAAAACTGATTTGCCTTTAAAATTTACAAAACGCAGTTTCTTTTCCAAACAAATGGTAACGACTTTAAACCATAAGTTAATAGTTTACTATCAACCAAGAAACCGGGTTTTTGATAAACTGCAGTGTACGATAAAAAAATGAAGGCCAGTTAAAAAAAATAGATAGATTTACTGTGCATAGTTATTTAGTTATTAATATGGATTCATAAAAAAACTTCTTTTTAATAAAAGTAATGCGCTATGAACATAAGTTGTTGCTAAGATTATTTTGAGGTATCTATTTGGATGTGCAATCAGTATTTTCAGTTAAATACACCCCTCAAAATATATGTCAAAAAACAAACCGACAAAGCACCTACTACATACCTACTATTATATTTTCTGCGGTAATACCCTCATAAAACAGACAGAAAAAATGACAGATCATGTCAAATTGTTAAATTTTCGAACGTGCGTGAAATAGCGCTATGAATGACAGCTGAAAGTGAGTGAGTTAACAGAGCGACGTTGCCGCCCCGCCCTTAGAAAGCGAAGCGATTTGGCTTTGTCTATGCCCCCATCTCGGCCGATAACGTCCGGCCGCTCGGCTGCCGCCGAAAGAACGAGATCGATGTGCATGACCTCTCTCTCTCTCTTTATTCATTCGTTCAGTCATTCGCATGTTGGTGTGGATTGTTGATGCGGCGTATTATTAATATTGTTTGGTAGATGGTTTTTGACGTTTAAAGTGGAGTGCTCAGTGTACTATAGCGGTGAGTATATCTTTATTTTTACCTTTCTAATTATCATAATAATTATATTTTCCTACTGTGGGAATAATGGTATTAATAACTACTACTACGACTACGTAAATATTTCTTTCGACGGTTATAAAATCCATCGATTCAAGCTTCAACACTCCATAGGCCGAATCCGGCCACGCAACGACGCAACCACAGATTAGTAAGAGTAGATATGTCTAACCTAATTGTCATTTCGTAAATTTTAGTGATGTAACCCAATAAAATTGAACCGATGTTTTTCGTGAATAATAATCGATTATTGTCTTACGTATTTTTTGTACTTTTTACTTAATTACAGTTACTAAAGGTTTGATAAAAAGCTGCTCCTGTTCAAATTGTAAATAAAAAGTAACTACTACAAAAAGGTTTTTCCACAATTAACAAGTAGGATATTATGCGCTGAAATAAGTATATACGAGTATAGCCTATTAATCGATAGCGATAATATTTTTCATGCGGTTTTCACTAATAAATATTGTTAGATATTTTACGGCCATAGGTACCGATTATTCGGTCGTACCTATACGGATTTAAGGGCGATTAGGTGTTGTCAATCACTCCCATAGTTCGAGTTCCGTTCCATACATAATTTTTAGTTTGTTTTTTATATGAAAAGAAAGTTACAAGTCACTCGCGGTGGATCAAAGTATAGTCTTTTTATTTTATGATAAGTGCTGAGATATTTCTTGACACGACACATGTTTCCGTTTTACGTATATGTACCTACTACATTCCAAGAACGAAAATATTATAAAATATTGATATTACTGCCAAAATAAAATAGTACAATGCCTTATTAAATATAAACATTTATTTTAATCCAACGTATTTTGTGTTTATTATAAAAAAATAAAAAAAATATGCGTGGAACGAAACTCGGACTCGGAATGGTGATTGACAAAACCTAATCGGCCGTAATAATCAATCACTATATTTATCTATAAAACCGCTTGAAAATATAATCGCTATCAATTAATAAGCTATATTTATAAGTTAAAGTTTTCTCTACTGTTTTCCTACTTTTTTTTTGACAGAATTATCTGTTAAAATATTAATATGTAGGTAACATAAGGCCCTGAGCCTGGAAAATGATTTGAATACACGCAAAATATAATATAAAAAAATACAACGAAAAAACGTCAGATAAATACTCATCGATTACTAAGACCAAAAAATATCGATAAAGATGAAATAATAAACCTGAAATTGTTCACGGGCGGGACTAAAACCAGCAACTTTCCAGCGCGTTTAGCCCGGTTAGGCTAAACGCGCTTCCAAATGAGCTAAAGTGCCGTCGGTCCGACCGACGAAATTATTGATCTCAGGTATACAGTCTATAGATGTATCGTAATACCTATTACCTACGTCATTTCATTACCGTGTGCAGTTTTTGGTTTCTTATTTCATATTTTTATCCACATTTTCGGTCAAAGTAATCAATTAGTGCCTGACGTTTTTTCGTTGTAATTTAATGATTTATATTATATTTTATATCATCTTTATGAATATAAAATATGACACTGTGAGTGTTAAAAATATTCTAAACCAAAAAATATCAGGTCAAATTTATTGGATTACATTACAAATGACGGATTTAATTCAAGTAACATGTACATATTTAACTTGGATTAGAGCAGGTATTTTAATGCGATTACACATAACAGGATAATACATCCGACCTACCTAATAAATAAATAATAATAATAATAAATTTTACTATTAAATATTTGCTATACATAGATGTGGAATCCAGGACCAAGCCCTTCCAAACCTTCAAATTTTCTGAAGGCGTTGTATGATGAAGAGGAACTCATTATTAAAGATGAGCCGGATGTGAAAGACGAACCAAGTGATGACGAGGTATGCACATTTTAATGTATCATAATTTAACACTTTTATATAGGGAAATATTATAAGAGCAGTCGTAAAAAAATATCAGACGCAAAGAAAATGAATTAAGTATAAATATTTGGTAAGCAAGCATACAAAAATTTTGGTTTACAATAAAATTAAATCTTAGCAATCCTTGTTCCACAAATTTATTTAAGCTGGTGCTATCAATAACTAGCGGTCGCCCGCGACTACGTCCGAGTGTTTTGAGCTCCCTCCCCTCCCGTAGCAGCGTGATGTTTTATAGCCTTCCTCGCTAAGCGTTCCTCGATAAATAAGCTATCCAACACAAAAATATTTTTTTAAATCGGTCCAGTTGTTCCTAAGATTTCAAACAAACAAACTCTTCAGCTGTATAATATTAGTATAAATATAGAAATGGGTTTGCGTAGTAAATAGTCAAACCACAAAATTACTCATAAAGATGAAATAAAAAACCAAAAATTTGCACACGGGCGGGACTTGAACCAGTAACTTCTTGGCTAACCGGGCCAAACGCTCTAGGAATTGAGCTACCGTGCTGTCGGTCCGACCTTGAGAAATTTGTGGTCTCCTCCGGATAAATCATTAAGCGTACGTTTAGCGCCATCTAGCCGTCTGTTTATGCAACAGTGGGCCAAGTAGGTATTTTTTACAGAATAAATTCAACTTGGAAATTGATGACGCTTCGCTAATCTAATGACTGACACTGTTAGTGTTAAAAACATTCAGGGGCGTAGCGTGCTTTGGTGGGGCCCTGTATAAAAACTTGCTTGGGGGCCCTTTATCATGGGTAAAGAATTCTCACAAAAAAAAGAAATGCATTTAAAAAAATATATTTATCCAGATTTTTTTACGCTAGATTTACATGCGCTGGTCGCGGTGCGGCTTTTACGACGTACCTACTCGTCGTACATGAGAGGTCCCTAATCGTATTTAATTAAGCGCCCAATTTGAAAATCTATTTTGCAATATGGTTTGACCTTCAAAACTTCAATCGCATTACAGTTTGAACAAACAAGAAAATCACAAACGTTGATGCTGATGGTAATGTTGACGGCGCTTATGATTGTTGGTATGCCACTAGTGTCCCATCGAAGTTCTTAAGTTATTTTTTATCTGCTTATTTTCTATTAATTATTGTTTACGCACTTCGGGGGCCCCCGTACCCCGGGGGCCCCGTATAATTTATACGGCAGGTACGGCTTACTATCTAAAATCTTTTACACCTCACATCGCCATAAATGTCAAACGACGACGCGCAGTTTTTTTTAAGGTGTTTAGGCACCAGAGGCATTAACCGTACGTTGGATAAATTAAACTATCGGAATCTAGATCCGAATCGCAAATAGGCAATCAGTAGATATCGATAATTTATTAATAATAAATTATGTTACAGTTAATTTATCATTAAATATTTTCTATAGATGTGGAATCCAGGTCCAGACCTTTGCAAGCCTTTAGATTCTCCGGAGGCGTTGTATATTAAGAACGAAATCGTTAATAAAGATGAACCGGATGTGAAGGTCGAGCCGACTGATGCTGAGGTATGCACATTTCAAATGTATCATTTCACTATTCATGTGTCAATAATAATAATGTTTACTTTTCATTTACTAGCGGTCCCCCGCGACTGCGTCCGCGCGTTTTGAGTTTGATTGTCCTGTAGCGTGATCTTTTATAGCCTAAACTTAAAGCCTTCCTCGATTAATTAGCTATCCAACACAAAATTAATTTGATTTAATTTTAATTTTATCATTTTTTGCAGGCAACAAAGGCCCATACAATAGAAACCTTAAAGACTAACATACATATAATAATATATATATTTTTTTAATCAAAACAAAAGATGCACTATTTGGCTGGCGTAGTGTTGCGCATCTTGGTGTCCGGTAACCGTCCGCGAAACGGAATAATGTTTCAGTAGTACTTGAGATTAGCGATTATAAACAAACAAACTTATTAGATTTATAATATTATAGTATAGAGTGTAGATATAAAGCTTTGTCACTGTAATGTAGACGTACGCGTAGAAAGAAACAGACCAAAAGGCATTTGATAGTATCTTCTTTATTTATTAGATCAAATACTTACTGATATTTTAAACAATGTTATTTTTCCTATCGTTATCGTAACCAGTCTATTGTAGTCACGTCTCGCCTTCGGTTTCCATGTTATGTTATTGAAACCATGCGCGATTGCAGCGCCACCAACTTCGATGGATTTTGACATGTCGAATAGCTAAGAAAACAAATAGTTCTGGTTAAGTTTTTGCCCAACATGAGCGAGATGTAAAAGGAATCAAATGTGTAAATCATAAAAATATATATTATGATATTATGATACTGCGACGATCCATTTATGAAATGGATAGGTAATAGTAATTGTAAAGACGTAGATATACATATTTACAGGTTTATTTTAGTGGTGGGTGGTGCCTGTAAAGGCGCATTACTGAAGTTTGTAATATTTATTTCATTGCTTTCAATATCTCAAAAAAAAGAGATTAAAGCTTACAGTAGAAATAAAAAATCTAATTTTAACACGTGCATATCAAATTTGATTGGAGAAGGTATTATAAATGCAATTACAGGATAATACAACCTACCTAATAAAAAAAAAAGTAATTAAGATCTTAAAAAATAGAATATAAACTACGTTTTTCTTTGCTAGTCCAATAATGTAAACAATCTTTTCATAACTTTTAAAGTAATATCAGTGAATAAAATTATTAAACTATTTGATTTAAAAAGATCTCAGTAAAAACGATAAATAACCCATATAAGTTGTAAGTTTTGTGATTATATCATTTTAAAATTAATAATTTCGTTAAAAAGGAATGTCACGATTGTTAACAATATTCGTCTTGCAAAGACAAACGGACTGTACATCATTAATTTAATTATGATTATTATTAATAATAATTACTATTATTTGTGATACTGATAATTAATTTTACTATTAAATATTAGATGTCGAATCCAGGCCCAAGCTCTTCCAGACCTTTAGATTTGCTGGACGCGTCGTATGTTGAGAACGAAATCATTATTGAAGATGAGCCGGATGTTAAAGACGAGCCGATTGATAATGAGGTATGCACATTTTAACACTTTTAAGTTTATAGTTTTCTGGACTATTTAAGTCTCAAACAATAAATAAATCTATCATTATAATTACCTACAATTTCAGGATGTATCAACGACATTGCCATTCGAGACGAAGTATATTATTACGGCTACTGATCCCAATATAGCTGATGTTAAGTGAGTGAAGCTTCTGCATTTGTGTTATTATGAAATTCGTCCTTTTTAATGCATGTTTTTTTTTTTATTAGCGGCCCCCCGCGACTTCGTCCGTGCGTTTTGACTTTGCTCCCTCCCCTCCCGTCGAAGTGTGATGTATTTTAGCCTTAAGACTTCCGCAATAAATAAGCTATCCAACACAAAAATATTTTTTCAAGTCGGTCTAGTAGTTTCTGAGATAAGCGCGTTCAACCAACTAACATTTTAGCTTTATGATATAAATATTTTTTTAAAGATCATCGCCGAAGCGGTCCAGCCGGTCGCGATCTCGGTCTCCGACGTTGCCAGAATCTCTGATAAGGTGGGAATTAACTATCTGTCGATCCTTTAAGCTAAACGCACACTTATCCGAGCCGAACGTGACGAACGAAACGAATTTTAGAATTATTTATATGAAATCTAATGAAACCTCGCACACTTATCAATCGTCCGAATCTGGATGAACCCCAGAAATCCTAGACGAATTCGGATAACGTCATTAAATTCGGCGCGGCTAATGCGGTCGACTCACTCCCACCATTAGATGTCTCATGTCACTCATTCATAGCGCAATACTCATGAATTCTTTGACGCGGTCGATTCGTCCGATTCGGTCGATTCAGCCGAATCGGATATGTGTGCCAGGCGTGCTTGACTTCGATTCTTTCGGCGCGGATAAATGTGCGTTAACCTTTATACAGGACCATTCTTATAATTACCTGTTTTAATGATAGACGATCACCAACAGTGCTGCCCGCAAGTTCGTCGGCACCACACGCAACGTTCATAACGGGGTGAGAAAAATCTTTGTGGTATTTTTACGTATGATCGAGGGCACTGTCGTTGCAAATAGGGATGGGTCCAATGACGTTCAAAAGGATAGACATGTTATACACCAGCATTAAAGCATTTTAAAGTGGCGCAAGGATTACTCTATATACGAACGTATAGTTGTGTATTACGACACTAATCGTAATAGAGACAAATGATGGGGCACTGTTGATAGAAAGAGATAAATATATAACATTCGTTACGTACTGATTGCTACTGAGCGCTCATTGGCGCGAGCGCGCGATATTTCGCTTTTTAGCCTAATGTCAGCCATTGCCAAATTATGGTTAAGACTAAATACGTGTTTTAAGTTTTAGTAAAAATGATAAAACTATCCTTGTGAATGTAATGACACGTTTTTCTTGTCTTTAACAGTCGCAGTGTAATTGTTACTACTACTACTGGTCTAAACACACAGAGAGGCATTTTTACCAGAAAACGAGAAATAAATTAGACGCTGTCGAGACGTATAGCCATAAAGAGAAAGCGTGCCGAACTGAATGCACTCCGGGCAATTACCTGCCTTTAAAGTAGACCGTTGAATTTCGTCTATCGACTAATCGAACCACTAGTTGAATTCGTCGACTAGTTAACTTCTTGACCGCATGGACATATGAACTATCTAGACAAGCTAGAAAATCGACACGTTTACATTTAACGTGAGTCGAAACGGCCTGTTTCACTAATGCGTTTTTTGTAATAATAACGTACCTATTGCGTCAATTTAAAGGTTCACTTTAGATTGTTTATACGTATTTAACTACTACTGGAATTATAACTTTTCTACTTCTAGCCTGTGGTTTAGAGTTTACTTAACGATCCTACAGACTCGTCGAATTGTTGAGCAGTACCTTTACCATGAGTATGCGACGGTTTTACTCGCTAGTGAGTAAAACCGCCTCTAACGGTCACTGTCAGAACTAAAATTTTCAAATACACATTTCCATAGTTACGTCGTCGCTAGCGAGTAAAACCGTAGTTAGAAAGCTGTGTACAAAGCCTGTAACATCCCACTGCTGGGCAAAGGCCTTACCCCAACTATGAGGTAGTTCGAGCCATACTCAGCCATGCGGGCTCAGTGTGGGTTGGCAGAGGGGTGTTTGCAAGGCAAGCGGCTAACCCTGCTGTCAGATGTTATCAAGCCGTCTATAAGGCCTCTGACTAGGCTTATCGACGGTAACGGTACAGTCTATGAATTCGACTAGTCGATTAGAGAACGGTAGACCTTCTAAGTGTTGATGTCACGTCGACGGTTGATTTAACAAGTCCGTATTGAACGCTCATGTCTAATTGAAAATCGCTTCGGATGTCATTTCGAACTAAAGACGTTGCTAGCGATTTTGGCTCGTACTTGTGGAGCTAATAAGGCGACGATGCCCTCTGTACTATAGTACATTCGCCAGCACATCAGGTGGTGGAATCATGACAGATTTTGCGGCGTGACGTCAGCGCTATATACCTAACTGTTTTGCAACAGTAGGGTCGATGGCGCTAACGTCACGCGTTAGGATCCATAAGATACCAGAAATTTCTCGTAATCGGACCGACTGCACGGTAGCTCGATTAGAAAGAGCATTGGCTCGGTTGGCCAAAGGTTGCGAGTTCGAGTGCCGCCCGTGCGCAATTTTTGGTTTCCTATAATATCATGAGAATTAAATGAAATGGTTCAGAATGCCTTTAACACTCACAGTGTCATATTTCATATTCATAAAGATGAAATAAGAAACCAAAAATTTGACGTTTGGCCCGGTCAGCCAAAAGGTTGCTGGTTCAAGTCCCGCCCGTGCGCAAATTTTTGGTTTCTTATCTGGGGGCACGGCAGTGCCCCCACCAAGTCGAGCAAAAATGCGTCACGGCCGACCATCCTTTTCTCGAAGCAATTCAGACCATTTTCAACCCCCTGTAACTTCGTTGAGGATAAAACTAGAAGACTGAAATTTTCAGTAACTATGCAGCGTTGTAAAGACACGGTATATTTCAAATTTCATTCAATTTGAACCACTATTTTAAGAATTATAACGGGTCAAATTTCTTAATTTTGTCTGTCACTCACTGACTCATCGATCATCAAAATTCTAAGGCACTTCTAGCAGACCTAGAATCTTCAAATTTGGAATATAAGTAGTGTTCGGTGTATGAATCAAGGAAAAACTAAAAAATCTAGAAAAGACCGCAAAGAAAATTAAGTCCATACAGCCAAGTCTTCAGTTAAATTTTTCAATATTGGCTTTATTCGTAACGATGTTTTACGGCAGTTATTATTATTGCGTGCGAAGCCGCGGGTTTAAGCTAGTACCATATAAATATAGGCGCATGGTAGTGCCCCTGCCAAATCGAGCAAAAACTGGGTATTCCCGTCATGAAGTTGTTACGTAATAATTAACAGCATCTTATAGTGACGCATATCAATATTAAAATTCTTTAATATTTTATATAAATATATTGAGACTTGGCCATCGCACTAAATAATTGAATTTACATGTGTTTTCAGGCGATTGAATTTACGAGTGTTTTCAGGCGATGGCCAAGTCTCAATATATTTATATAAAACATTAAAGAATTTTAATATTGATATGCGTCAATATAAGATGCTGTTAATTATTACGTAACAACTTAATGCTTCGAGTACGGAGATTCTAGACACAATTGATTTTCAATTGTTATGGACCACGATCGTTGTCTTAGAGACTGGACGTATTAAGACAGAAAGTCGCTTAAGTAGAGACTGAACAAATTAATAACCGGATCTCACAACTTTTTACCGCAGAACAACTGAGTTGCGAGACTTGGTTTTTTTGACAAGTATTGTTTTTGATGGGATTTCATCTTTATGAATTAAATGAAAGTTAGAAATAATGTGTAATAACAAAGTATTTTCTTTCTTGATTAATCCTGCAACCAGTACTATTAGCGAGACTATTTAAGGCATCACGCAAACATAGCTGTTATGGACCAAGCCATCTAACCTGATATTTTTAAATTTCTAGGCAAACTTTACAAGAGCATGCATATGCGTGCATTATTAAGCGTGACCTGGATGAAAACTCCCTGAATCACACCGAAGAAGATTTTTTAACTCCAGACCAACATAGCATCTTTGAGTTTGGAGCAGAACATACCCAACATGCATCTGAGTCCAGACCTTCAAATACGTCGACGCGAGGGGGCTACGCGCGAATTCGCGGTGGCCGCAGCGCTTGCAACCAGCAGCGAGGCAGGAGAGACGCAGCTAAAGTTTCGGCGTCTGCTCATCCAATCACAGAAATTTACCTCACCGACAGTGACATCCCAGAAGAGCTTATAACATTAGCTGAGGCGGTGATTCGTCAGCGGGAGACCAGAAGGCTGAGCAGTTACAGCGTGTTCCGTAAAAAGGAGGACAACTCCGAAGATGCCGAGGATTGGAAAGACATTTTAAACGCCACCGACGCTCAGTTTGAATGGTCTCCTGTGGACAGTTTTCTGCCTTCGGAAGAACTATTTAAACCTGAGCGACCTGGTCCCACTGTATCCTATTCATCAGCATATAGTGCCTTTCGGTCCTATTGGGATGATGATATTATGGCGCATATAGTGCGGGAAACCAACGCGTACGCTGCGAAAATTACTTCTGCCACTTTCAAGTCGGAGTGGGTGCCCACCAACGTCCACGAAGTGTTGGTGCTATTCAGCTTTTGGATGATGTTGGGCATCATCCGCATGCCGACGTACACGAGCTGTTTTAGCACAGACCCACTACTCGAAACAACGGTTTTTCGCCGCATGTTTACTCGACAGCGATATTCGGCGCTTGTGCGGGCGCTTAATTTCTATTCTGACGATGAGAACTCGCGGAAAAACAAACAGGTCGATGATCCACCATGCTCCAAAATAATGCCAATAATAACGCATCTGAACAAAAAATTCCAGACTAATTATATACCGTCAAAGAACATCTGCATTGACGAGAGCCTACTTTTGTGGAGCGGGAGACTAAGTTTTCAGCAGTTCTTCCGAAATCTACCCAAAGGCGCAAATTTCGGAATTAAAACTGTCGAACTTTGCGAAAGCGCCACGGGGTACTTGTGGTCGTTTTTCGTGAGTACGGGAAAGCATTCGTCCATGGACACTAGCCGGTACTCTAAGTTAAAAAAAAGCACAGCGGCGGTCCTCAGCCTAATCGAGCCGTTGCTCAATAAAGGCTACAGGCTTTTTATGGACCACTGGTTCAACTCGCCTCTTATTGCCAGATTCCTCAAGCGCAATGGGACTGACTGTGTCGGCACCTTGCAATCTGATCAGCAGCACGTACCACCTATCTTTAGCCTCTGCAAACTGAAGCAGGGACAGATGCTCGGACGTCACTCTGGTGACGTGTGCGTCATGGCGTGGCAGGACAAGGAAAAGGTTACCACTATCTCTACCTGCCACGGGTTAGAGCTGGGTCTTTCGGTCAAAAATATTTACAAACCGCAAGTCTTTCTCGACTATAAAAAGTACAAGGGCGGTGTCAACCTTAAGAATGATATTCTGGAGCCGTATCTGCTTGAACGCAAGAGGTGCTCCAGGTGGTATATGAAACTTTTTAAACGGTTATTGAACTGTTCCATCTTAAACTCCCGCATTCTACTCGAGTCGTCTACGGCCCAGCCTCAAGATCATTTAGATTTCCGCCTTCAATTGGTCGAGTCTATCCTCAATAACCATCTTAATCGATGTCCGGTTTCTCGTAACAAACAAATAACCTTGTCTCGTGGCCCAACCTCTTCCCGTACTTCTCAATTACACTGGCCCACCTTTTTACCCAATACGGGAGCTACTGCTGGATTAGGTCACCACACAAGGAGGAGATGTTTTGTGTGCGCCAAAAAAACTGGGCTCAAAAACCAGAAAAAAACAACCTTCATGTGTGAGCTATGTAAAGTGCCATTGTGCGTTGTGAAATGTTTCAAGACTTATCATCTTTCCCAGTAACTCTTAACTTCGTTTCAAATGCTATGTATACATGATATATATTAGATTATTCATATTGTTTTCAATTGTGGTCAGCAATTGGCCCTGTATGCATATAAATGTCGATTTTAACGATTTCTTGCTTAAAACGCGATTTTGGCTGGGTCCCAACAGAATCGTACTATCGGGGTTATACCTATTATATTTGTATTTTGTGACTCAAAACTAAGGCTGTGTTTAATGCTTTAAATTAGGTAGCTATTAATATAGATCATCTATTATGGAGATCTGTTATAGAACCACTGTTTAGAGTGCTGAGAATATTTTTCGCAGATTATGTTATGATGATTATGTTGCATAGAAAATTATGTTAAATTCTGTATGATATATAATATGATTGACATTTGTAGTTAAGATAAAGATTTTGGTGATTTAAGACGTTATTGGTTGGTTTCTATTAATATAGGTAATAATACACAATAAAATAAATATTTAATGGATATACCATCGATACCTTTCATTTAAAATTGCTAAAGACCACAACACTATAGACGTCAAATGTTTTTTTTTTAAATCGAATATAGCAAAGTGCATGGTGATCTCGTAACACCCGAATGCTTGTACTAACGTTATTTTAGTTTTTAAACAATTAATAATTAGGAAAATAATGAAAGGAATTAAAAAGAAAATATACGGGTGCTTTAATTTTTGAAGTTCTTTCAGGAAACAAATTAAAACGTGCTCATATATTTTTTAAATGTCAATGTTTTATAACAAAGTTTAAAGCGTGCATAAACTTTCCTTATTTTCATCACATTAAAAAAGGTGCTAGCTAATGTTATGTTGAAGTAGCTAGTAGAACGTACCTACCCATATTTATTTTACCGATATTTTATTTAAAATTCAAAGGATCAATGTGATCATTTGTCATACTTATGTAAGTTAGTTACTATTTCGGGTACTGGGTTGATATATCCGCCATGTTCGTTGGAGGCCATTACCGCATTATCACTTTTAAACAAATGTATAAGTGGCAAGGCGACAGAGACTTCGCTTTGCACTCAGATTATACAATTACCAAAATTTGTACATATTCAATAAATTGTAAATAATAACTGATTTTTGTTTTATTTTTTCGCGAGTGTTTAATATGACTATAGTTACCGCTTTATTGAGACTTCGCCTGCGGGGGCGGCAGGGTGCGGGGGGAGGCGAGAGCGCTGTGCGTCACAGGCGCGGATCTATCCGCGGGACTACTCCGATTTTCCACACAAAAAATCCACCCTACTGTGGTAAATTTGACTTTTAGTCCATTTATCTTTCTGCCAATTTGCATGTGTTTCACTTTTCCTGATTTGTAAAAATGTATTACTTATGATTAAAGGGTATATAATCAATGTTTTTCTGTAAATATTGATTTTAAATATTACTGCCACTTACTGACTACAAATTTGTTGATTAAAACACAATTTACAACAAATAATAGAAAAAACAACATGTGTTTACGAAAAACATGCACACAATAAACGTTTTTTGAAAAGTGGAGCATTAGTTTGTCCATTTTTCTAAACTAAGCGGTTAGTGTGGATAATTGGACAAAAAGTTTCAATTTTCCACACTTGTCTGTATTTTCGGTGAGGAAAATTGGAAAAACCCTAACCGCGCCCCTGTGCCCTAAAAAGGCGAGTTCCAATGTCGCAGGCTACGCAGTCTTTTGCTTTGTATAAATACAACATACCTCTCGTATCCTTTAGGAGCGTATAGACTCAAGTCGACAGGCCCCGCGCTGTAATCGCAGTCCTGCCGCGTTGCGCAGACGCCGGCCGCGCCGCGCGCTGTCTGGCAGTTGCGAGGGGGTTCCGGCGTCGACGCTGCTGTGGTGGTAGCTGTGGATAATAATGAAATTTAAATAAATAAAAATATAATGTGAAACTAAACTTAATATAATGTAAACCTAGCTAAAAATATACATAAAAACAAAAAAGATGATGAATTTACAAAATATAAAAAACATCACCCCCAGCGCTGCCATATGGAATGGTGCCCAAAATGCTGGCAGCGTTACCCCTCTGTATAGCTAAACTTATCCGCTGTTAGAGGTAGCTGCCAGCCTTTTGGTCACCAGTTGACTCAGTCTACCTTTGGCGGAGATCCTTAAAAAGGGAACGTGCACAAGGACCCCAAGTACCCATGGTCTCTACGCCAAAATTCGCAAATAAGTAGTTTTCAGTGATAGCTGCATATTTGCGCCTTTTTAAGCACTCGGCAGAGGCTGCTGCCGCGCCAGCAGCAGTAGATGAAAATAATTAAATAAATAAATCAAAAAGCAACACGGTACCTCGAATTGATTGGACATATAACATTTTTTATCTACTCTCATATCGTTAAATTCAAAATACAAAACTCAAAACGAGTTTATATAGACGTACTTTATAAATAGTATATCGAAATGAAATTAAAAAATTTAATTATGACACTATTTCTCTAACAAAATATTATAATATTTTTTTTTATTACGATACAGATTACAGATCATTGATACATCTATTTAATTTTTTATCTGTGGCTGCGCGCGCTTGCGCATGTGCGGTGATAACGGGAATTTTGGCGTCATAGTACGTTTGTGTTTCGGTAGATAATTATTAGTGTTTATTAAAATGTCTGATAGTGAAAGTGCAGAAAATTTGACGCCGCCTGACATTTTAGAGACTGCGACAGCAGTCTGTCTTAATCTACTACCCAGTAAAGTCAAGAAAATTATACGATAAATGTTATCAAGACTTTTTAGCATGGAAATCTTTATCTTTTATTTGATATGTTCGTGTTCAATGAGAGTAGATAAAGTAGTGTATGAAACTGCACATAACTAGGTATTATAAACTCGTGTGATACTTTTAAAAAACTCGCTTCGCTCGTTTTTTAAACTCACACTCGTGTATAATACCTCTCATTATGTACCAGTTTCATAAACTACTATTTTATGAAACATGGCTGAGAACACTTTTCTACCTATTACACAAAAATAACGATAATTGGTCCGTCCGTTTATCAGCTACGATACCACAGACCGACATGTTAATGTGCCTTTACATTAGAGCTGCAGCAGCAAAACTGGCCAAGTGCGAGTCGGACTCGTGCGCGAAGGGTTCCGTATTAACTATTGTAAGCACTTTATTGCCCTAATAATACGTCCTGTAGAAGATTATTAAGATTGCCTTTTAAGGTTTCGGTTCCTATGAAATAATAAATAATTCGAAATTATGAGACAAAACCGATTGTAATTTTTAATGGCGCTTCCTCACAATTTGATTTATGACGTGATTGTTTTTTTTTTTCAACCAAAAGAATCAATCAATATTAAAGGTATGATTCCGAACTCGGCAGCAAGCAGCAGTGCTGTCGCTGCAGTGCTGCCGCGACACTACTGGTCCCCATACAATTTCTATAAGCTTATATGAGATTACATTCCGAGCTAGGCAGCAATGTCGCAGCAGCAATGTAGCGGCAGCACAGCTGCGCAACAGTGTCGCCCTGCCGCCGCGACAGACCAGTGTATGGGGACCAATAGTGTCGCGGCAGCACCTTAGTGGCAGCACTGCTGCTTGCTGCCGAGTTCGGAATCATACCTTAATGTTTGACTACAGTTTCAGTTTCATATCTTTTTACGCGTTTTGGAGGTAAAAAAAATATGTGCGAATATTTACATGTAATTTAATTTGCTTTTAGTTAACGGACTACAACTCTGTAATTGGTTTGATGTGATAGTTTTCCTTTTAAATTAATAAACTATCTACTGCTGTGATTTTTGTCACGTATCCACCTACTTCGGTTAAGTCGAGAGTAGGTGGGAACATGGGCTGTAACAAAAAATTGCCTTTTAAAACTGAATGATACGGAAAGAGGCCAATTTATCAAGAAATGATGTTAGCAAACTCATTATCGCTACCCGGATTATCAACGCGTAAACTAGCGCCACTTTAGTAGAAAAAACATAACTCGTTAAATAAAAGACCAATCAAAAATCTGGTAAACACGATTGTAGTACAGGTTCTATAGTTTATTTAGTACGTTTAATTTTTTTCTAAAGTATAGTTTACTGTAGTTAGAGTTAGAACAACTGCTAGATATGGCCACTTTTGGCAATTTTTCTAACTGTAACTACTTTAGAAAAAATTTAAACGTACTAAATAAACAATAGAACCTGTACTACAATCGTGTTTACCTACCTTATGATTTTTTACTAAAGTGGCGCTAGTGTGCGCGTTAAAAATCCGGGTAGCCCCTTAAAAGACCTATTCAACCATACGGACCATGCACGATATGTTAGGCAAGAGAAAAAAATAGTCCCACGTTTCTTTTATTAGAGGTACCACAGCAAAAAATGTTTTCAAAAATTTATTTTGACGCTTTTGTGGATAGATTAGAATACATACCGCTGCTGAATTACAGTTTTCTAGTACCTATTTAAGGTCTCCAAGTTGAAATGCGGACAGACGGACATGGTGAAACTATAAAGGTTCCTTGTTAGACTACGGAACCCATTAAAACAGAAAATAGAGTGCCTGTGAGTAGAAAATTACTCACAGAAAGCAATTTACTTTCAGAGGTATTTAAGTGCATTTCTGATCAGTTAGTAATTAAATAGCATATTTTAAGATGTAGAGTACGTACGTTCTAATGAGAAAATAATAATTTTCATTAAACTTACTTTCCATTTCCTCCGTGGTAGGAGAGACCACCTCGGGCTCTGTGGTGACAGCTACAGTGAGGGCTACCATCATCCCCAAAACTACGGCAATTTTGCTGCGAAAGAAAAATAATACTAAGTAATTTAAAAAAGAAAATATGAAGGAACGTGTAAAGTTTTTTCTGTTGGTACGATTGGAAGGTTACTAGACTTACGCAAAAGGAAGTTTTATAAAATACTAGCGGAGCCAGCGAACTTTGTTTCGCCCCCGGCCCCGTCCCGCCCCGACGCTGTAATTCTATTATTTATTATCTTACTACGGACGGTGCATATTTGATGCGAATCTGACAAAGTAGAAATCATTAAAATCGGTCAAATTTAAAAAAAAAAATCTTTTATAAGAACCTTCTGACAATAACAAACGCAACAAAAAATTAGCGGAATCGGGTCAGCCGTTTACGCGAGATGCCGTGACCGAGGGAAACATGAATTCGTTTATATAGAGTATAACAAAATTAACTGCATTCCTTCTAGAGGAAAATTCTGACCCTCAAATACAAGAACTTTTTGTATGGGACCAACATCATAATCTAAAAAAAAAAACACTTTCCCATACTAGAGTGCCGCTCAGCTGATTCTAATTTGAATGGAGAAGTTGAAAAAAATCTTATGATTTCGATGTTGGTCCCATACAAAAAGTTCTTGTATTTTAGCAACAGAGTCACCACCGAGAAGGAATGCAGTTGATTTAATTAAACCCTGTACCTATATATGGAGAAGATTTCAAATGTAACTTATGTAAAAAATTAGATGTCTGAGTCGAGGTATCGAATCAATGCGCCCTGCGCTGTCCGGGTGCATGACTATACCACTCGGCCGCCCAGACATTCCGAGGTCGCTACCGTCTTACCACCTTTTCCTTCAACACCCGAGCGGTCGCTGGGACCGCATAACAATAGAACATCTATTGTGTCTCGTTCACATACGCTTAAGGGATTAAAATAAAAAATCGCTTGCATCTTACACACATCTGCTTTTGATTGAAGTGATGCCCGTTTTGTGTCGGCAGATTGTAGAATTTATAGTCTGCGTTTCCACCAGGTGAGCAGCTCCAGATTCAATTAAATGTATATTTATCATTTAGTTACAGGTTTAAAACAATTGTAAAAACAAGGTTTTCTTTTTGTAATGCGATTGAATGAAAGATATTTAGTTAAACGTGTGCTCACTCAGTCCTCACAAGCGGTCAGCTATATCTTCATACTGAAATTAGTTGGTCGAGTCATTCAGTGTTCTTTTTTTTGTTACAGCTCTATTTTATTGGAGCCTGTAATTTCAGATCGTCAAGTTTCGTATTAAAACATTTACTATTAATTTATTGTGCTCACTCCATCCACACGCTATGGTATCTCTATGAACCAACTATAGATTCGCATTCTATCGTTTACATTGTATGAATTGGCTAGAAATAGGACTATTCAGCATAAAAACAAACCACTATTACTGTGCGTTCATGAGTACAACGAAAGCCTGGTGCTCACTCCGTCCGCTATCGCTAAACACTTAAATATTTTTTGCTAAGTTAACTTAAAAGAAAGAGTCAACATATGATTTTTTTGTGCAAAAATATTAAAAAATTGTCGGCGGTACACAGTTCAATATTACTTGTTACTTTTATAGATATACAAAACTAAATTTTTGGTTAAAATGACATATAATAGGGTGTCTCCACGTGACAATAATAAGAGGACATAAAGTAAGACTGAAAAATGAGACGGTTTAATCCTTAACAAATTTTCGCGCAATTCGTATACGAAAAAGTTCACCGATCAAATTTTCTTTGTCAAAGAAAATTTTTTTTTAAATTTGTCAGAGTCACGATTTATATATAATTAGTTTTTGGTCTTGCGATAGTTTTTTATATGTATCTACATTCTTGATTTGATTTTTAGGTAAATAAGTTAAACTCGCAATCGAGGTACTACACGAAAAAAGTTCGATTGCCACGAGACTCGGCCTCCAGGCCGCCGAAAACTGATGAAGGAAATTAAAAGTTGCATATAGATTTTGGATTTGGATAATGCCTTGTTTCATTCCTCATCAACAGAGTCCAAAAAAATACTAATAACCCTGAAAAATAAATGTGGGAAATAATCCCTGTGCCTGGGTAAAGATTTCCTTTTTTTGTTGCTACATATATTTCTTGTAAATTAATTTAAATTACGTTATATATTTAAGGAGGTTATTTTGCTGAAGTGTTATAAGTATGCAATACATAGAAATGTCAGGAGAAACACCTAGTATTCAAAAGAAAGTTATTTAATGTTGACATAAACAGGCATAAGTCGTATAGTTCCCACAAAACGCTTAGCTACAACGGGCTAAGGTCATATGTTCCCCACATGTTTATTTTTCTTATTTCACAAAGTCCCGCAAGAAATTAACGTTTATTTTGTTATATCAAACTGGGTACTTCTGAATATTTTATAGTATTTTTGTACAAAAAAAATCATATATTCACTCATATGGAGGACGGAGTGAGCACCAAGCATCCGTTTTACTCGTGAACGCACAGTAAAAGTGGTTTGTTTTTATGCTGAATAGTCCTATTTCTATCCAATTCATACAATGTAAACAATGGAATGCGAATCTATAGTTGGTTCATAGAGATACAATAGCGTGTGGATGGAGTGAGCACAATAAATTAATAGTAAATGTTTTAAAACGAAACTTGATGATCTGAAATTACAGGCTCCAATTAAATAGAGGTGTAACAAAAAAAAGAACACTGAATGACTCGACTAACTTATTTCAGTATGACGATATAGCTGACCGCTTGTGTGGACTGAGTGAGCACACGTTTAACTAAATATCTTTCATTCAATCGCATTACAAAAAGAAAACCTTGTTTTACAATTGTTTTAAACCTTTAACTTAATGATAGATATACATTTAATTAAATCTGGAGCTGCTCACCTGGTGGAAACGCAGACGAATTTATAAGTTAAGTATACAGCAGTTTGTAGCTTACATTTACATTCCTATAGAGTTTGCTTATTTTGTTACGGGACATGTGATCCATGTAGGTACATACTTCCTACATCATGAATACAATTAAAATAACCATTTGTAACCTAGAACCGTATTAAATTACCATAGTTATTTTATTTATGTAACCACAAATTAATGGCATAAATAATCCGGATGCGAGACGTGACTAAAATAGACTTACGATGACGCAGGGCTGTAACGTAAGGAAACGTAATTGAAAAATAACGTTTTTAAAGCGTCCGAAACGGTTCTTTGTATAAAATTTCGTTAAAATAAAAGCAAAAGAGCTCGTAGCGCAGTGGTAGCAGCGTTTTGGTAGTGATACCGAAGTGAAGCAACCTACGGCGCGGTCGTGTTTGGATGGGTGACCATTCCGACCTTATAAGTGACGTACATCATCTCCGTGCGTCGGAAGGCACGTTAAGCCGTTGGTCCCGGCTAATATCGGTTGACATTAGACGTTAAGCCTAGTCAGATGCCTTATGGGCGGCTTGATAAAATCTGACAGCAGGGTTAGTCGCTTGCCTTGCAAACACCCCCTCCACCAACCCGCACTGAGCCCGCGTGGTGGAGTATGGCTCAAACTACCTCATAGTTGAGGTAAAGCCTTTGCCCAACAGTGGGATGTTACAGGCTAACTTTACTTTTTAAAAGAAAAATAAGAACGTAATGTGAGAACGCAAAAAACGGTTTAATACGCAGGAAGTAAGACAAAATAAAATTACAAAATTACAACTGGGCTGGATGTAAATTATTTTAGTTTCGTATTACAGGGCGTTTTTTTTAAAAAATATCGGTTAAAAACGTTATTTTGAACTAGAATTTCGTTCTCTCCCAATCCTTTCAATAATGTTTCCGTGCGAACGTAAATGAAACTAAAACTATCATGCTTTTTGTTCTGTTACTTTCTACGAGTACGTCTACATTACAGTGACAAAAGTTTTCTATTAAAAGATATTTTGCTGCATCTTTAATTTATAGCAAAAAAATACTTCTGCACCCATTAAAATCTTTCTGCTTGAACTAACGGTATGACTGGGAGAGAATGCTTTCAACATTAAGGAACCTTTTGACAGTGTACAAAAGGTTCCTTAATGTTAAAAGCATTCTTTTGTGCGAAAACGTTTGTAAAAAAAGTATAACACACCTGTAGTATCAAAAGCTCTCTGGGAAGATAGGTGTTACCGGAATCATCCCCTTAACATGAAAATGGGCTGGACGTTTGTTCGAAAGATCCGATATTTAAAACTTAACGCACTTTTATCCGAGCCGAAGGAGTCAAACGAAACGAATTTTAGGATTCTTTATACGAAATCTCATGAAACCTCGCACACTTATCCGCATCGAATCGTCTTAATCTGGAAGAACCCTATAATCCTTGATAAATTCGGATGAAGTCATCAGATTCGGCGCGGCTAATGCGGTCGACTCTGACGATTCGGACGACTCGCCGGATAAAATCTAATACGCACCCACCTTAGATTTCTTCTCATGATTTCTTCAACGCGGTCGATTTGTCCGATGCGGATATGTGCAAGGCCTCCTTGACTTTGATCCGTTCGGCGCGTTCGGCTCGGATAAGTGTGCGTTCACCTTAAATAAGAAAACTCCCGAGGAACTGCTTCTATTGAACTTCTTTAATACAATGGAACAATATTTTACGCCACGATAATGATCACACTAATAATAATTAGAATGTTCTAAAGTTAGTTATTAACTGATCAATTTGACAATTATCAACATCATTAAGAAACACATCCATTGTTCTTTGTTGTAGAGAACAGAAATGATAAACATGTAGGGCTAGTAGGGCCCAAAAGATAGGGAGACATGTTTTAGCCCCATAAGGGCCACAATTGATTTATATTATAATGACTGAACTTATGATAGGTAGTTTGTAGCTTCTTAAAGAATAGAGTCATAAAGTGCAACTCCCCCCCTCCCCCTCCTGTAATCTCTAAAAAAGAAGAAATAAAATTAACTTAAAAAAAAAAGACTTCAAAACCAAAATGCACTAAAAATCTTAAATATTCTCTTGACCATTGAACGGAAAGGAATCCATTTTAGGCAAAAAAAAACTTTTTGGAGTCGGTGCCATCACTTTGACCATCAAGCATCATCTATCACAGCACCGGCTTCAAAAATGAATTGTTTGCCTAAAATGGATTCCTTTCCTTTCAATGGTCAAGAGATTATAATTTAAGACTTTTAAGTGCATTTTGGTTTTTGACTTTTGATGTTGTGCCCCACGAGAGACTATTTACCTACCGACTTCAAAAAAAGGAGGCAATAAATTCAGTTTGTATGTATGTGATAACGTTGTAATTTTATAATATTTGAGTATGTTAAGGCTTCCAAACACGTGTGTTAAATTTCGTAATATATGTATGTTTTGGCCTCAGATTTCTCGAAAACGAGAAGTCATAGCGAAATGTTTTTTTTTCAAATTTCAATTAGGTAAATTCCAACTTAGGGTATTACAGTGTAAGTTTTATCAAAATCGGTCTTGTAGTTTTTGAGATATGGGTAGTTAATAAAAATTATGAGATAAAAGCGCCATTAAAAACTGACTAAAAAGCTTAAGATAAAGTATTTGTTTGCAAACAAATCCTTTAGGTCATGATGCGAGTGGACTGTTGGTGTAAACTTGACATCATGCACCGACTCCCGATCTAAGGGCCGATTTTTCAATGGTCAGATAAAACTTATCAGGCTGATAAATTATAAAGCGACAGATTTAAAAAAAATACAGTTACGTATGATTTCTGACAATGAGGTGACGTTTTCAAAATACCGTCAACTCCTATAACTTCGCCTAAATTCGATAAAAAAATGCATATTTTTAAATATTCCCGCTAAACAAAGATAGTCTGAAACATCGGCACACTACAAACCTGACCAATGGGGTGGGGTCTTTTTGGGTGTGTGTGTCACGAATTGATACGAAGCACTATACGTTAATATTCTGTGCTTGATATATTAAATGTTGCACCCCACCCACGCTTTTTACTCTGAATTGAATTATTCTCTAACTCTTTGCAATTAAAAATTATTTTCTACTTTTTATTTCGGTTAGCTATAAAAGCGTGTTTTTTTAGTTTTTTTAAACTATAATTTATTTTTCATTTTTTAGTTCGATGTTTCAATTAATTATTTGCGGACATGCGATATGCGGTAGCTCTATTTTTCTTACTCCCTTACAGAGGATCCACGAAAGAATTTATTAATCGGCGGTCCTTATAAGGATAGTGAGAAACTGTTATTAAATTATTGCATTGTCATCGGTCCTTGATACGTGTGCAAAGTTTCAAATTAATCAGACTTCTGGAAATCGGTCAAATTTATGCTCAAAGATTCTATTACATACATACATACATACATACATACATACAACCCAAGCTAATAAAAGCGTGGTAATGAGGGCGAAGTTAGAGCATTGAATCTAACTTCGCTTGGTAGTTTCTTCTCTATGAATTCAAACTTTATTGCGCAACCTAAGCACTTATTACATTAGATATAAGGCCTGCACCAGTTTGATTGAAATAAAAGAACCAGAAAGTGCTTGTTTTTAAAAAAACTTACCTAGGCGAAGTTAGGCTAGCTATTTTCGAAACTGGGAACAAAGAATAGGGTTGCTAAAAACCATTTTTTTTTGTAGATTAATATTGGACAAAAAATCCAAAATATATTTTAATTATTTATTTTGCGATTGCGATATTTTTTTTGTGATTGTTAACCTAGAACTGTCATTTATTAATTAACCAATTTGGAAAATCTTTATTATTTGAGAGAGTCTACTTTACTTCATTGTCATATAAATTTTATCAAATTCGGTTCAGTAGTTTAGTTTTTAAGCCAGTATAACTGGAATAAACACATCATATTCAAAAAAAAACAAAAACTGCGTATCGATGACACTGTAGACGTTAGTTTTAACGTTGTATTATTTATATCTCGGAATATAAACTGCAGTAGGTAATTTAATAAAATCCTTGTTCATATATGTATCAAAAATACTAAAAATAAACAAATATATATATGGATGTTTTTAAACTATATACTCAACTTTTACTTTGCAAACAACAATGAAATCATACAAATCATTATTAATTTTATTATTGATATGTTTTTCTAAAAGTGCCAACCCTAAGGGTAGGCGAAGTATGGTGGCTGTCAGTTGAAGATACCCTTCCTAACATTGCCTGTCTAGATAATTTTGTTCTATTTAAAGACACCTTAATAATAATTATCGCTTCGGATAGTCAATCATATATGAAACTTACTGTAAAAATATTAAACCTTCCTCGCTGCAGGTAACTTTTCTGGCTTCCACGAAAAAAACACAAACTCCTCATTCCACGTTTTGGCTTACACTGACTAAATGGCGGCTTTGATTGTGACAAATAAAGTTGCAATATTACCATAGTTAAATTTGCCAATTTACCAATGAACACGAAGCAATGCTACTAACACAATAAAAAAGTTATAACTGTTTTCAAATTTTAGGCGAAGTATGGTATAAAAGGCGAAGTTACAGGAGTTGAAAATAGCCATATGTATTGTATTTTGTTCGACGAATTCTTCTTATCAGACTATTGATAAATCAGAAGACAAAATGCGTTATTTTAAGTCAGCTTTTTGAAGGTGTTTTGTTCATCTTTATTGTTTATTCTTACGTCAGCTAAGAAATATTCGTCGAATACAATACAAAACGCCTTATTTGAAAACATCACTTATTTTACAGCAATCATTTATGAAAATGCAATTTTAAAATCGGTCGTTTTATTCTCATTCGTTCGGATAAGTCCTATCTGACGTTTGTAAAATCGACTCTAATTCAGAAACGTCATCTATTTTCCAGTACCTAATCATTTACGTAAATGTCATTTTAAATCGGTCGTTTTATACTTATTCGATCGGTAAAATTATACTATTTGACGTTGGTAAATAAAATCTACTCTTAACCTTTTTTTCCAACGTTAGATGAGGAATACATTCGTCAAATAAAATATAATAGTAGTAGTTGTAGTCCCCCTAGCCGATTTCGACTACGGTGGCCAGTCACAACGACTAACCGAATGCGCGGGACATATTATAGTGCTTAAGTGTGTGCGCAAACACAGGTGCACTCTCTATTCCTTTTACTCTCATAGCCCGATGGGACAGCAATCTGACACGACCGGATAGAGTTCAGGCGCAGGACCAACGGTTTTACGTGCTTTTCCGAGGCACGGGGGTGAAACACCGCCAACTTCCAAACTCCGGGGTACCCTAATTTCTTAACAGAAAAACTCAGGTATATATTTTTGTTCCGACCCGGGGATCGAACCCGGGACCTCTGGCGCAGCCGTCGCTTTAAAGTGCGACCCTTCTAGCGCTGCGCCACCGAGGCAGTTAAAATATAATATGCCTATTTCGAATACCGTTACCTATTTTTTAGGAATCATTAATGTAAATGTCATTCTAGCATCGGTTATTTTTACTTATTCAGTCGGATAAGTCTGATCTGTCGTTAGTAAAATCGGCCCTAAAATACTTAGACAATATTGCATTTTCAAATAATCTTGACCTACTAACACCAGCAAGGACGTATTTCATAGTGAAATCTTTCAATTTTCTTTTATACGAGATAATACATACAGTACTAGTTCCGTATGTTTATTTTTTCTAACATTATATTGGTTACAACAATACAATACGAAGTAAGTAACGTATTATGAATATTAATAAGATTGTGAAGTTCAGACTAACATCTTAAGTAGTTTCGAGCGTAAACACTAACGCACTATAAAAATAATAGCTTTAAATAAAAACCATTTAAAATCTATGTTATTTTTTTAAGTGAACTATCGGACCCAGCGAATTTTGTTTCGCTCCCGACCCCGTAATTTAAATAATTATTATCTACTCCGGGCGGTGAGGAATCTGACGAAGTAAAAATTATAATAATCGGTCCAGCCGCGGTCCGAACAATTACAAGCACACCGAAAATAATATACTTATACTAAAATCACTAGAATTCAGTCCAGCCGTACACGCGTGATGCCCTGACCAAGGGAAATATAGATTCATTTTCCTTTATAGAGATTAAGTAAGTTATAGTTAAACTTTATAAGGTTACCTTCGAAGCAATTCATGGTTCATAAAGATGAAATAAGATACCAAAAATTTGCGCACGGGCGGGACTTGAACCAGCAACCTCTTGGCTGACCGGGCCAAGAGGTTGCTTCAGAGATAAATAAATATTGGACACCAATCAAATACATCGCTCTGATACCAAAGTAAGTAGCCAATGAACTGTTATCGAAATCAGACACAAGAGTGGTACCACTACACACGGACCCGAGACAAAAAAGAAAATTATAATTTCTACATTGACCGCGGAATCGAATCCGGGACCTCGGACCGGTGACGACGGTGGCGATCCAGAATACCTACTTAGCTACTACACACAGAGGTCGTCAAAATGAGAGTTGTAATAATCCATCCAAATATGTAAGTTATTAAAATAAATAAATAGGTACAACTAGCCAGCTGTTCCACAATTCAGTTAATCTAATAATAAACATCTTAAATAAATGATAATTAATTGTAATTACTTTTAACTAGACCTGTCACACTGTTACGAGAAGCAAAAATTATTATCAATGCTTTTAAAGTGTATGCGTAGTTGCCTTGATGTGGTCACAGTGCTTTAAAATGCTTGAATTCAGAGATATAGTCATTCAAAGTTATAATTATTATATTATTAAGTTTTAATTAACTACTATTGGTTCGGACGTAACCGACACACACAAGCACTGCTTGGCTGGCATTTGTGCTCCTCTGTTGTATTTGTATGTAAATGTATTTTTATTCTTTTTTCTTAATTAAATTAATTTCTTAATTTGTAAATTTCTGCGAGCGTTTGTCTGTTTATGTGTTTGTGATGTCCCTGATCAATAAAAGCTTTTCTTTCTTTCTTTCTAATACCTAATCAATGTATATCAAAATCGCTAACTCTTAATACAATACAATGTCAAGTTATGACTGGACACATTTGTTTGCAATAAATTGCTGGTTTGATTTTTTTGTTAGAAAATTACAATAGATTTATTTTTCACTAACATAAAATAAAAGTTTAAAACATTTAGAATTGATGATTACTGTTACTTAAAGGGCCTGTAGCATTTTAAATATTTGCAGCTTGTATGAATAATAACTTTAAATATTAACTAGTGGTTTCCCACGACTTTTTCCGCGCGTTTTGCGTTTGCTCCCTCCCCTGTCTCAGATCATCGATAAACAAGCTATCCAACACAAAAAAAAAACCTAACTCGATCCAGTAGTTCTTTAGATTAGCGTTCAAACAAACAAACTCTTCAGCTTTATAATATTAGTTAGTATAGATGTGGTATAGATAATGACTTTATTAATGTAATTACGTCGAGTTATCAACCTTATATACTTGGCTTTATCGCACTTAATATTATGCCTATTACCATACTTTTACATGCAACTACAGTAAGCGTCTCATACAGAAAATAACAAAACATTATGTTAATAAATTTAAATATACTCACAATATACGCGATGCGTCCATCTCAGGCAATCAGATAAACAGTACTGAAGAATATAGAAATACATAAACGATTAAGATATCTGCATCATACAGGATTTGAGGAAAGACAATTATTTATCGATTTATAACAAAAACAAAACCTTTACTGCCAGTAATTTGAAATATTCGAACATTGACATATTTTTTTGTTGAACCTGGGACCTCATGGGTCGAGTTTAATATTTGCTTTTGGGTTTTTATGTCTTGTAGTCTACTTCGAATATATATTATCTTTTTGGGGTTCCGTAGCTGATCGGCATAAAACGGAACCCTTATAGTTTCATCAAATCTGTCTGTCTGTGACATACGGACGTCCGTATTTCGAAGTCGCTTTATTCTGGAACTATTAGCATTGCACAGTTGAAACTGGGTAGATAGGTAGGCAGATGTATCCAGTTAACCGCTTTACGATTCTCAAACTAAGAAAGTGTAATTTTAAAAAATATACATAATTAAGATCTTAATAAATACTTTCAACGAAAATGAAGTCGTTTCTGAGATATATATAGTACATTTTTAACAACCGCAAACATAACTTTGTTCTTTATACAAACACTATGAAAGACAAAGTTATATTTGCTGTCAACAAAATTTAGAATTAAGGGGCTACCCGGATTTTTAGCGCACTTACTAGCGCCACTTTAGTCAAAGAAACATAACTCGTTAAATAAAAGACCAATCAAAAATCTGGTAGATACGATTGTAGTACAGGTTCTATAGTTTATTTAGTACGTTTAAATTGTTTCTTAAGTAGTTAACTGTAGTTAGAGTTAGAAAAACTGCTAAATATGGCCACTTTTAGCATTTTTGCTAACTGTAACTGCAGATAGCTGTGTTTAATTGAACTTAAACATTGTGTCTAAACCACATAATCAGAGCTACAATCGTATCTACCAGATTTTTGATTGGTCTTTTATTTAACGAGTTATGATTTTTCTAGTAAAGTGGCGCTAGTGTGCGCGGTAAAAATCCGGGTAGCGCCTTAAGTGGATCCCTAATTCAGTTGAAGTTGGCACGGACCTAAGTGCGCGAGTGCGACTCGCACTTGGCCGGTTTTTTAGGGTTTTATTTATAAATTACAACGGTCCAGGGGCAAAACGAAGTTCACTGAACCTCTAATAAAGTCGTGTTAACTACCCCACTTCTAAAAATCAAAATATTTTTTATTTCAGACAATAGCCCATACAAGTTCGGCCTCCGTGGTGTAGTGGCTGAGCTGGGCTTCGAGGCGTCGCCGTTCAGAGGACTTGAGTTCTAATCCCGGTCGGGTCAATGTAGAAATCATAATTTTCTATATTGTCTCGGATCTGGGTGTTGTGGTACCACCGTTGTGTCTGATTTCTATACTATACTTTGGGATCAGAGCAATGTAAGTGATTGGTGTCCTATAAGTATATTTAAAAAATAAAGTCGAGAAAGGGTGGTCCGGTTTTCATGATTTTATTCGGCTTGGCCCCGTATAGGACATGGGGGGAAATTTGTTTTCTCCGGGATCGCTCAGCAGGATACTCGTAGCGCAGTGGTAGCAGCGCTTTGGTAGTGATATAACCGAAGTGAAGCAACCTACGGTGCGGTCGTGTTTGGATGGGTGACCATTCCGACCATAGAAGTGACGAACATCGAGACGAGCACGAACACGAGCATCTCCGTGCTTCGGAAGGCACGTTAATCCGTTGATCCCAGCTAATATCGGTTGATATTAGTCGTTAAACCTAGTCAGAGGCCTTATGGGCGGCTTGATAAGATCTGACAGCAGGGTCAGTCGCTTGCCTTGCGAACACCCCTCCACCAACCCGCACTGAGCCCGCGTGGTCAAGTATGGCTCAAAGTGCCTCATAGTTGAGGTAAGGCCTTTTCCTGATCCTGTTACAGGCTGACTTTACCGGGACGGCTAATACGGACTTAAGCAGGAACAGAGTGCCCTTCCATGTGAAATGTACATACCTGAGCGCTATAATAATCTTAACCAACTATAACTTTTTATCCGTCAGACTGGGACGGGGCCGGGGTGAAGTGGTGGGACAAAGCTGGGGCAAAACAATGTTCGCTGAGAGCGCTGAACTTTAAAATTACCGGGCTGGGTGGGACGGGGCAAGGGGCGAAATCAAATCGCTGGGTACGTTAGTAATATTACTTATATAACTATTCATTGCTGTATTTATTTACAAAATGACGAAATATATTTTCGAAAAAAGACTCAGGAATTTTAGATTTAGGGTCCATTAAAAATAGTTCCCAGTACCTTGTTTCTATCCAACTAGTGTGCCAGAGTCCTTTCATGTTTAATTAGAGCGAGCGATACTCAAAGTAATTTTTGTGCTTATCACACAAAAAGCCCCTTGCGGGGTTCGAACCGGCGAACGCTGGTTCAATAGTTCGGAGCGCTAATCACTGCACCAAACGTGTAAACGATACTTTCAGTATAGGCGTAAGGAGGATGTTATTATTGATAGTAAAATCTTTGACTACTTGGCCCGCTGTTGCATAAACAGACGGGAAGATGGCGCTACCGTTAAGCGTTATATTATAACGGATCCATAAAAGACCAATAAATCAATAACTTTAAAACTGTCATTAAACAAACCCTAATGACGAAAGGGACGATTATAAAGTAGATGATTATTTAAAAGATAATAATGTATGGACTTGCATGAATACTACCAACATTGTAAACCTTTTTAAAAGTGACTGAGTTTCTTACGCAGCTTCTTCTCAGCACTAGCCCAAAATTGTCCCGAAGCTGTGGTAGGGTTTATATTGGGCCGGACGTGTAAGTGTCCTCAATGGGCCTATTTGCATAATTAAATGACTTTTATGACTTTTACCAGAAATTTCGCACGGTCAGACCGACAGAACGGTACCTCAATTGGTAGAGCGTTTGGCCCGGTTAGCCAAGAAGCTGCTGGTTTGAGTCCCGCCCGTGCGCAAATTTTTAATTTCTTATTTCATCTTTAGGAATATAAAATATATCATTGAGTGTTGACATCCAAAGTGTTATATTTAAAAAGATGAAATAAGAAACCAAAAATTTTGCGCACGGGCGGGACTTGAACCAGCAACCTCTTGGCTGACCGGGCCAAAAAACCTTTGGCCCGGTCAGCCAACTATTGCTGGTTCAAAATTTTTGGTTTTTTATTTCATCTTTATGAACATTCTATACTATAAAATCTTTGATTTGGGTATAGTCGAGGTCTTTGTCTCCTTACTACTTTCAAACGGGAAATCACTTGCACATACGATTAAAAAACATCACTTCAAATAAAAGACAACGCGATGCGATTTTGGCCTTTATAGGTGGTAAGGTGGCTTCGATAGTACGTGCTCTAGTGTTACCAAGAGGTATATTACCTATTTCACAATGTTTAAAAAAGTTCCGGTTAGTATATCTGCAAGATTCTTCATACAAATTCGTTCTTTATTATAATTACTAGCGGTACCTCGCGACTGCGTCCACGCGTTTTGAGTTTTCTCCCTCCCCTCCCGTCCAAGCGTGATGTTTTATATCCTAAAGCCTTCCTCGGTAACTAAGCTGTTCTACACACAAAGTTTATTAAAAACGGTCCCGTAGTTCCTGAGATTAGCGTGTCTAAAGAGACAAACTCTTCAGCTTAATAATATTAGTACAGATTTTGCCATTGTAAAACAGTATAAGTTAAAAATAGAAATAAATAAATTCTTTATTAGCACTAATACAGATTTTTTACATGAAATGTATGTAACCTTGGCTGCCAAACTAGTGTAAACTGTACTATGAAAGCCAATGTCTTCCCAAAAGGCTTTACAATTTAATTAGTACAACATAAGAAACAAAATTATATCCACATGTTTAGCAACAAACTAAGATATACATTAACAAAGAAGTGACAAAATAATAAAGCATTGCAATACTTTATGTGCATATGTGTGTGTGTGTGTGTGTGTGTGAGTGTGTGCGTGTATGTGTGTGCGTGGTTGCTTCAATTGTATCGCTACTAGTGGATAGCAGGAATACTCGTTTAGTTCCTGGGTTTAGCGTTAGAAAATATCCCTGCCTATGTATTGGCATAAGAACATGTTTTATTTTCTAAGACCCCTTCACACACTGTGACTTTTAGCATCGATGCAGTCGCGCGTGTTAAAAACGCACTTCAGCATCGTGACTCACGCAATGAACATATTTAATTTAGCATCGATGCAGTCACCATAATAGAGTACATAATTTTACAATTTCCAGCTTCTGCATCGCGACTGCATCGATGTTAATATTAGCGCAGTGTGTAAAGGGTCTTAAACGTGTAAGAAGTAAATAAACATAAACAAATCTGTTATCAACATAATTTATTCTCGATCCAATTAATATTTACAATTATCACATTAATCATTTATAATTATTGCGAGATAACAAAATGCGGACTAGATTTAATTTTAATTACAATTTGATCACAAATACTCTGATCAAATGAATGATCATATAAATAATTTCACGAAAATATGATTAAGAATTCTTACTCTAAACATTAAGAATGAAAATAACAAATAGTGAAATAAAAGCAGAAATAAATAACTTGCAAATGCAATTTTAAATACAGTTTTTTATAATATAAATATCACGTTATTAACTAAGGAATAAAATCAAATTTGTTAAAAGGCAGTAGGTATACAAGCTCAATTATTTTAAAGAAAATTCACTGTTAATACGTCATCGTAATATTGTAAAAACCGCGAATTTATAATCTAACTGTTTCCAATCCGTTAGATTTTATCTGTCGTTTTTCTGTAAACAAGGTTCAGCATTTATGCTTCTTGGTACTTACATGTCAACCTAATACGAAGGACCCTGACCCACTTCGGCCAGTGATTCGCCATTCCAATTTACGTTAAAATCTATGAAGTTCCGTACAGTTCACAATAAATCGGACGGGACTCGAACGAGCAACTTTCTGGCTAACCGGGCCAAACGCTCTACCAATTAAGCTACCATATGTCAGTCCGACTTTGCGAAATTTGTGGTCTCTTATGGATACGTCATTGCGCGTGACGTTTAGCGCCATCTATCCGTCTGTTTATGCAACAATGCCGCCCGCAGGTTTTTGGTTTCTTATTTCATCTTTATGAATATAAAATATGACACTGTGAGTGTTAAAAATACTCCAAACCTAACGGATGTAGTTTCGATTTTATCAACGTCAGATGAGGGATAATCGTCGAATACAACACAATACGCTTAATTGAAAATATCACCTATTTGTGACCAATCAATTATGTAAATGCCATTTTAAAATCGTTTTATACTTATCCAGTGGGATAAGTCTTATCCGACGTTGATAAAATCAACACTTAAAACGTAAGATTGTAATCGCGCGGTTTTTACAATATTACGTCGAAATATACAACCAAAACTGATTGATTACCAATCTTTTTATAAACTTCTTAAAATTTCTCAAAAGCTCAATACAGGGTATTGATTTAATCAGCGACGAGCGACTAAGGGGTGGTGGCTGTACAAACGATATTGATGACGAAATATATATTTGAAATACCAAATCGATTTCTTGATGCGATACAGCGATCGAGTCAAAACTACCAACACCAGGTAGCCTCTTCGTAGCTTACTAGCTACGGCATATTTTTTCATAGAAACGCTCTAGCTTCGTGCGAGGGTGCGAGTTTCCCTATTCGTTTTGAAGTTTTTTAGAGTGTTGTGGAGAGGTTTTCTTTTATAAAACTAGCATATAATTTAAAGATTTTTTTTTTAGAATAAGATAACTCGTATTATCACCCCTGAGTTGGATGTCACTGACCAAAACAACACCCTGTATAATGGTTTTAATGTTAAGTACGGATAATTGCAGATGAAGATGCTGAATAATTAAGGCCTGATTTTTCAACATCAGCTAAGTAATATTGGTTAAATAAATCACAATACTGAATTTTCAACGTCAGATAAGGAATATTCGTCGAATAATACGCCATATTTGAAGACGTCACCTATTTGTCAGCAATCATTTATGTAAATTTCATTTTAAAATCGTTCTTTTCATACTTATACCTTCGGGTAAGTTAACTAACATTGGTAAAATCGGCTCCGTCTCACTGTTATATGGAGATAGAGCGAGAGCGCATAAGAACGCATTTTTAAAAAAATATTTTTTGACATGTTCCTAACACAGTCATATCATACCGGGCAGAGCTTTTAAATGTTGTCTATGCTTCCTCATCATTACCACTATCACTTGATACCTCACCATTGCCAATGAAAACCTCTTCCTGGGCCAAATTAGGCATTTTCGCGTTGCTATTTATTTGCAAAACCGACGCCATTGCCATTCCTGTTCCGAAACTATATTCTATGGGCTTCAAACTCTCGTCTTCTTTATCTATGGATTTGTCTATGGACCGTCTGCTCGGGAAGTTTTTCTTTCTCATCGCTCTATGCCTTCGAACATCCTTCAGTAGTGCCAACTGCTGTTCTTTGTACAACTCGAAATCGCTTTCAGATGACGAGGGGGTGAGTTCTAGATCTTTTTTTGAAAATTTGTAATTTCTCGCTTCGTTTCTGTGCCCGTTTTCGATTTTGTTGACAGCTTCGTTGATTGTTTTGTTGGCTGTACCTGCTTCGACGTCACTCAAGCCTTCTGACATGCCGCTGGAGTCGATTTCTTTAGTTTTTTGTGCTGACGGTACGTGTTTAGACCACTTTGTAATGCATAAACCGTTACTTTCGTTTGAAATCGATATTAATTGTTTCTTCAAATTGAAATTTGAGTATGTTTCATAGTAAGGTTTAGATATTTCACTGTCATTTCGATACTTCAACCTTTTTAATTTGTATTTCTTATTATCTTTATTTTTACTTATCCTATACTTTCGATATAACCTCTTTTTCGTATCTTTCTTGACTTTTGACAAATAACCTTTTCTTACAACAAAATCTTCGTAATTGATCTGCCTAGGAAATTCGGGGACTTGATCCTTCAACTCCGGCATCGTTTTAGCCAATGCTTGTCTTTCTCTTTCCCTCATCACATCCTCTCTCTTTCCCAGCTTCCTTTTCAGTTCGTTGAGTACAATCTTCGTAGTTTCCTTTTCTTTCTTTCCCGGAGCCGTCGTGACGTCATCAGTTGGTGTTATTACATCATCGTCTTCAGTTTTAATGAAATAAAACACTTCATCTTTAACCTCAGGTATTTTATCATCAATTTTGATGACATCATCATCATTATCACTTGGTGCTTTCTCTTCGATACGAACTTCGACAGCCCCTTCGACTTTCCTGCGAAGTTTCTTAAGTCTAATTTGCGAGTTTTGCATTGTTGTCAAACATTTGGTGATATCGTCTATAATTTCGTCGACATCTTTATTTAAAACGGCCAAATCTAATTCCTGTTTGTTCAAAGCACACGAATCTAAAAATACGTCTAACGCGTTACATTTATTTAAGGCCAATTTAAGTTCAAGACTCGTCCTAGCCACTCCGTTATGTACGTCGCTGTAAGCCCAGCTATCCAACATGGCTGCGCCTGGTTTTTTGACGTTTGAACTATCACTATTACCGAAATTCCTGAGCAGTCTGTACATTCGTTCCAAAGCGTCGTAATTTTGCCGAAATTCATCGTTCAAATGGTTTATTAATACTGTATGGAGCCAATAGACGCGTTCGTTGTGATTTTTATATATCTTCTGAGCGTGCACTGATGGTATGTAATGGGCCATTGCGATATGTTTTAAGAGAGTAGATTGCACTACTAAGAATGCGTGGTGGATTTTCTGTAACAAAAGAAGTGATATTATCAGATGAAAATCTACGTGATTTCATTACGTACTGTCGAGGACACCTTTTAAACAAACCGCTTGCACACATTTTACAAAAGACGAGGCAAAGTGCAAGCGATTTTGAGTCATAAGGTGGTAAGATGGCGCTGTCCTCGATGGTACAGTAATTGAATAAGATCAGTTTTAACTGCCTCGGTGGCACAGCGGTAAGAGGGTCGCACTTTAAAGCGACGGCTGCGCCAGAGGTCCCGAGTTCGATTTCCGGGTCGGGCCAAAAATATGTACCTGGGTTTTTCTGGTCGGAAATTATTAGTGTAGCCCGGAGTTTGGAAGTTGGCGGTGTTTCACTTCCGTGCCTCGGAAGAGCTTGTAAAGCCTTGGTCCTGCGCCTGGTCTCTCCCCGGTCGCGTCAGATTGCTGTCCCATCGGGCTATGAGAGTGATAGGAATAGAGAGTGCACCTGTGTTTGCGCACACACGCGTGCACTATAATGTGTCCCGCGCAGTCGGTTAGTCATTTGTGACTGGCCTCCGTAGTCGAAATCGGCTAGGGGGACTATCATTAAGATCAGTCTGGACATCATCATATTATACTTATTCATCTCATGACAAATGCGAAGCAACCTTTTTGTGTAGTGACTCCTGACTACTATGTCGACCGTCGCGGGTTTGACCATCGCTACGCTAAAATAGCACTTATTTCCTCACCATAAGGTTGTCATCAGGCTCCCTAGTGACAGCGCTCCAGGCCACATCGCCGCGCAACCACGGCCGTTGCCTAGCAACGCTAAGCTAGAATAACACTTATTCCCTCACCATAAGGTTGTTATCAGGCTCCCTAGTGACAGCGCTCCAAGCCACATCGCCCCGCAACCATGGCGCGTTACCTAGCAAGCAACATTACGCTAAAATAACACTTATTCCCTCACCATAAGGTTGTCATCAGGCTCCCTAGTGACAGCGCTCCAGGCCACATCGCCGCGCAACCATGGCCGTTGCCTAGCAACGCTAAGCTAGAATAACACTTATTCCCTCACCATAAGGTTGTTATCAGGGTCCCTAGTGACAGCGTTCCAGGCCACATCGCCCCGCAACCATGGCGCGTTGCCTAGCAACGCTACGCTAGAATAACACTTATTCCCTCATCACAAGGTTGTCATCAGGCTCCCTAGTGACAGCGCTCCAAGCCACATGGCCATGAAACTACGGAGTGATGTCTAGCAACGCTACGCTAAAATAACACTTATTTTCTTACCATAAGGTTGTCATCAGGCTCCTTAGTGACAGCGCTACAGGCCACATCACCCCGCAACCACGGCGCATTGCCTAGCAACGCTACGCTGACATCACGACATTAAAATGAGACTTATTCCCTCACCATAGGGTTGTCATCAGGCTCCCTAGTGACAGCGCTCCAGGCTACATCACCCCGCAACCACGGCGCGTTGCCTAGCAGCGCTACGCTGACATCACGACATTAAAATGACACTTATTCCCTCACCATAAGGTTGTCATCAGGCTCCTTAGTCACAGCGCTCTTGGCCACATCACCGCCTTGGTTGCCTAGGAACACTACGCCGGCCATCGCTACGCTAAAATAACACTTATTCCCTCACCATAAGGTTGTCATCAGGCTCCCTAGTCACAGCGCTCTTGGCCACATCACCGCCTTGGTTGCCTAGCAACACCACACAGTCCATCGCTACGCTAAAATAGCACTTATTCCCTTACCATAAGGTTGTCATCAGGCTCCCTAGTGACAGCGCTCCAGGCCACATCACCTCGCAACCACGGCGCGTTGCCTAGCAACGCAGACGACGCGCGCGACATAACTACAGCCAGCTCGCTCTGTTGCCGACATAGAATCGTGCGAGTAGATTCGATTGCTGATGATATTGACCCTCTGAAAATAAATTATCAAAGAACTGGGGTTACAATTGGACGAAAATCGCTTGCACATGCGACACAAAATCGGGCGAAATATAAAACAAAAGACGACACGAGGAGCAAGCGATTTTGGCTCTAGAGGCGCGAGAGGTCTTGACCGTGGTTTTAGAAAAAAAAAAACTGGCCAAGTGCGAGATGGACTAGCGCACCGAGGGTTCCGTACGAACCTGTAGGTAAAGTTATAGTTCACCCATCACGACAATTATTATAGTAATAGTATTTTTTTCGCTACATGCAAGACAAAAAATTAAAATATGGAAAATTGGAAGAGCAGAAATTAAGACGAAGACCCTTTTATATAGGTATACAGGATGTTGTTTTGGTCAGTGACATCCAACTCAGGGATAATAATATGAGTTACGCTTATTCTAAAAAATACATTTTCTTCAATTTATTTGTAAGTTTTATATGGATTGGATTTTTCTTCGCAACATAAAAAAAAAGAATAGGGAAACTCGCACCCTCACGCGTAGATCGCGTGTATCTACGAAATACTACGCCGTAGCTAGTAAGCTACGAAGAGGCGACCTGGTGTCGGTAGTTTTGACTCATTTGGTAGTTTGCAATAATACATTGTTTTTTTTTGGCTTTTTTCTATATATTTTTTTGGCATCAGTATCGTTTGTACAACCACCCCTGAGTCTCTCGTCGCTGACCAATACAACACCCTGTATAGAAAACCATTATTATTTCAGGCACACAGCCACTCGTTTCGACAACACTAGACAATCGAGCATGTTCGCGAGCATGTCGGAACACTACAATACTTAGAGTTGAGCATAAATCGCAGAATATTCGTTCAAACACTCTCAACAAGGATCGAACTCGGGACTACGGACATGGCGAATGCATTGAAACAAAGCGACATAGCCACTACCCCAAACACATGCAATACTCTACTTTAAAAGGAGATGGCCCAGAGTAAAACTTATTACACTTACAATTGAGCATGAAGCGCAGCATACTCCTTCAAACACGCGGCCGCCCGCCTCGCGAGCGCCAAATAGTCGCGCATGCTCGCGAGCAAGTTGGCGAGCGCGCCGCGAACGAGCGATCGGTGCGTCGCTCGGATCGCGACGGGAATGCATGCGTATGCGCCAACGTGGAGCAGCGTTGATCGTTGGAGGCTGGAATAGAAGATAGCTAGGGTAAGATTTGATTATGACTTTACTCTGATTTTTAATTAGATAGACCAGAATGACAACTTCAATCGAACTTTTTGTTTTTTAATGTTAACTTTTAAATTGTACGCGATTAATTGAACTTGTGATGCCGTTGTTCAATAACACGGGTTTACTCATTAGGATAAATTGTAAATGTAAAACGTTTGATACAACTCCGTATAAAAGTAATACATATAAATAGTTTTTGTTAAAGTAAGAATAAACAATATTCTGCCAAACTGTGTTACAGTTTGTCGGCAGAGCTCTCGTGGACATCGTATTACCTTAATTATATTATTATTATACTTATATTATAATAATTATTTTGTTATTTTACGTATAGTTATAATTTATGATAATGTATATAATGTATAGTTATAATTTAAGATAATATAAATGATAAGATATAATGATAATCTCTGTAGTAAACATGATTTTTATAAACAGATTTTATTTGAATATTTAATAATCGATTATAAACAACAATTTCTTCTGTCTTTCGTCTCTTTCGCACGCTGTTGCTCATTGCTCGTCGTCCTCTACATTTCTCACCCCGGCGAAGACTCCGTGGAAGCCCTCTTCGTGGGAAGGAAGACGAGCTTTGAATATTCCACCTCAGATGCGCACATATACGCTGCGCACTGGGGACTATACTTGGATTTCCATAGTGAATAAAACTGCTGGTTCACGATCAAAACTAAACTGTGTCATTTATATTTATATATTTATTTATAAATAGCTCGTCTTATATCTAAACAGTCGGGGTTGAGTTAGTGACCAATTAAATTACTTATTTCACTACTAATCAATTTGTTCTTTTTCTTCTGTCTGCCGTCTCATTCGCGCGCTGTCGCCCATTGTTCGTCGTCCTCTACACCTAATGTCGAAGGGGTATTATAAAAAGGGTATTATAAAGACCATCTTAATTACGAGAATGTATGGAGAGTCCAGCCTGCAACAAACTGATGTACCTACCTGTTTATTTTGATTTGTATTATTTTTGCGGCAGCTAGTGGTGTCTGAGTTTGTTGCGGCGTTTCTTCTCACTTGCCAGATTGTCTGTCTTGTCTCGAAGCGCTAGTAGGGCCTAAAAGATAAGGTAACATTTTCTGGCCCCATATGCCATAATTGATTGATATTAATTATTGACGTTCACAAGTGGCATTTTGTGTCTATCTAAATAAAAATCAGAATAGAAATTATATAAATTACTCACGTCCTGGGCGGGAACGCAGCGACACACCCCACAACAGTCACAAAAGCGACCAGCCCCTCGCCCCTAGTCAGCCAGCCGCCCCTACCGCCGCCAGCCGATCGCCACACCTCTTCAGCGCTTGGTGTCTCCTGCTCGACTTCAATGCTGTCTTCGCGGAAGAGGAGACCACTTTCTAGGATCGATATGATGTTCTCTCGGGAGTAAATCAACTGAAATCGATAAAAATGTGGATTTAAAACTAGGTAGGATCATAAAGTTCTCATTGTTGTGGAAACGTTATAACCCAAAACAGTGCAGACATCGAGCAGGAGCAGAGATCGTTGTCTATTAGAGCTAATATGATAGCCCGTAGGTGCTCATAGCGCAGCGGTAGCAGCGCGGTCGTGTTTGGATGGGTGACCATTCCGACCATATAAGTGACGTTTATCACGAGCATCTCCGTGCTTCGAAAGGCACGTTAAGCCGTTGGTCCCGGCTAATATCGGTTGATATTAGACGTTTAGCCTAGTCAGAGGCCTTATGGGCGGCTTGATAACATCTGACAGCAGGGTTAGTGGCTTGCCTTGAAAACACCCCTCCACCAACCCGCACTGAGCCCGCGTGGTGGAGTATAGCTCAAGCTACCTCACAGGTGAGGTAAGGCCTTTGCTCAGCAGTGGGACGTTACAGGCTTACTTTACTTTACTTTATGATAGCCCGCAGATTTCCGCGATGCTCACAGGCAGTCAAGATAACATTATTTCGACATTACTTTATTGCTCCAGCCCATGGGCAGAGTACCTACAATTTCTTCTTATTTTCATTGTTTCTGGCATCTGACATTCCCCGTTTTTGCAGTGCTTTAGGCATGTCTGCAAAGACGCACACTGCCTGCTTCCACGCGTGATGCCATACCATGCGCAAGCGCTGCGTAGAGTGCGGGCCAGCCCCAATGTAATTTTGAAGGCGATAGGAGACTGTGGTATGTAATTAAAATATTAGTTATAACATGTAACATTTTGGCGAGTTTTTTTTTTATCTTCACTTTGCTTGCAATCTGTCTGTCTAGTGGACATTTAGCAATTGGTTTATAAGTACCTATTTAAGATCTTGTACAGTAAGCATCCACTCACACCCGCCCAAAAAGAAATATCTACTCCAATAGATCTTGTGGTGTTTTCCTCCGCAGACGACGAGGCATAGTCGGCACGTCCATTAAGTGCTGGGCAAGTGTGTTGGGATGATTGGATATTCTGGTCCTGTATGCCTGTGTGCTATCCGCAATCCCTTGCTTTACAGTTTTAATTTTAAGGTCGTGATGCAGTCTGTCATTGGTAACGAACCTAAGTCTTATGTAGAGTGTAAATTATAATGATTTGTAATATGTAGATTTTATTGATTTAAACCCTTTTTCCATCGGAACAACATCTCTATTATTTCACTCAAACTCTGCACTCCACGTCATTACTACATAGATCAGTATGGTCAGTGAGTTCACTGGCCTAGAAAGACATCCGATGTACTCGCCAAAATGTTATATTTTATAACTAATATTTTAATTACATACTACAAGACAGACTGCCCCTTCCTCCGGTACTGCTGCGACAGACATGTTGACATTATATTGTTTCAATTTATTTACAATCATATTTCATCTAATTTATGTAATGACATGTTTTTTAGAATATTTTATCAGGACCAATGTTATCTGAAATAATTGAATTTTGAATTTGAATTATTTTTCAACCAAATAATTTCTCTTTTCATGTCAAGCTCACTAGTTTTAACTCATTCATATTTCTCACCTACATATCATATTACAAGCACAAAAATTGCTTGCAACCAGTTGCTATAGGAAATCATGGGGACACCTATGTTCAGCAGTGGATGTCCTGCAAGTGATACTTGCATAATGGAATGCTTCTATAGGTTTTATAAATAATAAACATATACTTGTATGTTAGACCCCTTTCTTACACACTGCGACTTTTACACACATTGTGACTCACGCAAAGAACAGTTTATGGCATTGATGCTGTCGCACGTTAGTATCAATACAGTTGTCAAAGGCTAGCTTCTGCATCATGACTGAATAGGGTATTTGCCTATTTTTCATATCATGTTTAAACTTAATTATTAATCAATACTAAGCTACAAAAAAATATGCTTAAACAATTACAGTGTATCAAACTATATAACACAAAAATAAAATTACCATTGTCTTCATGTGGTCTTCATGACATTACATCTCTCAAACAGGATGCAATTAGCAGCACTAAACTTTATATGTTTTGCAGCACTTTGACATGCTTGATTGAGAAATGTGATGTCAGACTTTGTGATTGACTGGTATGTGATTGAAACGAAAACAATGGTTGAAAACCATTATTTAATTTAATGAAAATAGTATAAATATACAATTATTACTAAAAATGTTCATTAAATTACTTGGCATCCATATAAACTATATGCGAACCTTTTTATTACTACTGGCAAATTCTTTATTGAAGCTAGTCGCATAATAAGTGTACAGGTTGTGTATTTCTGCTATTTATTATTTATAAGTATTGTAATTTCTAGTAATTCCAAACATGTTACCACAGCAATTACACAATGGAATCTCCTCAATTAAACAATGCAATATAAATATAACAATGTAACTAAATTATGTAAGTAGATAAGTAAGGATATTATGTCCTATAGTGTTCTCTCAAAGTAACTGATTCTTACCATATTGGGCCTGAACTTCATAGCTAACCATCGCCTTGAGAGGATGGGAGGGCAAAAGTCTTGTTTAGTGTAAAGTGCCATCTGAAAAAACAAAGTAAATCAAATTGGAAAAATACTACTATAAAAATAAAATAGGTGCTGTTTTCATTACTCATATTTATCGTCAGTTACATCATAAAATAGAGTACAGTATTTGTTTAGTTGAACTTTCAAAAAAGCGTAATAAGTTTACACAAAGATTTAAATAATTCAGAGATCCAACCTAACCTACAAATTATTTATTTCAGTTTAATTCGGGCAACATAACATGAACTAATCACTTAGGAAGGGCAAACATGTTGAGACAGAAGTGAAACTTTACTTTATCCCAATTAATCCACTGAAATCTGAATATTATCTAACAACTGACTTAAATTTACTTAGCGGAAAATTATATTTACAGGTTAATAAGCCAAAACGAAGTTCAACTAGAAATAAACTTTACCTTGTGTTTGATGTGTGTATTAATGTTCCATAATTCGTTTACCTATTACAATTTTCATATTATTTTTCGAAGAAAATACAAATCAAGTTTTATTTTGATTTTTGACACTCTTGAATCTTGACTGTTAAAGAACATTTACGAAGTTAGTAGGTCGTTCACATTCTCATCATCTGAGGTGCGATTGTGTAAATCATTTTTTTTTTAATTTACGTTTAACGTCCTCGGACAGAGCCATACGGACAAACCATCATTAATAAATTCAATATTTACACTTAACCCTACAAAACTATAACTAAACTAGCCTAGCTTAACCTAACTCATTGAAATGCGGGGCTGGGGTTCACATTTCAATGCTCAAGAAGAAAGTTTAGCACGAGAATAACGATCCGAATCAGAGGGCGCGATCTGCGATCAGAGCACGCTTTACTTTGTTTCCTCCTTTGTCTTCATTGTTTTCTTCAAGAGCACACATTATTATGATGATTCCAGCACAAAATCACAATAATTTACTAAAAAAAACGAATTACTAAAATGAAGAAACAAAATCCAACTTCCTCGTTTCGTTTCCCGCGCTAAACTCCGTGTAAATCAATCGTATTCATTTGACAGTTCAATTTTTTTTTTGTTCCATTTAGGAACAGGCTAGGGTCAATGACCATGCTGCCTTGTCGTAGGTTTTTCATTTTTTTTGTCAAATCAGGGAAAATAAAGTCTTCAGTATTTGTGATGTCTTCAATCCATGACTTAGTCATTCATTTCAAATGTAAAGCAAAATACACGTAAAATCCAGTAGACTACAATGTCATAAGTTTGTTGACAGTTCAAAACGTACGGTATGATCTGTCAAACGGCAAAGAACAAAGAGTTAGGCAGATCATACCGTACGTTATGAACTGTCAAATGAATACAATTGCTTTACACAATTCCACCTCTGATCACTACGCAACGCACCACTACGAATCTAAAAATGATTTTAGTTAAGATCGATGACCACTCCTATGTTCATTTTTATAACTCAATAAAAAAAAAGTTGTCAACTAATATCGTAGACAGAGAATCCTAGGATTAGGAGGATTCTCTGTCTACTACTAATATAAATATCGCCTTCCGCTTTCAAACATAAAACTTACCTTAAAGATGAACGCTCATTTACCGAAGCCGAACGCGCCGAACGATTCGAATTTTAGAATTCTTTATATGAAATCTAATGAAACCTCGCACACTAATCCGCATCGAATCGTCCGAATCTGGAAGAACCTCAGAAATCCTAGACGAATTCGGATGACGTCATCAGATTCGGCGCGGCTAATGCGGTCGACTCGGACGACTCGCCGGGTATTCAATTCTTACTCACTCCCACCTTAGATGTCGCTCATAGCGCTATCTCATGCCTTCTTCGACGCAGTCGATTCGGTTGATTCGACAGATAAATCTTTATACTCACTCCCACCTTTATATGTCACTCATAGCGCTATCTCATTCTTTCTTCGACGCCTACGCGACGCGACGCCGACGATTCGGCCGAATCGGCTAAGTGTGCGAGGTCAGGCCTGCTTGACTTCGATTCGTTCGGCGCGTTCGGCTCGGATAAATGTGCGTTCACCTTTTAAAAATCCTCCTTCGTACGTCGCCTCATGGAGTCGCATAGGTTTGCGGCGGGTTCTGTCGCAGAGACGTGGAGTATAATAATTAGGGTATTATCTACGCAAAAAGGGGTGCTGGTGGCGTGTGCGTTACTGGGGCGGCATGTCGACTCGAATCGAGATGAGAATATATAGAAAATTTAGAGCCCTATATCCCATAAATGTGCCCCAAAAATCAAATCAGTGCCCATTAAGGTCTTCTTAGGAAATAAGATGCCGCTGGAGTAACGTCTGAAAACGTTACTGCTTGGTTTTTACCTTTTGGCCCTAGCCAAATTTAAGGTAGCCTGAAAGGTACTTACCTATATTTGTGTCCTTAGTGGATTTGGTGTAATTAATTGCAAATGCCGTTGGAGTAACGTTTGGCGGATTTCCATATCTGCGGAACAGCTGGACGAACCGATAGGATTTTTTGTTAGCTAGTTTGTTGTAATTTGTGCCTTAAGTGCCCCAGAATTGTTTTCCAAAAAAATGTACTTATTATCCAATGTTGTACTATTTATTTATTTATACCTAATAATAAATGCGCCAGACAACACACTGATTGTCGTGATTTCGAAGTAGGGAAACGCGTACAACGATTATGACCGTCTCGCATAAATACTAATGACTTAGCATGATTGCTCATCACACCAACATTTGCGGGATTCGAACCCGCGACGGCCGGCATAGTAGACCGCTAACCACTACTCCAAACGCGTCGTCAATAACAAGATAAAATTTACAAATCTTTACCAAGTAACTTGGGATTCCAGCCTACTAACACCGTCGGGTAACACTAACAATAAAACAAAGCTATTTATTACACAATATAATATTATTTACAAATAACCACCACAACTTTATTCTATTATCTTTATTTACACGTTATTAAAAATTAATTCATCTAAGGCGTTGATTCTGATTCAAGTAACAATAACACTTTTCTGATATTTGTCTGGCTTAGTTTTAGAGACTGACTTTTAAAAAAATAAAAATAAAATGTGTAAACACTATATTTCATCGACAAAATCTACTTGATACTTTTGTTTATTAAATTTTTAAGGCAGTTTTCTTTAAAACATCAAGTCGTTTTTTTTCTATGAAATAGAGTGTTTACGCTCTTTTGTGGTGCCACCTTTCATTAATCTGACTAACCGCATTTAATAAACAATGTCGTACAAATACCGTGGGAAAGTACAGTACAGTTACCATGAGTTTACTCGCAAGCGACGACGTAACTTTTTGTATGGAAAACTTTAGTTCTGCCAGTGACCGTTAGAGGCGCTGTGCAACTTCCATAGACTTTTTTACTTCGTCGCTATTGGTCGCTATCGAGTAAACTAATGGTGACGGTACAGAGCTGTCAACAGTTTTGAAAGACAAAAATAATAAGAATGACTTCTGACATAAATCATATGGCAAGCGGACAATATTACGTTAAAATTTCATTAGCACTTATTTCTCGCATCACGGTGGGTATATAACCTCTTTTCACACTGCGACATTTAGAAACGCGCGACAGTATCGCGACTCACGCAATGAACAGATTTAATTTGGCATCGATGCTAACGCGCGTTGTCAACGTAAAATTAAACACTATCGAAACTACCAAAAAAGCAAACTTTTGGAGGAACAATTGTCTTTTTTCTTCATTTTGGATAAGAAGGATTAGAAAAATACTAATAAAATCTTACAAGTTTTTTTTTGTTGGGCGACTGCATCGATACTAAAGGTGGATTTATATTTGTCTGACGTATCGTGTCGTGACGCATCAGAAAGCAATCAGTTTCATACATTTAGTATGGAAACGTTTAGATCCCATCACGACACGTCACATCACACTAATATAACCACCATACTAAATGTATGGTACCGATTGCGTTCTGAGGTTTTTTTTTTTTGTTATTTTCGTTCCATTTTTGAACAGGCTAAGGTCAATGATCATGCTGCCTTTTCATAAGTTTTTCATTTCTTTTGTCAAATTAGGGAAAATGAAGTCTTCAGTATATTTTGTAATGTCTTCAATTCGGAGCCTGGCTTAGTCATTCATACAAATGTAAAGCAATATACACGTAAAATCCAGTAGAGTACAATGTCTTAGGTTTGTTTATTTATCGTGTACATCCGGCCGTCTGAGCCAGGCTTCTGGAGATATCTAGCATATCTAGGCTGATAACGAATCGTTAGTGACGCTGATATATCCAGGTTTCATCGTTTGTGACGCAATAGTTTTCTTGGAAAATCAAAAAAACTAGGCTCAGACAGCCAGAATTTCGCATTTTCTGACTTTCCAGATCTCAACTATCAGAGGGTTTCAGGTCGCTGTTTCTTATAAAATGTGATGTGACGCGTTAGTGACGGTCATCCGAAGTAGTTTCATCCATTTTAATCCAGTACTTTTTGAGAAATCGTGATAAACGTGTGGCTCAGACAGCCAGATATCCGGTCGTCTGAGCCAACTTGTTTTTCTCTATATTTCACGAAATGTTACGTTTCGGACAAATGTTTTTCGGATTTACTGATGTGACGACGTTAGTGACAGCTCTCGACCAGATTTGAACCTTCGTGACGCACGCGTTTTGGAGAAATTGAGAAAAAACTGCTGGCTCAGACAGCCGGATGCTGGCTGTCTGAGCCACCCAGTTCTACCACTTCCAGGTGTTGTACGAAGCTGAAAACTCATCTAATCTGATGTGACGCGGCCTCTACGTACAAAAAATCGTAAGTGACGGCTCTATATGCCGCCAATCAAAAGTTATAAGCATTTCAAATGTTTTCCATACATCGATGCATTTGGGTGGCCACACTTCGCACTCTTTATGGAAACGGAAAGACAATTTGGTAGAAAATGTAAGCTAAAGCCCCTCATATCAAAGCGGATGCTTTCTCCTGCTATTTAAATATTTAATTACATAGTCAATAACTACGCCGATGAAGGAAAATATGTTAATTATGTATGGGGTATTCCAGGTTTCAAAATTACTCTTTATTTAAAAATAATCACTAGCTCCAGCTGGTTACTACAATATAAGACTTTTTCGGTATTAAATACATACTAAGTACTCATTTCTCAACTCGTCCCATATTATTAAGGTCCATTTGGGACAAGATGCAATAATTAATTTTAATCATTATGCAAATCGTCTCCTGCTTTTTTGGGAGCAAAATCATAACCATAAAACAGCGCAGAAGGTGAAACGCAGTTCTCTGGGACCGCTTATTATAATTACGAACAAAAATTACTAAGACAGCCTTATTTCACCTTCGGAACACGAGACGCGCGCCATCTTTGTTCGAACAATATTTCTGATGCGGGGGAATAAAGAATGGAATGCGCTACCGGCTGAGGTGTTCCCGAAACCCTTAATTTGGGCATTTTCAAAAGAAGAATGATTACGCTATTACTGATCAGACATGACCAATCCTCGACGACATCATCACTTACCACCAGTTGTGATAGTGGTCAAATGGCTGATCATATATATAAAAAAATTTAGATAGACTATAAAATTATGCAGGATGGAAAGAAATCATCCACTTAATATCATTTATTTTTATAGCCCAAAAGATTGTTGTTGAATTTTACAAGAAAGTTTAAATATGTATGTTACAAAATGTATACATAATAAATAAAAATGTAAGTAAGTAACAATGGATATGGCGGTAAGAGAGGTGCGTAGAAACCAACTTACGAAAATAATGAAATAAAATGAAAAAAATATATTTTGTTTTGGACCTGTCATGTTTATAACCACAGGTTGTAGCGTTTATCTTCTTTTAAAGTTTATGTTCATAAGACAAGTAATAATTATTTTGTTTTAATAAAGCAATGATATAAGTTTTGTGCTCGTGGATTTTTACTTAGTTCGTAGACTTTATTGATTTTATGACGAGTATAGTATACCTATTTACGAGGAGTATTATTCACATTTGACTAAAATTGTTTTATCAGATGTATATTATACAGATATATATTTACTTTGTAATCATTAAAAGGGTTTCCTTTCATACAACAAAATTGTGTTAACTTTTCCAAAACATTTTACTAAATTTGTTCTATCCGATGTATATTATATTTTACTTTGTAATCATTTTTTTATGATTAATTTCGTAAGTGCAGGTTTTCCTTGTCAGTACATCAGTCACTTATCAGTAGTGCGGTTGTTTTTCAGCAACTGTCATCACTGTAAATGTCAAATTTTTCGTCTGACGCTATCTTGCATGTCGAATTAACAGTGATTAAAAAGTGTTTTAAAGTTCTCATTTAACATATTTTCTTTAACTTGATAGCATATTCCTGATTTTTAAATGGTGAATAAAATATGAGCCCATACATGGTCTGATAAACTATGATCTTGGTAAGATCATCTCATTTAAACTAGAAATGAAAAATAAAAGCCTCCTTTTAAACGTTGAGAAAGTTTAAGAATTACTGAGGACGAGCTGCAGAATGTAAATATATCTTTGATTTTCTGCATTTCGTCCCAAATATTTTATAGGCATGGTGGGACGAGTTCATGAATCACTAAATTTTCCATCCAAACAAAAAAAGGAAACGACTTGTAGAATGAAGTTAGTATTTATATTGATTTTTTGCATCTTGTCCCAAGTGGGCCGTAATCACATGGGATGAGTTGAGGAATATGTTAGTATTATACCTTACAGAAATTCTCTTATATTGTAGTACCTTACTGAAACTAGTTGTTTTCGAATAAATAGTAAACAATCTATTTTTTTTCTTGAAATACCTGAGACCATAAATAATTATCATATTTTCCTTCATCGGTGTAGTCACTGACTACTTAATTACATATTTACATAGCAGGAGAAAGCATTCGCCTTGATATGAGGGGCTTTAGCTTACATTTTCTACTAAATTGTCTTTCCGTTTCCATAAAGAGTGCGAAGTGTGGCCACCCAAATGCATCAATGTATGGGAAACATTTGAAATGGTTATAACTTTTGATTGGCGGCATATAGAGCCGTCACTTACGATTTTTTGTACTTAGAGGCCGCGTCACATCAGATTAGATGAGTTTTCAGCTTCGTACAACACCTGGAAGTGGTAGAACTGGGTGGCTCAGACAGCCAGCATCCGGCTGTCTGAGCCAGCAGCTTTTTCTCAATTTCTCAAAAACGCGTGCGTCACGGAGGTACAAATCTGGTCGAGAGCTGTCACTAACGTTGTCACATCAGTAAATCGTAAAAACATTTGTTCGAAACATAACATTTCGTGAAATATAGAGAAAAACAAGTTGGCTCAGACGACCGGATATCTGGCTGTCTGAGCCACACGTTTATCACGATTTCTCAAAAAGTACTGGATTAAAATTGATGAAACTACTTCGGATGACCGTCACTTACGCGTCACATCACATTTTATAAGAAACAGCGACCTGAAACCCTCTGATAGTTGAGATCTGGAAAGTCAGAAAATGCGAAATTCTGGCTGTCTGAGCCTAGTTTTTTTGATTTTCCAAGAAAACTATTGCGTCACAAACGATGAAACCTGGATATATCAGCGTCACTAACGATTCGTTATCAGCCTAGATATGCTAGATTTCTATAGAAGCCTGGCTCAGACGGCCGGATGTACACTATTTATCAAGTAGATTTAGGGAGAAATAATTCTTCAGATTTATATGCATGTCTTATCTAAGAATTCAGTATTGTTTGAGATAGTTAGATCTGCGTTCAGATGCTTCACGACACGACACGTCAGACTGACTCGTCAGACACCTTAACGCGAGTTGGCATCGCTGCTTAATCGCTGTGTGCAAAGGGTCTAGAGTTACTTCCGTATTACCGCGATATTCTAGAACAGTAGATGGTAAAATGAAAAATTGATAAACTGTCGAATAACTAGAAATTTAAAGGTTTACATTTATTTTAGTTTGGTCGAATTCATCCTAAGAAATCTTTTTTTTTCTCTTATTATAATACTGTGAATAGAAGTCTATAAATGCTATTATCAGAATCAACCTCAATTAAATAAAATATTTTTTTAAATAAAATCATTATTTATCATTCAACGTAAAATAAATGGAAGATAAAACAAAATAGTATAAATAATACATTGTCAACAATATTGTGATTCTCAATTAAACTAATTATTTATAAAATGCACTTGAAAAAAGCAACTGTGTCAAACGAGGAATCGAACCCCGTGTCTTGTCTTATGCTATCCAGGCGGTATACGTTACCCCAGCCAGATTTTGTCGAAAATCTCATTTTTTTTAAGTAGATAATTAGAAGTCCAACTTCTTCAATTGTTGTGCTGATTTTTAAATTTGTTTTGCTTATGGTTTTTTAGTTATTTGACAAAAACAGATCTGGCTGGCGTAACGTTACCCCAGCCAGATGTTTTATTAATTAAAGGGTTTATTGAAATAAACTTTAGGTACATAATTAGTATTCTGAACGAGGTAAATGTTGCCACAAAATTTGAATTTGTATCGTTTATGGTTTCGGAGATATTCAAAATCCTGCTGGTGTAACGTTTACGTGTTCGCTGTATCTCCGAAACGGCTAAGCGAATATGTATAATTTTTTGTACACAGCTTCTATGAATTTGTTATAATTTGTTTGCCAATAAAGAAAAACAAAATAATGCACCGTTTAGAAGTATTTTAATTAATAAAAAAACTCAAAAATAGCTCCTAGCTCTTCAAAAAAGAGCTCTAAAGCCTTATTTGAAACGTCATTTTGTAGCTTACAACTGCCTTCAAATGTTTGTAAATTTTCATTAGAATCCTGTAGGTATTTATTAAGTTACAACGATATTTAATTCAGTTCTCGTAACGATGCGCTCCGGAGATTTTAAGCCTCCGATTTACTGAGTTCCTTGTGGATTTAAAAGTTGAATAAGATATCATTAATTAGTATTTTAGTTCAATTTTCTACCTGTAAAATTTCAGCGTAATACGATTTGTAATTACTGAGATAATTAAAAGAAAGACATTAGGTAGTGCATGATCATGGCAACCCGACCAAGTATAGATGGTTACGAAAAAGCGGCCGCGTAGTACTTTATGCCTACCTTTTAAAACGTATAGTATAATAACGCTACATGCTCAATACAGTCGCGTACAGAATTAAACTATTCAGCCTATAGCATAGTATATATCTTGAAATGAATTAAATTATATATTTTTAATTTGTGTCTACTTATTTATGTTACCTACTTAAAATACTGTACCATTCATTACCTATCTTATTTAACCTGTTGTGACGTAAGCGCTAAACTTATATATTTATTAACAAAATAGTGAAATATTTAATTGGCACAAACACGGTCCCGTTGCAGTTTTAAAATAATATAGATAGAGAGATAGAAGACTTTGTACTTAGCGCGCTGCATTCGCGCGTGTTCTATGTTCTTCACAGTTATGCACATGAGACGACATCATTGCAACTTACTGAAGAAAGAAAGAGAGCGTCGATAACGCGTCCTTGGGACGAGGGACGGAGGGCGGATGATTGTTTGTCGCTCGATAGAGTTAGTCAAAGATTTGGTTTCGTTGAATGAGTGCGCATACGCTTCCTTCGCAATTTCGTTTAATTTAAAGTGAACTACTATGAAGTACTTCTATTGCGGACCATAATACCTGAGTTCGTGAGTTACTAATGAAAAAGGTAAGCTACTTAATGTATAAAAATAATTTTCCTTTTTAATCATTACATAGTAAAAATAAAGTCGCTTTATCTGTCCCTATTTCCCCTTGAACGCTTAAATCTTTAAAACTACGCAACGGATTTTGATGCGGTTTTTTTGATGATGATGATTGATGATTAAAGAGGAAGGTTTTATAATAACTATATTAGAGCTGTATCTATGTCCGAAAGTTTATTTTGATATTTAAAATCGAACATTTTACTAAGTACAATGTGATTTAATTTAGTTTTAATAATGATCTGTGATTTTAATAATAAAACTATTTTTATAAGAATACTAGCCAGCCAGTCATCGTAATGTGCTCTTAAAATAATAATGTCAGTCAATAATTTATTATGTGATTGTTAGTTCATGATTTGAAAATCAATGTTAATCTTTTGGAAGTTAATTTATAATTATGTTGAGCCAATGAACATTTATTATGCTGCTATAAGAAAATATATAACTAAATTAAAGTGTTTAGGTACTTCGCATTTTTCTTTGTAAGTTTATAAGACATGATTTGTAAATAAAAATACTCAAATTAAGATGATATTGTTTTCGTTTTTCACTTCTGTACGTAACTGTACTTTACGTTTAAAACTATCCTATTAATTTCAAAAGGTTTATGCCTATAAAGTACTACGCGGCCGCTTTTTCGTAACCATCTATACTTGGTCGGGTTGCCATGATCATGCACTACCTAATGTCTTTCTTTTAATTATCTCAGTAATTACAAATCGTATTACGCTGAAATTTTACAGGTAGAAAATTGAACTAAAATACTAATTAATGATATCTTATTCAACTTTTAAATCCACAAGGAACTCAGTAAATCGGAGGCTTAAAATCTCCGGAGCGCATCGTTACGAGAACTGAATTAAATATCGTTGTAACTTAATAAATACCTACAGGATTCTAATGAAAATTGACAAACATTTGAAGGCAGTTGTAAGCTACAAAATGACGTTTCAAATAAGGCTTTAGAGCTCTTTTTTGAAGAGCTAGGAGCTATTTTTGAGTTTTTTTATTAATTAAAATACTTCTAAACGGTGCATTATTTTGTTTTTCTTTATCGGCAAACAAATTATAACAAATTCATAGAAGCTGTGTACAAAAAATTATACATATTCGCTTAGCCGTTTCGGAGATACAGCGAACACGTAAACGTTACACCAGCAGGATTTTGAATATCTCCGAAACCATAAACGATACAAATTCAAATTTTGTGGCAACATTTACCTCGTTCAGAATACTAATTATGTACCTAAAGTTTATTTCAATAAACCCTTTAATTAATAAAACATCTGGCTGGGGTAACGTTACGCCAGCCAGATCTGTTTTTGTCAAATAACTAAAAAACCATAAGCAAAACAAATTTAAAAATCAGCACAACAATTGAAGAAGTTGGACTTCTAATTATCTACTTAAAAAAAAATGTGATTTTCGACAAAATCTGGCTGGGGTAACGTATACATCCAGGCGTATGCCTATACCACTCGGCCACCGACACATTAGCAAGCCTGTTGAATTTTTCAAGTGCTTTCTTTAACGTGTAGGCTGCGTGACGTCATCAATGTTGCGAGATTGCTCTCACAATATCCGAAGGAAATATTTTTACAAATATTAAAAATAATTACACTTTTGTATCACTCATTTTGTTTGTTCAAATTGCTATAAGAACTTAACTGCCTATTTTGAGTACCCTGTACCATTTGTTATGAGGTATTTAATTATTATTATTTTGGGTAAAAATTTAAGTTATATTCGTCATAAAAAAAAAATCATCACATTATTAAAAACAAAACGTACGTTTGAGCACAATTATGTTTTTAACACTATAGTAATATTAAACACTCGTTTCCTCTGCGGCTATAAAACTTGAGACTGCGACAGCGAATACTTATCTCTCTTTCACACTCACAGGCCTTATGGGGAGGTGTAGTGTTGCTCTTCACACTGTACAGTTATCGGTAAGCGCATGCGCGCACGACTCATTTCATAGCGAATGAATGATTTATGGCCGCAGAGGAAGCGAGTGTTAAATATGACTTTAATACTTTATTTCGGAATTCATAAATTACTCCAAAATTTCGCGGAAATGAGGTCCATATTCACAAATGATTTAGGTATTTTCCGTGTAAGAACGTAAGAATGGATACCATGTTTTGTCACATTCAGACATTTTAGTTACACAAGTCTTACTATAAGAAAGCTCAAAAAAAAGGGAGCCAGCGAGCGATGGAGAGGGCTATGCTCGGGTTTCCTACGAGATCGAGGAGATACGTAGAAGAACTAAGGTAACGGACATAGCCTTGAGAATCAAGTGGCAATGGGCAGGGCACATAGCGCGAAGCACTGATGGCCGATGGGGCAGAAAAGTTCTAGATTGGTGACCCTTCGACTAAAGACTCGGCGTAGGACGTCCACCGACAAGATGGACAGACCGCTTGTAAAAAACTGTGGGGCATGGAATGTGGACAGTCGCAGTGGACGTCCTTTGGCTGATAATGATGAGTTACAAGTTGTCAGAAAGTGACAAAACATAGTATAGAACGTTATTATAAATATCACAATATAAATAATGCTTACTGGGACCGTGAGCGACACCAGCGCCACAACTATTGTATTGTCGGACGTTGAAATGACAAATGGCTGGCTGCCATTACGAAAAGAAATTAAATCAAAGTTATTTAAATGAAATGTTGTATTATCCATTTATTATATTCAATTACGTTTATCTATAGTGTCGATTCTTACTTATAATTAAAAGAAAATGCACGCATACGTAAATTTTGTACTAATATTGCTAGAGAAATGTTGACAGACGTCCGCCAACGTTGTTGTTTTTTGTCACTGGGAGCGCTGTCATCGATTTGTGTTCCTCCACCATTATTATTTCTTCCACGGCTTTATTCCACAACGATATGAATGGCCAGTAACTTAATGTCAATACCACACCCAATATTTGTTTAGATTAAAAAAAACATATCTTACAAGCATACTTCATAATATTCATATTAAGTACATTCTGGTTTTCAAATACCCAATGGAACTAGTGGAATGTTATTTTAGTTATACATATAATTTCAAAATTGTAAATATTTTACATTATTACAAATTGCATAGGCAATTTAAGATGTACTCATAATCAGTAACTAATCACCTTTCTCTAAAAAAAATAGGTCGCAAAAACGCCAAAAAAAGATTTCCCATACTAACCCGTGCCTTATGATACTATGAAGAATTTAAATATTTTTTCTTGGCCTATGTTTTTAGAAGAAGGTTGTTAGGATACTGATTCTGGATAGTTCCCTACATTTGACGGGTAGTTTTGAAACGCCCTGCATTGAAAACTGAAAGATATTTATTATTTATTCAAAATATTCAATATATATATATATATATCATTATTCTCATAAATTGCACATGTAAAAAGCAACTGTGTCAGACAAGGAATCGAACTCTGTGTCTTACGCCGGGCGCATGCCTATACCACTCGACCACCGACACATTGGCAAGCCTGTTGAATTTTGCAAGTGCTTTCTTTGACGTGTTGGCTGCGTGACTAAGTGCAATTTATGTTATTAAGTTTTTAGAGTGACAAAACACTTTATAGCCAAATTAATATGTTTCTAATTTGCTTTGGTACTCACGGCTTATAATTTAGTACGCATCTGTTGTATACTCAGATTTTTAATTAGATAGACGAAAATGACATTTGGTGGGTGGTAAATTTTTTGTAATTTAAAAATAGTGTTGTTCCGAAATAATCGAATAATTCAATTAATTCAATCGCCGTAAGTAATTTTCAGCGATTTTGTGTTGTGCAGATGTATTATAAGCATGAATTAAAACATGTTATTTAAAATAATCAACAAAATTATAATCTGTTTTAAAATCATGCTTTACAAATATATCATTATCAATTATAAGTATATATACGTATATAAATGGAAGTGGTGTTATCTACATTGTTCAACTGTTAACTCGTGATTTGGCAGAAAGTTAGTGAAAATAAGAACCAAGAGAAGATCATATGATACTTTTAGTCCCGTTCGAGTGAGCTGGGGCCGGGGCGGGACTGAGCTGGGTCCGCTAGTTACTAATAAAAAGTAGTAAAACGTTAAAATAGGTAAATATAAAACAAAATATCGCTATTGCAAAGGAAACGACTTTAATTTTTTACTCAATAGAACAACTGTTTTATGTATAATGTTTGTTCACAGCTCTTTGTTACGTTATACAAGTTTAATTCATTCAATTGATTAAAATTAGATTATTGAAACCTCATATCACAAGTTCAATTAGCCGTACACAATCGATTTGTCAGAACACTATTGCACTACGCTTGCAACATTAAAAAAGAAAAAGTGCGATTGAAGCTGTCATTCTGGTCTATCAAATTAAAAATCTATCAAATACTAGTCAGAACCATATAACATTACCCACTAGCGATGGGCGTTATTAACCGTAACTAGTTTTTTAACTAGTTACGAGCCCAAACAGTGATCACTCGTTATCCTCCACAACAATAACTCGTTACATTCATAACGCCATTAAAACTAATAACTGCTTCTTATCTCACAACGCTCTGAAGTCAATTTGAATTCACTCTTAAGTCAAATACATAGCGTAGATATTTGGGTGGCTTCACTCCTCACGCAAAATCACTGGTTTTACGTTATTCGTTACGACTAGTTGAAAACGACGTTTTACATTGACCATCCTACACAACGTTTTCTTAACATGAAGGAGTAAAACGAGAAATGGATAAAAGCACCGTAAAAAAGGTCGCAACATAACGTGTGATAGCTTTATTGCGTGAATGAATGAAACAACTATAGTACGCGAACGTAAGTGTAAACGAAACAGGTATAGTAACACGTTTTATTTGAGACGTTGTAAAAATAGCTAGTTACAAAAATCACTAGTTATGAAACCGGTTATTTGGAATCACTTAACGGTTACGTTACGTTATCTCAAAATCCGATAACGACCCATCGCTATTACCCACACAACTTTACCAGTACCGTTACCATGAGTTTACAACGGTTTCACTCGCTAGCGACGACGTAAAAAGTCTATGGAAAATTGCACAGCGCCTCTAGCGGTCACTGACAGAACTAAAATATTCCATACAAAAAGTGACCTCGTCGCAGGATCAAACTGGATGCAGACCGCTAGTGATCGGTCGCTGTGGAAAGCCGTGGCCTATGTTCAGCAGTAGACGTCCTTTGGCTGATAATGATGATCGAATTACAAACACCTCATAACTTATTCTTAGCGTCAAATCCTTCTAAACCATACACCAAAAACTGGGAGACATAACCAGCCACTCTCTCGGGGTTCACAAAATGGACGTCATGCGATCCTTCCACTATCCTCACCCTATAGTTACCATGTGGGTATGCCTTCTCGTCCAACTTGAATGGTGTCCTATCGTACCTACCGTCCGATACGGTGGACTGAGCTAGAATCGAAAGGGTCGGCGTGGGGATACTGGTGAAAATATGCCGGAGACCATCGGGGGAGAACGGGGGACGGGTGATCAGTTTCATACGCTGGTCGAATGTGAATCTGGAAGAAATTGTTTAATTAGTACAGTGGTTTTTGAGTATATGTGGTACGGTAAAAATCTAGGTGCGAGTTGGACTCGCGCAAGATGGGTTCTGTGTCTACTATGTATGTATAGCACTTTTTCAACGCACTTGCTTAAAACGCCGTTTTTTCCACCGATTTTTGGCTCATAATCCTAGATATTAAACACGCGTGCTTTTTCAGTATATTATTGAACGAGTGCCTTTAGTTTATTAACCCGACCAATTTACATTTGTACCCTTGTACCAAGTCGTTAGTAAGAAGAAGAAAGTTTAGTCGGGTTATAACTTTTATTTTAGCAACAAACAGTATTGATGAGAAAAATAACAGTATCTACATAATTTATTTAAATAAATGGTAAATACAGCTTTGTTACTGAAAAAAACTCAAATTCCTTTAACATTTTCTGTTATTTGTGTCTTAAACACGAAATATTACATTTTTAACCTGGGCTGTTGGCCGCTCTAGTTCGCGCCTAAGCCTTGCGCGCGCATCGGTATCGCGGCAAGAAAAAAAAACAACGCGCCATTTTTCGTGAATATTTGTCGGCTGTGACGAAGTTTGTATTAATTGTGAAGTTTAATATTAACGAAAATGTGTACTTCAAGTGAAGAAAATGAAGAAAACCTATTATTAACTCCGCCGGACATACGTAACGAGGCGAAAAACGCGTGCGATAGTCTTTTGCCATCAAAATCGAGTGAAACGTTTTGAAAATTGTACTTTTACTAACTGTTTTAATAATTAAAAACTTACTAAATGAAGTCTTGTTTTTTCCTCGCAAGTGTGTTGAAAAACGTCGTATGGAATACGTATGCCTGTGACCATAATATACGCGGCTTTCTTATGGCGCACACAATAATCGCCTTGTATATAATGGTCAACTTAGCACACTTACTGCTGCGACTGCTATAAATCGCATTCTGCGATATCATACGGATTTCATTTCATTGAAGATTATAATGTAGCGGGCAAAATCCTCTATCTATGCGGTCATATTGACTAATGACGCTCAGCAGTCAAAAATTGAATTTTATTCTCATAGCCGTAAAGTCGAGATCAATTTGTAATGAGTTTGTAACGGGTCGGTACAAAAAACCCATTATTTGCGTATAGCGAAATTCAAATGAAATTCATTAGTCGCGTACTCGCGTCTCAATTCACACTGCGAAAAATCATTGGCAATGAAATTTCGCATGTGATTACATATGAAATAAAAACATCGTTTCAAGAAATGAAAATGAATAAAAAGTAGCAATCATTTCCATGCCTAGATGGCACCCGTGTCGTAAGACATAACTTTATTCCCATAGTGAATACTCTACTATTATTCCCCGCATATAATCCCGCAAGTTTTGTTTTCTTATTTCATCTCATTAGAACACAAATCGTACGATGTACGTACATGTTTAGGTTAAGTTAATTTATTCATGTAGTTTAAGTTAATTTAGTATTTTAATCACTATGCACGATTATGAAATTGCACTTCGATCGCGCCCCACATTTGGGACAGTGACATTATATGTATGTTGCAATATGCATTGTAACAATAAGTTAGTGCTCGAATAGAAGCCATACGGTTAACTTGGGTGTTTGATTTATTTACAACATTTTAGATATCCCTCGGGCACTCACACTTGTCATTTGACTTGACATTAGTAGCTGAACGTTACACAAATAACACAGTAAGTGTTCAAATCATTTTGAAGCATTGTAATATATTACCTGACGGTCCCATCGCCGACCGGTTCTGACATCCTAGACAGGGTGGCCGAAGCACACTCGTCCGTTAAACTGCGTCTGTCTTTAAGTATTTGTATTGCCTGTAAAGAAATATGAAAAAATATTATGTAGTTATAATGGATACCAGGTCAAACTAAAATATACCTTTTTTACAGATTTAAAAAAAGACCACACTGGTCGATTACGTATTATAGTATTACTTCTTACTTCTAAGCAACTGTGCAAAATTGATGATGTTTAAAAAAAAATCAGTAATTGGTATATAATAAATTTATAACTCCGGGAATAGTGCGAGTTTTACTAAAATCGTAAAAATAACGCTTGTCACAAAAAGATGGATGTAGTGTGTGTGTATGTGTGTGTGTGTGTGTGTGTGTGTGTGTGTGTGTTTGTGTGCATGCAGGTATGCGTGTATTGCAGGACAGGACAGGAGGGGTAAGTTTTGGGAGTAAGCTCAAATGCGCGGACGCAGTCGGGAAGGACTGTTAGTTTTAAACTTCAGTTACGTGGTGACCATGGCACTTGCAACAGTGCCGAAATATCGGAAACTTGTAAATAAAAAGGTACATGGTAGCAATCCCGTTACAATCTATTCTTAAATAAATACATACCTCTTCCCATTTATAAACGGGTCCCGTCTCTTTGGAAATATGAAAACTGTTGAATTTCTCGTAGAACGTCGTGAAACTTTTGTGGTACCTGAAATATATCGTAACAACAATATTTAACGATGTCGTTAAATATTAAAATCGTTTGAGATGTGATTATTTTTTGTTTTTATAGTATCTTGTATACACAAATTTAATATTATCATTAATCCCTCAAGCGTATGTGAACGAGACACAATGCAAATTCTATTGTTATGCGGTTGCCTGCAACCGCTCGGGTGTTGAAGCATATTATCTTAGGCAGATTTTTAAAAGACGGGCATGTGGGCGGACTCATTATACATAATAATGTAAGTGTAGTATTTTAAAATGATGGTTTTTTTTTCACATGAAATCACATGTGAAAGTTCATTAGCAATATTTTTTTCGCAGGGTCAACTGCGACGCGAGTTTATGACTAATGAATTTCATATGAATTTTACTGTGTTGGGAATTGTAGACCAAACAGTTTCTATATGGAAATAATGAGTAATTAGACTTGTCACCAAGTGGCGTTTTGTGTTCTCTATTGTTTTATATGTTGTCATGTTGATTTATCTTTCTGTAATTATATCTTTAATTTTGTGTTCAATCCTGTGTCGGAAGTCTCGACATAGTTCCGTGTAAAACCACCAGGTGGCGCTCGAAAAAGGCTGAGACAAAATTGGTGTTTTCGTGTATTTATTGATTGAGAAGAATTTTTAAATGATGCTTAAAAAACTACAAATATTTTTTAAGATTTATTAAAGATATAGCTACGTAAGTTAAAATGATATTTGATGAATTAGAAAATCAGAAAATTAAATTGTCGACGCGAAATGTCAAAAATGATGCATCACACTTCGCCCGCTGGTTTCTTTTGCCCATAATCCATCACACTGTACGCAAATAATGCGATTTTCTTACTGATTCGCTACAAAATCAATAGCGATTTGTAGCAGACAATATGAAAAAAGTAGCAGATGTGAATAATGCTTTTAATTTTGTAGGGGCACAGTAGTTACATGCATTTTGCTGAATAAACATTTTGTACGAGTGTACGGAAGGCGCTCGACGGCGATCGCCAGTCGTTCCCCACCCGAAGCTAGGTCGGACATTCCTAATTATAGCAGCATATTTTCATAACACCAAATATGGTGGATAGTGATGAAAGAGACTCAGTCCTTTAAGTCGTTTAAAATAAGACTAGCCTTACACAGCTTTGCTTTAATATTAGGACGGTAGCTATTAGTCTTAAATAATACGATTCAGTCAGTTAAAGTATAAGATAGACTTAAACGACTTAAACAAGTGAAACAACTTAAAGGACTTAACAGACTCAGTCTTTTACAAGAGGTGCCGCGGCGTTCGAGTAAAACATTTAGTTTGCAATGAGATATTTTTTATACTGTACACACACATACAAGGTGGTACAGTCGCCGTCAGATATATTGGAGCAGACAAAGTGACCAAATACTTCTGAACAGTTTAAAATGTCAATAAGTTCCATACACTTCAAGTTACCATTAATATCAGAACATCCATTACTTCATTAATATTTGAGCAGAAGCTAGTCAATAACTTCTATACACACAACTAACCAATAATATCTGAACACTCATAACGTCAAATGTATCTACGCAGTCGGTCTTAAATATCTGAGCAATCGAGATTGCAGAAGGAAGTGCTTCCAACTTAACTATAAATACAATTTCAAAATAGGAACTCTTTTCATAGTTTATATTCTAGTAAGATGACGCTGGCAGTTTGTGACGCTTTGTAGTTTTCAGTATTGTCATCACTGTCATGAAAGTGTCATGCAGTAAAGAAATTCAGGCAAGTGAGTGTTCAGATATTATTGGTTAGTTGTATAGGTTGTGTGTAGAAGTTATTGACTAACATCTGCTCAGATATTTATGAAGTAATGAATGTTCTAATATTTATGGTAACTTGTAGTGTCTGGAACTCATTGACATTTTAAACTGTTCAGAAGTATTTGGTCACTTTGTCTGCTCCGATATATCTGACGGCGACTGTACAAAACTATCCGCTACAAATGAAGGATACTCAGAGGTGGAATTGTATAATGCAATCGTATTCATTTGACAGTTCAAAACGTACGGAATGATCTATCAAACGCTTTGTTCTTAGTCGTTTGACAGATCATACCGTACGTTTTGAACTGTCAAATGAATACTATTTCTTTACACAATTCTTTCTCCTAGAAACATTAGTCGAAACATAAAATAAATAAAAAATACTCTCCATACAAATCACACGGGTCACGTGACCGATTTAGTATGGGAAGTCAAAAAAAAATGTTTTCAACCCATGTTTTAGCAGGAAGTTGTTTAGTTATGGATTCTGAGTACTTAGTTCCCTTCATTTGCAACGGGTAGTTTTGTATCACTTTGTATATGGAGTGAAACTATGTGTGCCAGATAACACGGCACGGAGCTGGATTTGGTGCGAAGTCAGACGGTCGGTCGCCCGTTTGTGTCTTGATGTTGGACGCGTAAATGAGAAACTCCTATGTCAGGTTTCAGAGTAACAGCCAACCCAATGTTCTAATGTGGACTGTATTGTGTGCGGTGAGGTGGCCGTTAATTGTTCCAAGTGTTTTCTTCAATGTTCTTTCTTCAGTGTTCTTTCTTGAACGTTCTTTCTTGAATGTTCTTTCTTGTTGCTTGTGCTATGTTTTGCTGGGATTGGAGCTGCGTACGGTGGGCTGCGCTTATCATTGCGTACCAGGCTGGGGCCGCGTATGTCAGCCTGGAGCGCACGTACGTCTTAAATATGCCCACCTTTGTTCTGGTGGGCAGGCGGGACTGGAGGACGGGGCGCAATCTTGCACGCGCCCCGCGGCTGGAGTCGACCAGGTGCTTGACCTGGTCTTTCAGGGTGAGGCGCTGGTCCAGGTGGCAGCCTAAGTACTTGGTACTGCGCTGCCACTTTATCTTCTGGCCGTTGAGGACCAGCTCGGGCATCTTCCGTCTTTGGGGGCCCGTGTAGATGGCGGCGGTTTTGCCCACGTTTACCGCTATCCGCCATCTCTCCAGCCAGTCCGGCAGTAGGTCGAGCTGCTTCTGCATCCTTTTCACCGCCGCCTTGACCCATGGGGCGGTGGTGTAAAATGCGCTGTCGTCCGCGAACAGCGCCAGCTCGACCTTGGGTTCCCACTCATGAAGACGGTCGTTGATGGTGGGAACGTCGTTGGTGTAGGCAGCGTACAGGGTCGGTGATAGGCAGCTGCCTTGGGGGACCCCTGCGTCTATGGGGCCCTCTGCGGACGTAGCGTCCTCCACGGCGACCTAGAACGAGCGTCCTTGGAGGAAGGACGCTATCAGGTGGACGAGGGCGGGGGGCAGGGCGGTCGTGGTGAGCTTGAAAATAAGACCGGGGTGCCAAACCCGGTCAAAAGCCTTCTCCACGTCTAAGAAGACCGCCACCGAGGCCTGCTTCTTGTTTAGGCCCTCTGCTAGGTGGTGGATCACCCTGGCCAGCTGGAGCGTGGTGGAGTGCCCGCTGCGGAAGCCGAACTGCTCGTCCCTCGGGACGAGGTGGGGACGCAGTCGGCGCAGCAGGGCTCGCTCGAACAGCTTGGCGGCGTGATCCAGCAGGGTGATGGGCCTGTAGCTCTCTGGGCGGCGGCGGTCTTTCCCCGGCTTGGGGATCATCACCACCCGCCCTTTCTTCCATGGCGAGGGGAAGTGGTTCGTCCTGAGGGCGGCGTTGAGGATGCGGGTCAACGCCGCTATCCCCCTCCTGGGCAGCTCCGCCAGGGCCGCGGGTGGCAGGCCGTCAGGGCCCGGCGCCTTCTTCCTATTTAGGCGGGCGGCTATCTTCTTCACCTCCGATGGGGAGATGAAGGTGTCGCCCGGGAGTGGAGGTGGGGTGGTGGCCAGGAACTCCTCCACTCTCTGGACCACATCAGCGTGGTGCTGGAGGGCTCTGGGGGCTGGCGGGTGGGGCCTGAATTGGACGGTCAGGTGATCGGCAAGGATTCGGGCTCTGTCCTCAGCCGCGAATCTCCTCTGACCGTCCGCGTCCAGGAGGGGGTGCGTGGAGGACTTCTCCCCAGTGAGGGCTTTATTGAGGCGGTGCAGTGAGGGCAGGTCTTCTCCTGCCCTGTCGACGAGTTCCTCCCACTCGCGACCTTGCCACATTCTCACCGCCTCGGTGACCTTGGCCGTCATGGCATTTAATTCTGCCTTGACTCGTGGGCATCTGGTGTGGCACCATAATTTCTTGAGGGCTTTCTTCTTTTGAAGTTGTGCCCTCAAGAAGAGCGGGAGTTGGGGGCGTTTCGGGGAGAGGGGCGCTACCTTCTGGGTGTGCGCCTCCTTCGCCTCCCTCATCCGCTGGGTCAGGAGGGCCACCGCGGCGTCAATGTCGTCTGGTGTTGACATTGGGCCCTCTAATGTTAGGTCCCTGAGGGCCGTCTTGTAGGCCGGCCAGTCTACGCGGGACCTGGGCGGACGCACTCTCACCGCCGCTAGTGAGGTGGGCACTGTAATAAGTAGGGGGAGGTGCTGGGTGTCTCCCTCATACAGCACCTCGGTGGCCAGGGGGACGCGCAGGCCCTTGTGTAGGACCACATCTAGGACGTCCGCCTGGTGGTCTGCCTCACTGGGGATGTGGGTCGGGGCATCCGTGCCCACCACCTCAATGTCTCTGGAGGTGGTGGCGTTTAGCAGGCGACGGCCGTCGGCTCGTGTGAGGCGGGAGCCCCACTGCACATGTTTACAGTTTAGGTCGCCTGCTAGGATTGTCGGGTGGTCCTCAATGAATATTCCGTCGAGATCCTCCGGGTGGAATGGGGCGGTCGGTGGGCGGTAGGCGGCGTATATGCGGAGTTCGTGTGACGATGTATTGACTCTGATCCCCAGGGAGCTCAGAGTCTTGAACTCCGCCCACGGCAGCTCCTCATGAATGACGTCGCGCCGCACTGCCACCATTGTGCCCCTGTAGGGCACACCCTGCGAACTCACTTCGTCCCTGCGGTAGATGATGTAGTTGGGCAGGGAGAAGCGAGTGGACGGCCGTAGATGGGTCCCGCCCAGGAGGACGATGTGGGCGTCCTGCGACTGGGCGAGCTGCCGGAGTTGCTGCTGCTTGCCGCTGATACCTCCGGGGTTCCAGTATATCATGCGCAGTGATTCATCATGAGCTGAGCCAGCCCGTTGGTGATGGCTGCGCATGGGTCCATCCCCTGGCTGATCTGTATCAGCAGGGTGTGCAGCAGCTGGATTACCGCTTGCAGGGGAAGGGTGGGGGTTGCCCCCGTCTGTTGTTGGTGGGGGTGGGGGCGGGGGCGGGGTTGGGGTGCCTCTAGATGAGGTTGAGGCCTCGTGAATGATATTGGGGCCGGGGGCACCCGACTTGCGAGTCCGCTCGGGGCCTGAGAAGGGGATTGGGGACGAAAGGCCGGTCGGTTGACGGGAGGGGGGCCTCGTTGGGCCGACTTCGGCCTCTGAGAGGGCCGAGAAGCAGGGCGGGGAGGCTGGGCTGCCCCTGTGGTCCTCTGAGGAGGGGGGAGGTGTGTTGCCACTGCCTGTGGGGGGATGGCGTGGGCTGCGGTGTTGGTCCCCCCGCAGGCAAAATCCTGGGGTGCTTGGGGGGGGGGGTAGGTGGTCTGGCGGCTTGCGTCGGGGTGGACGCAGCCGCAGGTGGGCCGGTATTGGCCTCGGTGCGGCGGCGGCGTCGGCGGCGCCTGCGCCGGGATACGGCGGGGGCGGGGGCGCCCCTCGCGGTGGCGGGGTTGGCCGGGGGGGCCAAGGTAGTCCCCGTCTGGACGGTCACGGGCGCCGTGGCGGCCTGTGCTAAAGGCGCCGGGGCGCGCCTCTGGCCGTCGGTGTGGGGGCGGGCAGGCAGGCGTGCGGGTGCGCTTGGGAGCGGAGGGGGGACAGTCGTCCCCGTCCGCCTTGCCTCGCGCAAGTACGCCTTGCAGCGGCGGTCATTGGCGGCATGGGCCTGTGCGCAGTTGGCGCAGGTAGGTGGTTCCGTCCTCGGGCGTGGACAGTCGGCGGCGGGATGGTTGCCGGCGCAACGGACGCACTTAATAGGTCGGTGGCAATTCACCGACGAGTGGCCGAACGCCTGGCACCGATGGCACTGTGCGGGGCCCTTGCGGGGGCGCCATGCCTCGACTATAACGCCGGGCATGTTGAGCAGCTCGTCGACTGCGTAGAGGCGAGCGAGCTCCTGGTTGGGCAGGTGCTCAAGCTCGACGTGGAATAGGCACGCCGGGTTGCCCCTCTTGCCTCTTATCCCCCTTATGAGGGAGGCGTAAAAACCGCGCTCCTCGAGGGCCTCACGGATAAGGTCGTGCGGGGTGTCGGCCGGTAGCCCTCTGATAGCCACCTTAGACGAACGCTCCTCGGGCGGGGAGTAGCAGTACCACGCCACAGTCGGGTCTGCTTTTTCGGCCTCCGTCAGGTAAGCCTGAACGGCGCGGAACTCCTCGGGGCTCTTGGGGAGGAATCGAACCCCTTTCCCGAAAGGCCGTGCATTGGGCGGATGGCCCAAGGCCCGCTTGATGCGTTCAAAATGAACGCACCAATTTGGTAGGCACTCTACTACGATAGGGGGATAGCCCCTTACCTTAGTCTGCGCGGGTGGAGTGGCCGACTGGGCGTCGGTCCCGGTGGTAGCCGGCGGCGTCGGAGTGCGGCGAGGGGAGGCAGGCGGGCTCCTCCATTCCCGCAGCGCACGGGCAGACGGCGGCTGGGACGCCATCGTCGCATACGACGTCGATGACGACGCCATAGCGGACGATGCCGATGGCTGCGAGGCCGATGTGGACGGGTGCGGGTGGTCGTCCACTTCGTCGGACTCGTCGTCCGACTCCGAGGAGGACGACTCAACGACGGGTTGGACCTCTTGGCAGAGGCGTTTCTCCTCCTGGGCCGAGCTAAAGCTGTCCTCGGGTAGGGGCCTCCTGCGTGGGTCGCGCGGGTGCGCCTCGCGTTGGACCAACACGGATGATTGCTCAGCAATCTCCAATGTTGGGTCCGGGCGCTGGATCGGTCTGAACGGGGACGGGGCAGTCGGGCGCATCTCGGTGCTCGATCTGGGCGGTCTTGGTGGCGCAGCTAGAATCGGGATCGCCGATCTAGCGGGTGGGTTGGTGGTGATGGGCGCTGTGGTCCTACGGGGCCACGAGCGTCCTGGGTCCGGTGGGACGCGGTCTCGATCGCTCATTTTTAAAAAATAACACGATTCGAACACAAATTTACACTGAGAAAAATATCAAACAAAAAGAGGGTACGTGCACAATAAAAGTTACCGAGGGTACTTATGGAAAAAAAGCTAACCTACTGGTCGCACGAATTATTTTAAACACTAAAATAAACGTACACTAAAACACAAACTTAAAACAAAACAGGCACAAAGCGTCTAGTCGCGGAATAATTGTCAAAAGTATGTGTTGGGGGCGTGTCACTCGCGTACGCGGGCACTAGTAGCAGGGAGGGTGTGGCACAACCAGCGTCCTATGAAGGGAGGTGTGTGCGCAACAACAGCCAACGTCCTACTATTCATCCGCCCGTCTGATTCTTTCATTTTCTACGTGTTCCTGCCCGTCTTATATACAATTTTGTGTTCAAATGTGCGAGCAGGAAGTCAGTGGGAGCGAGAGGTGAGATAGCATGCGCGTGATATTCGCGGTCAAAAAGCATTACCGTAAGGAAAGCCGCGTGCCATCTCATGGTTAGAAAGAGAGGGGAGATGGCCGCGCGTGATATTCGCGGTCAAAAAGCGTTACCGTATGGAAAGCCGCGTGCCATCTCATGATTAGAAAGAGAGGGAAATAGAGCGGGCTTATATTTTGATTTAAAAAGGCAATACCGTAAAGAGAGCCGCGTCCTATTTCCCTATGATTCTTCTAGTCCTCGCTAGCCTATACGAGGGTGTGTGCCTACTAAATGTGTTTCCTATACCCCCGGCTGTTACTTTATTTATTAACATACAAATATTTACAATAAGTTTTTTAAACAAAACTAACAAATACATTATTTTACAAATTACACATCAAACAACAAATGTATACTATTTTACATGTAGACGCCGTCCTGTACATTCTCCCGCCGTGTGTCGTAGCGCCGTCGGAGACTCACTCATGTCGTGAAAGGGGCGGCGTCCTTCAATTCTTCAATCTGTAGGTTGACCAGCTTCTTGGTGGGGCGTCGCAGGATACCTCCTCGAGTCAACATATCCGCAGCTCGCACGACGCCGTCGGGTCCCGGGTACACTGCGGTAACTCGTCCCAGTGGCCAGGTGTTTCGTGGCATAGTGTTGTCCACGATCAGTACGACGTCGCCGGTCTTCAGTTCAGGGCCGCGGCCGCGCGGCTCCCGCCGGCTTTGAAGTTCGGGAAGGTACTCTCGTATCCAACGGCTCCAGAACATGTCCGCTATTCTCTGGGACGCCCTCCAATGGGTCTTGCCCAGCAGATCTCTGTCTTCAAATTGTCCCATGGCCGGTTCATGTGCAGGCTCCAGCAGCAGAAAGTGATTCGGCGTCAATGTTTCGGGTTCATCTGGGTCGACCGCAACGTGGGTAAGCGGTTGACTGCTGACGGTGAATTCCACTTCCTGCTTGGCACAGATTCGGGACTTTAGGGTGATCAGGCCGTCGATTAGTTCAATCGCCGATTCGTTCAGTCGGCTCTGGCGGATGACCTGATGACCTCTTCTCATGTTTTCGTTGTCTTCTTCGAAGGCTTCTTCTTGGCTCTTCTTTATTGTCATCTTCTCGGCTTCAATGATGAGCTCGGCAGGAATCTTCAAATACTTGTCTTCATCATGAACCTTCTCAACCAATTTCTTCGTTCTTCTGTCGACGTGCTGAGTACCCCAGGATAGATCTTTCTTCTTATTCGGTTTGGTTCTTGAGAAGAATGTTCTGTGTTTCTTCGTCTTTAGCAGGGTGACGAACTGCAGGACCCTGGCTGTCGTGCGGACCAAGCGTTCCCATCTTGAGAACTTGGTTACGTCCGGCACGACCTGTGATGCGGCCGAGGTTCTCTCTCTGAGGTTCAGCGTTCGCTCCTCCCCTGTAGTCTCTGGAACGGTCTTCTTTTCTTCTGGCCATGTCGTCCGGTCTTCCCTCAGGAAGCTAGGGCCGGTGAACCACCTGTGGGTCTCGTCAAAGTCTTTAGGCACGTCGCGTGTGGCGTAGTCAGCTACATTGAGTTTCGTGGGAACCCAACGCCATTCCTCTGTCTTGGTGTTTTCTTCCAGTTCGGCGATTCGGTGGGCGACGAAGGGCTTAAACGACCGGGCTCCAGTTCTCAGCCAGGTCAGGACCGTCTTGCTGTCGGTCCAAAACGTTCGGGACACTGGCTTCCGATCGTGTTCCTCGATGACGGTCTGCGCCATCCGGCTGCCCATCACCGCTGCTTGTAGCTCCAGCCTCGGGATCGATGTGACCTTCAGAGGAGCCACTCTCGCCTTAGCCAAGACGAGCGGTGTGTGGATGTTCCCGTCTTCATCTTCAATGCGCCAGTAGACTGCAGCCGCGTAGGCAGCCTCGCTGGCGTCGACGAACACGTGGAGTTCGATGTTCTTGCTATGGCTGTAGTTCGGGTAGCACCGGGGTATGCAGACCTGGTTTAGCCTCTGGAGGTGTGTTGTCCACTGATCCCACTCCAGGGTCAAGTCTTCCTCGAGCTGTTCATCCCATGCCGTGCTTTTTCGCCATATCTCCTGGAGGATCTGCTTCGCCCTGATGGTGACAGGTGAGGCTAGCCCCAGAGGATCAAATAGGGACATGACGATCTTCAGGGCTTCTCTCTTCGTCGGCCTCTTCTGTAGGATGTCCTCAGGCAGACGTGACAGATTCAAGTTGAAGCCCAAGTGGTCGCTCGACGTTTTCCAGGTGAGACCCAAAACTCGTTCGGTTTTACTATCTTCCGCCATGTTCATGTTTTCTTGCTTCTTTCCCGGGTCCAGTTGCTGTAGTACCGCATCAGAGTTCGATGTCCACTTCCTTAGTTCAAAGTGTGCTCGCTGATGGATGTCTCTAACTTTTCTTGCGATCTTGACTGCCTGCTCTTCTGTCTCGAAGCTCTGGATGTAGTCGTCCATGTAGTGGTTGCGTTCGATGGCATCAGCAGCTTCGGGATAGGTCTTAGCGGCTTCTTTCGCGTTACGGTCTTTCACATAGATCGCTGTGGCAGGAGACGACGTGGCTCCGAAGATCAGTGACGTCATTCGGTATTCAGTGGGTGGAGCGTCACGATCTGTTCTCCACAAGTAGCGGAGCGCGTCTCTATCTTCCGGTCGGATTCTCACTTGCAGGAACATTTCGGTGATGTCCGCTGATACTGCGACTCAGTGTGGCCTCATCCTCAGTAGCACTCCAGGGAGTGATTGGAGCAGATCTGGACCGGTGAGTAGGGTATCGTTCAGTGATACACCCTTCGTGGTGGCTGCTGCGTCGTGCACCATCTTGACCTTGTCCGGCTTCATAGGATTGATCACCGGGAAACAAGGCAGGTACCATGTTCTGTTTTCATTCTTCTGTGCGGGTGCGACTTCAGCGTAGCCCTTTTTGATGAGCGCTTTCATTTGTTCGTGGACCTTGGCCTTCAATGTAGGGTTCTTCTCAATTTTCTTCTCGGTGGCACAAAGTCTTCTTAGCGCATAGTTCCAATTGTCAGGCAGCTTGATATCGGCTGACTTCCATAGCAGCCCGGTCTGGAAGCGGCCGTCCTCGAGACGTATGGTCTCCGCATCCAGTATCTTCAAGGCCTGGACTTCAGGATCGTTCTGTGGTTTCTTAGGCGCGACTCCAAAGGACTCTAGAGAGAAGAAGTTCTTCAGTTGTTCGTCGATTCTCTCTAGCTCTTCTGATTCCTTTGTCACGTGGTTCACGAAGTGGACTCTCTGTCCCAGCGTCCGTGCCTGCGCCCCATGTAGGACCCACCCTAGCTTCGTTAGCGATGCAACTGGCTGCTGTCTGTTGCCAACACGGGTAGTCTCCGCCAGGAGAAGTGGCCAGTTGTCTTGCCCGATGAGTATCTCCGGCTTGGCTTGCTCGTAGGTGAGATTCTTCAGGTCTTCAAGGTGACGGCAGCCAGCCAGATCGCGTTCGTTGATGGTCTGCGGGGATAGTCGCAGCCGGTTGATGCTTCTGGCTTGGATGGTGTGGCGCTTTCTCTGGGCTCCCTGGATCGTCAGCTTGAGCCGCCTCGAGGACCCCGTTTCAACTTGCCGTTCGCCGATTGCTTCAATGCGTAGTGGTTCTACTGGCCCTCGTAGTCCAGCTCGCTGCGCCAAGTCCTCGTCGATAAGCGTGACGGTAGAGCCGTCGTCGAGAAGTGCATACGTGTCGATATTTCTCTTTGGCCCGACGACGGTCACAGGTAATATCTTCAAATAGGCTTGAGGCTTCCTCGGCGTCCAAGTGGAACTCACTACTTCATTCTTCTTTTCTTCTTTCTTCTCTTCACCACTCTTGGCGTGGTGTAGCAGCTGATGATGTGGATGGGGGCACCCGTCTATATTGCACTTCGTGTTGCGGCAGTTATGTTTTCTTGTTCTATACCGCAGGCAACGAAAGCATAGCCTCTTCTCTTTGGCGAGGTCCCATCTATCATTGACGCTCAGCTTCTTGTATTCTTCACAGTTCCCGATGGCGTGCCCTGTCTTCTCACAACATAGGCAGCTGTGTATTTTCTGTTCGGGTTCCGTTGTGTTCGTGTTGTAAGCCTGTTGTGGCTTCTTTGCTGACGCGGCGTTGTCCGGTTGTTCAGGCTGTGCATAGGGGCCGCATCGTTCGGCCTCCCGGTTCAGAAAGCGCGACAGCTTGACGAGGTCCGGTTCTTCTTTATCTTGTTCAGCCGCGTAGTCGTACCACCGATATCGCATGGTAGAGGTCAGCTTCTCTATTGTGTTCTTCGTGATCTCTGGGTTGTACAGGTAGTGCTTCATCTTGATGGCACCCAGCGCTGCGACGATGTTCGAGACCCGGCTGGCAAAAATGCACAAGTCCCGTGCCGTGTCTTGAGGCTTCGTTAGTGCTCGCAGTCGCTCCAGTTCGGACATAGCGATGGCATCTGGACGACCAAACCTTGCTTCTAAGGTTTTCACGACGTCTTCTGGGTTGCCATTGTACAGTAAGAGGCTCTCTACTGCTTCCCTCGCACGTCCTTTGAGGCTTCGGCGCAGGCGGGCGAGGTTCTCCAATGATGTCAACCCGCTCTTCGATTCTTCATATGCAGCTTTGAAGATCAGCCATTCATGATGGGATCCAGCGAATATCGGCAGTTCAATGTTCATCTTCGGTTGACTCGCCCTCGCAGCCATAGTAATGGCAGCGGCAAGTTGGGCGATGTCACTTCTCGTTGTCTCGTTTCCTCCCGCCGGTGCGGCGCCGGCGTATGCCGACTCGTTCACTCCCGCCGGTGAGATGCCGATATGTGCTGTCTCCTTTTCTCCCGCCGTGGGACACGTCGCGACCTGCGAGACAGGTGCCTGCGTCGGTATCGGCGGTAGCGGCAGTGGCTCTGGGATGTGCGGTTGCCCGGTGATAGCCAGCATTTGCATGCGGCTATCGTCGACCCAGGTGCCGGTGCGCTCGTTGTTGTTGTTGCCGGAGTCTTCAATCACGGTGTCAAGTTCATCTTCATCGGTGTCCGTGTCTGCCTCGATGGCCGCTACTTTGTTGGCGGCGAGCTTCAGTTGGATGCGCAGTAGCTCTTCTTTGGCCTTCAGTAGTCTCTTGTTCTTTCTTGATCTTGCTGAAGGCGTCTGCGCACGTGCCGCGGGCGGTTGCTCCTGAGTGGGTGCAGCCGGCGGCGGCGCTGTTTGCTGTTCTCTTGTTTCTTCGAGGTGTTCTGGCTCAGTAGCCAGCAGACGGGACACTTGACTCGTGGCCGACGTATCTGGCATAGTGGTACCAGTATACTCGGTCCCCGGTGTTTCTGTCTCGGACGTAGGCGTTCTCTCTTGCGTACGAGAACGAGTGACGGGCATCTTGACAATCTTCAGTCTTCACACGTAGATCCGGCTCGAAGGACCAGCAATGTGCCAGATAACAGTGCACGGAGCTGGATTTGGTGCGAAGTCAGACGGTCGGTCGCCCGTTTGTGTCTTGATGTTGGACGCGTAAATGAGAAACTCCTATGTCAGGTTTCAGAGTAACAGCCAACCCAATGTTCTAATGTGGACTGTATTGTGTGCGGTGAGGTGGCCGTTAATTGTTCCAAGTGTTTTCTTCAATGTTCTTTCTTCAGTGTTCTTTCTTGAACGTTCTTTCTTGAATGTTCTTTCTTGAATGTTCTTTCTTGTGTGCTCTTCCTATGTTGCTCAGGAGAGATGTTTCTTTTAGCCGCTGCTGGATCGAACTCCAATGTGTTCTTCCTAGAATGTTCTTTCTTGAATGTTCTTTCTTCCGTGTTCTAGGGCTCTTCCTGTTCCTTAGGAGAGATGGTTCTTCTAGCTGCGGCTGGTGGGGCTCGTGGGACTCGTCGAACTCGAACTCGAACTCATTTTCTACGTGTTCCTGCCCGTCTTATATACAATTTTGTGTTCAAATGTGCGAGCAGGAAGTCAGTGGGAGCGAGAGGTGAGATAGCATGCGCGTGATATTCGCGGTCAAAAAGCATTACCGTAAGGAAAGCCGCGTGCCATCTCATGGTTAGAAAGAGAGGGGAGATGGCCGCGCGTGATATTCGCGGTCAAAAAGCGTTACCGTATGGAAAGCCGCGTGCCATCTCATGATTAGAAAGAGAGGGAAATAGAGCGGGCTTATATTTTGATTTAAAAAGGCAATACCGTAAAGAGAGCCGCGTCCTATTTCCCTATGATTCTTCTAGTCCTCGCTAGCCTATACGAGGGTGTGTGCCTACTAAATGTGTTTCCTATACCCCCGGCTGTTACTTTATTTATTAACATACAAATATTTACAATAAGTTTTTTAAACAAAACTAACAAATACATTATTTTACAAATTACACATCAAACAACAAATGTATACTATTTTACATGTAGACGCCGTCCTGTACACTATGTATACTAAAAAAATCACGGTGTATACATAATATTACATAATTATCATTTATCCCTTAACAGGTGATAAATTTACATAGTCACGCCTTACGACTTTAGACTTCTCAGGCGATGAGTCGTTAGTCTTTTAAGTTCTTTAAGCTTTTTAAGTCCTTTAAGCTGTTTAAGTAACTGCTGAGCGTTTTACGTTAGAAGACTGGGACTAAAAAAGCTAGTCTTATGACTAAGGGTTGGGGACTAAAAGACTGACTCAGTCGTCAGGCGTCAAAAAGGAGGCGAGTCTTTATTAAAAGCCTTAAAAGTCTGAGTCTCTTTCATCACTAATTGTGGAACATTGAATAGAAACATCTGTGGTAATTAGTGACTTTAATTTGTGACACCTAGTAGGCACCCCTAGCACCTTCTGTGAGTTTAAATCGGACACGTGATTTAGTACCTTATAGCAAATACAGCCCCGACAGTGGTTATCCCCGTACACAGTTCCGATAAATTCATATGAAATTCCACCTGCTACTCGTCAAACGTTCCATGCCTAGTCTTAATGCTTTAATGTCCCTAGAGACATAAATATACAATGACACGACTCGATTGACATCACGCCTACTATAGTATGGATATAACTTACCATTCGCTGAACTGTTCGATTGGAATAGATATAAGATACGGCATAGGGTCCAAGTTGATCACTTTCGCCATCTTTCCCGGGTACGACAGATTGTAGAGTTTGCCTGAAATAAAGATAATATACCATTAAACTACTTTTACTGTACAATAAGTAAAAAAAACCTGTCCGAGCCGAAAAGCTCATAAAGTTGGTTCAATAACATAACCAAAACAAGTATTAAAATTACGTAATACACGAAAACTTTTTTTTATCGATTTTCAAAGTCAACAAGTTTAGCACCTATTTCATATAATTATGATATTGTCGTGAATCAAACTCGGTGGAGCTTATAAAGTTCTTTATTCGATCACCACACTTATCTATGATACAAATCACTATCTCTAACCACAATAATTATAATAACTTTTCGCTTCGGCGGTCTATAGACAAATCCTTATTGAGCAGTTACGAGAGGCGATCAAACAGAAGCGACGTGGAAAAACCAGAAGAGGTGTGCGGATTAGTCTTGTTCTTATTCGGACACTGAAAGGAGCGCTCCGAACTAGTACAATTGTCAAAAGGTACTAGTTCGGTCTTCTAGTACTATTAGTTCAATAGTTCACCGATTACTCGGGCATACAGTCGTCCGGTCGTACACAGAGACTATGGTCGTTCGTTCGTGTCGTTCAATCTAGTACATCTTCTATTGCACTCAAGCACACGCGTCTGTCTCGTTCTCGCTCATTAGTACTTCTTCCGTCACGCTCAGACCCACGCGTTTGCCTCGTTCTCGCTCAATCTAGTACATCTTTCATCACGCTCACAATCACGCGTATATAATCTTTCGCACTAGGCTTGTATAGTACTATACAAGCCTAGTGCGGATTCTCAACGATGATAATGCTCCCGTTCACACTGCTGCAATTGCCAAAGCTGCTGTAGCAAAATGTGACTTCGAGCAAATTCGCCAACCACCTTACGGCCCTGACCTGGCACCGAGCGACTATTATTTGTTCTCAAGACTTAAGGCAGGCTTAAGAGGAAAACGGTTTTCTTCGGATGATGAAGTGGCTCAAGCGGTTTTCGCCCATTTTGAGGACAAAACTCCAGAGAATTTTTAAAGAGGATAGGAATGCTTATCACGAGATCTGCAAAGTGCATTGAAATAGAGGGCGACTATATAGAAAAATAAAAAAGGTTTTGTGAATCTATGTACTTGTTTTCATTGTTAGGCCGGACACTGCGTCCACGATTATTTGCATCATTATTCCTTTACTAAAATTATGCTCTAATAAATGAAAATATAGTTCCATAGTCATGAGATTTAAAAATATTTATTCTCATAAACACATTCAGTTAATTAACAAAGATAATTATTTAAACCATAACTTAGTAAATAATTACCATATCCAAAATATGATTTTGTTGATAACAACACTAATGCTGGCATTATTTTTCTTCGAGGGGATGAGACTGAAAAGCACGAGGCCAGACCAGGCTGGTTGGGCCTAAAAAGACGAAGGAGCTCGCGATCGAGGTTGAAGACATCGACATCTTCTAAAGGAAGTCGCAAATCAAAAAGGACCTTTTCTGCGTCACCAAAGCTCGAAACCGTCGAGCCACCTGGAGTTACCGTTTTACACAATCTAAAGAAACTGTTTGGCTCCGATCACAAAAAGGAAAAAACCGGCCAAGTGCGAGTCGGACTCGCGCACTGCACTTAATACCATAATATTTTATTGACAGGAAATGTAACTTTGTTTTCATAGTGTTTGTATGAACAACGCGGTTGTTGAAAATGTGCTATAACTCAAAAACTTCACGTTCGATTCTGTTCAAACCAATTTTCGTTGGAAGTATTTGTTAAGATCTACAATACCTACTTTTTTTCAAAATTTACACTCGCTCAGTTTAGAAGTTAGATGGGGGGGGGGGGGGGACGAATATAATTATTTTTTATTTTGTATATAAGAATCGTAAAGCGGTTAACACGATACATCTTCCTACCAAATTTGTGATGCTTATAGTTACAGAATAAAGTGACTTGACAGACAGACTTGACGAAACTATAAGGGTTCCGTTTTTTGCCATTCGGCTACGGAGCCCTAATAAGAACAACTCCTTTATTTTAACCGTAGTAAAATAAATTAGTAATCTAAAATAAATTAGTCAAATATTCATATTGTAATCGGTCCCACAGACCTAATATACTAAGTTGACTTAGCGAACATCACCGCGCTTTTACCGCGATCATGAGAGAAATATAGAATTTTGACGACCTCCGTGGTGCAGTGGCTAAGCACGCTGGTTTCAAGGCGTCGCTCCGAGGTCCTGGGTTCGATTCCCGGTCGGGTCAATATAAAAATCAAATTTTCAATATTGTCACGGGTCTGGGTGTTGTGGTACCACCGTGTTGTGTCTGATTTCCATAACACAAGTGCATTAGTTACTTACTTTGGGATCAGAGCCATGTATGTGATTGGTGTCCAATATTTATTTCGTTATAATGTCGTAACTTAGTTATATCAAAACGAAGATCAAATTATTGTTATTGATGCGCTGATTTTGGAAACGTGGGCTTAATTAAACGCGTGGCTAAAGTCGCCGAACGCGTTACAAACCACTTCGTTTAAATAACATGCATAGAAAATACCCTTACTTCCTATATCTAAATTGTTCTGTCGTTTTAACCATACTTGAACTATGAAAGATAGCAGATTCCGTTGCAATTTTGATAGCGCAGTTAACCGCCAGACTCGTGAGACATAAAATGTATATAAAACTTTTATCATGACTTAGTTTATCTATAAATCATTATTCCGACAATTTGTAAAAACATTTTTGCTTTCTAATATTATTTTTATACTTCTTATCTTCTATCACTTTTATTATTAATGGCACTTATATGATCGGAATGGTCACCCATCCAAGCAAGAATGCGCCGTAGGTTGCTTCACTTCGGTATCACTACCAAAGCGCTGCAACCAGACGAGTACATCACGAGCATCTCCGTGCTTCGGAAGGCACGTTAAGCCGTTGGTCCCGGCTAATATCGGTTGATATTAATCGTTAAGCCTAGCCAGAGGCCTTATTGGCGGCTTGATAACATCTGACAGCAGGGTTGGTCGCTTGCCTTGTAAACACCCCTCCACCAACCCGCTCTGAGCTGGAATTGTGTAAGGCAATAGTATTCATTAGAAATTTCATAACGTACGGTTTGATCTGTCAAACCCTTTGTTCTTTGCCGTTTGACAGATCATACCGTACGTTTTGAATTGTCAAATGAATACGATTGCTTTACACAATCGCACCCCTGATCCCGCGTGGTGGAGTATGGCTCAAACTACCTCAGAGATGAGGTAAGGCCTTTGCCCAGCAGTGGGACGTTACAGGCTAACTTAACTTTACTATTATTATTAATGTACTAAGAATTAAATTGAAAAATAAATAAATCCTTTATCAAATTTTGTATTGACGCCAAACAAGACGTTTGCTCTGCAATATGCTTGGGTTTGGAATAACGCGTCGCAATACATTTAAATGGGGACTAGGGACGTCTACACGCCAAAACGTCAGCGTAAATAGGAGACCATGATCTCATAGGTCAATTAATATATAAATAATGCAAAAAGGCTTTATTTAAAAACTAGTTTTTATTCTCGTTCCCCACTATGATATTTTCTGTATTCTTGGCGATATCATGCTGTTTATTCTTTTTAGGGTTCCGTAGCCGAAATGCAAAAAAACGGGACCCTTATAGTATCGTCAAGTCTGTCTGTCTGTCTGACCGTCCGTATGTCACAGCCATTTTATTCTGTAATTATAAGCATCACACTGTTTTAATTTGGAAGGAAGATGTATCCTGTTGACCGCTTTACGATTCTCATACAAAAAAAATAAAAAAATGCCATTTAAGTGGGGGGCTCCTATACATGAAACTAAAACTAAAAAAAATATTTTTAGTCAAATCTATGCGTGTCTATGGATAGGTCTTTTTAAATAGGTTCCTAAAACCATTTTCTTTTAAAGTCTAAAGTTTCATAGCTAGACGCTTCCAAAGTGATCACTCACCGATGATAGTGCCCAATGAATGCGCCATAAATGTGAAGCTCTTCCATCTGAAGTGTTCCACCACCACGGCTATAGGGTATACCAGGTCGTAGCAGCTCAGCATCAGCCCTGGGGGGTACCAGTCTGACTTGCCGAAGCCTGGGAACTCCATCGCTGGAACGGAAATTGGGCTGATCAATTGTAAGTTCTAGTAGTAGTCCCCTAGCCGATTTCGACTACGGTGGCCAGTCACAACGACTAACCGACTGAGCAGGACATATTATAGTGCACAAGTGTGTGCGCAAACACAGGTGCACTCTCTATTCCTTTCACTCTCATAGCCCGATGGGACAGAAATCTGACACGACCGGTGAGAGATCAGGCGCAGGACCAACGGCTTTACGTGCTTTTCCGAGGCACGGGGGTGAAACACTGCCATTTCCAAACTCCGGGCTACCCAAAGAATTTTTGAACATAAAAAGTCAGGTACATATTTTTGACCCGGGGATCGAACTCGGGACCTCTGGCGAAGCCGTCGCTTTAAAGTGCGACCCTCTTACCGCTGCACCACCGAGCCAGAAGTTTAGACCTTAAAAACCGGTATCGCTTGCACCTCGAGACGTCTTGAGTTAACCCACTCGTGAAGTGTGTGCAAGCGGATTTCGTTTGATAGTGGTCAGGCGGCAGAGTCCACTTTTAGAGAGAGGTTATACTTTTCTTATCAAAAAGGATCTGCAATTTTGTTTGTTCTGCTTCTTAATAAGACAGACTGTTTTTCTTCTTCATCATGACATCATCATTATGAACAGAAGACCTATTGCTATCTACTGCTGAACGTAGGCCTCCCACAAGGTTTTCCACAGCGACCGGTTGAGGGCGGTCTGCATCCAGTGTGATCGTGCGATCTTTATAGGGTTGTCTGTCCATCATGTCGGTGGACATTCTATGCTGCGCCTTTGGTCGAAGGGTCTCCAATCTAGAACTGTTCCGCCCCAACGGTCATCAGTTCTTCGCTCTATGTGCCCAGCCCATTGCGACTTGAACTTACTGACTCGCAGATGTTTTTAGCTTAGCAATAATCATTAAACAGGCTAAAAGTTTTGCGGGCAATCGGGTATATTCTCGTGTAAAGTGATACACAGTTTTTTTAATGATATAGTCAGCTCCAAAGTCCCAGGGTTTGATCTCAGAGTCCCCAGAAAAAAAACCTCACCGATATAATAGAAGTTCTCTGGCAGCAAAGCGACCAGCGGTCTGAATGTGGCAGCCGTGTCCATTGTGCCATGGCAGAGCAGCACTGGCGGGTTGTGGCAGTCACCCCATGCTATGACTGGAAAAAGAAATGGTACCCTACAAGTACAGGAAATGTCTGCAAGAGAGCGCTTGTAGCGATAAGTCCGCCTAAATTGTACATTTCCGTGTTTTTTTTAAATTATTTATGTGCAATAAAGAGATAGATAAAGAGACACCTCACTCGTACACATATCTCAAAACTACTAGACTGAATTTGAGGAAACTTACACTGTGACTTCTCATTTTCGAGAAATCCGTGGACAAACATACACATACGAAATTTGACACACGTGTTTGGAAGTCTTACTAGATCAACATAATCAAATATTATAAAATTCCTACGATATCACATACATACATACATACACACATTGAAGAGATAATCTCCTTTTTTGAAGTCGGTAATAAAAGTCATCATCATCATATCACCAAATATGATAATTTACAAAAGAAAGTAAAAAAAGAAAATACAGGGGGATCAAACACAGGTTATTAGACCTTGCGTGATGACGGCGCCTCAAACTATTAGTAATTAAACCGAAGTTATTTCAATGAAATATTGTATTATACAGTTATTGTAATCAATTACGTAAGTTGATAGTGTCGATGTTTAGTTAAATAAAATATAATGCACAAATACGTAATTTTGTACTTAAATCGCTAGAGGAATGGTTACAGACGTCTCGTCCTGTTAATACGAGTTCTGACATCAATTCGGATTCCCCAACCACCTACTTCGCATACTGCGAATACCAAAAATACATAGTAAAGTTAGACTTAAGGTGAACGCACACTTATCCGAGCCGAACGCGCCGAACGAATCAAAGTCAAGGAGGCCTTACACACATATCCGCATGGGACGAATCGACCGCGTCGAAGATATCATGAGATAGCGCTATGAGCGACATCTAAGGTGGGAGTGAGTATGAAGATTTTATCTGACGAGTCGTCCGAATCGACCGCATTAGCCGCGCCGAATCTGATGACGTCATCCGAATTTGTCTAGGATTTCTAGGGTTCTTCCAGATTAGGACGATTCGACGCGGTGTGCGGGGTTTCATGAGATTTCATATAAAGAATTCTAAAATTCGTTTCGTTCGGCGCATTCGGCTCGGATCAGTGTGCGTTCAGCTTAAACATACAAAGTACCTCAGAATAAAACTAAAGTAAGCATAGGTACTCGTATGTATACCTGGCCTGATATTTCCACATCAGATAAGGAAAATGCGTCGAATAAAATACAATACGCCTAATTTGATAACGTCACCTATTTGTCAGCAATCATTTATATCAGTTGTTTTATACTCATACAGTCGGATAAGTCTTATCCGATGTTGGTGAAATCAGCCCTAAGTAAAAATTTAAATTAGGACATTCTAAATAACAAATTATTTTTAATTTTAAATATTATATTTTAATTATATTAAATGATGTGACTTATTATGGCAAATACAACTTGGTTGCAGCCATTTCGCTCGGAGACCATTAAACTTAGGAACTTACTTCGGATTGGCATAGTGGTGCTATTGACCTTGAAATAATAACTGTTCAAGTATAAAACAAATATGTCGATAAATCTTTAAAACAAATAACTTTATAAAACTAGTGTGGCAATAAGATAAGACATATTTATCAACTCATAAAATAATGTTGACAATAATCATGCGAACATCAAAATTTTAGCAGATAAAATTTCAAAGTAATACTGTGATATCATTTTTATAATCTATAGTACTACAGATAAAGAATCAGGAATGGAACAAAGCAGTAAAAATTAAACCGCCTTCAAAGATATTGCCTGAGACAGAGATAAGGTTTGGTAAAAAGATAAAAAAATAAAGGTCTAAACCCACTGCATCGTAACACACCTTGCTAGAAGCGTATTAGACACTAAAAGCTAAATGATATGATTTAAACTCTGTTTTGCTTGGCTAGTCCAATAATGTAAACAATTTTATATTACATTTTAAGTTATATCAATGAATAAAATTAAGAAACTATTTGATTTATAAAGATCTCAGTATTAAACAATGATTTACCCATGTAAGTTCGGATTTTTGTGTTTATCTCATTTTAAAATTAATCATTTCATTACATAGGAATGTCACAATTGTTTACAATATTCCACTTGCAAAGAAAAACAAACTGTACTTTTCCCAATGCAAGAGCAAGAGCATATTTTGCCGGTTCTGACACTGTTTTTAAATCATTTTTTGCCGGGCACGGTAATGGTATGCTACGGTGTATTATGCAGAAACCTTTAACATAAAATTATTTATCAAAATTAATATGTGAACCTGTAATGCCCACTTGCGCTAATTAGAGTTAAGATCCGAGGCCAAAACTGTCAGCATTAAAGAAACTAACAGTGACTGAATAAATTATGAACCCAGGGATAAGTAATCCTTGTTGCCTATACAATTATTATGTTACAATCATAGGTATTTAGATTATTTCAAGGAAAAATATTTTTGGTTTCATTTAATAGCAAAGGATTTTTGCAAATCATCATTGGACACCAATCACATACAATTAGTGTTCCCGAGGCCTATAGGCTTATAGGCTGTTTCTAAGGCTAGCCTCTAAATTAGGGGCTACAGCGGAATAAAAGCCTAAAAAGTCTTTTAGGCCTGTAGGCTAGGCTTTTTTCATAGCCTTTTTTTGTCCAACCGATGACTTTAAGCTCTTAGCCTTTTTTAGGCTAGGCACATATTTAAAAGGGTTGAAAGTCTAAAAACTATAAGAATTTTCGTCTTTTAGACTAGGCCTATTTTGTTTATTGTGTATAATAATCGTCAGCTTAATTTTACGATTTTATACCGCCCTTTGTAACGCTTATGTTCGCGGCATAAGCGTTAACTTTGAGTGTCTGAGTGTTAAAAAGCCATAATCTGAATAATGGCTATAGCCTTATAATAAGCCTACTACTCGAGAAAAACTTTAGTCGGAAATAAAACCTAAAGGGCTATAAATAGGCCTATAGGTTTTTTTTACACCTATAGGCTTTTTAAAATGAGTAGCCTTTTAAAAGCCTAGTAGTCACATCACATGATAATAAAAATATACATATAATCACATCCCAAACAGTCTAAAGAATATTAAAAAGCTTAATATATTTAATAAACATCTCAAAACCTTCCTAATAAATAAATGTTACTATAATATTTCAGAATTCTTTGACGACAAATTTTTCGAGTAACAAAATACTTATCATAATATTTTAAGCTTGGACTTTTTTTATTTCAAATTACACTAGACATAACCATAAATGAAATCATACTGAATAATACAATGTAATTAAATGGATTTTATTTAATATAATTATGGAACAACTAATCTTTTTCAATATTTTATTTAATAATAATTAAATGGGTAATAATTGCCGCTCATGTTTGCTGTGCCCTTGCAGGGCGTCACTTGTACATAATTTATACCATGTAACATCATACCCAACTTGTGACATGCAATAAATCTAAATCTAAATCTAGTCTATCATGGTCATAAAAAAGAACTAATGCTCTGATTCAAAAGTAAGTAGCCAATGCACTTGTGTTATGGAAATCAGACACAATGGTGGTACTACAACACCCAGACACGAGACAATGTAGAAAATTTTCAATTTTGACCCAAGGGGCCGTCCATTAATCACGTGAGGTCGTTTTTCTCATTTTTTGACCCCCCCCTCCCCCCTGGTGACATTTAGTGAGGTTTGGGACCACTCCCCCCCCTCCCCCCTAGATCACGTGTATTTTTTTGGAAGTCTATGTAAAGGCTATTTTTGACTGAAAAAAAATATTAAAAAAATGGTAATTCAATAAAAACATTTATATGTATTTGCAATAAAATTAATGAATAATTAATTAATGTTGTCTTTGTCCCATGGAGTTGCAAGACTTTCATTTAAGGTTACAACTGGTAAAGCTTCTTCTTCACTGGCAGTTATTATTGGCAAAGAAGTTTGTGACAACAAATCGTTCAAATTTTCGTGCCGTTCAAAATTTCAGTTCAGAAATAGCGCTTTTTGACAAAAAATAAATAAAATAAATACACGTGATGTCTAACGAGATCCCCCTCCCCCCTCGTGATGTTTCGTGATGTTTTCCGTACCCCCTCCCCCCCTTTTGAGCCTCACGTGATTAATGGACGGCCCCCAACTGGGAGTCGAACCTGGGACCTCGGAGCGGCGACGCCTTGAAACCCAGCGTGCTAAGCCACTACACCATGGAGGTTGTCAATTATTACTGCATTTCATAAAATCAAAAATAGTACAGTTAGCTCTGTTAGGAAACTCGAGTATTTACAAAATTACTACCCAGTTAAAATTAGTACAGACCTGTCAAATTTGCCACATTACTCCCAGTTCCCGGCTCACCCACCCGCAACTGTTGTCAGTTTTGTGTCAATATAGTTACTTTTTGCACCCTTTTCACTTAGAATAACACTATGCAGTGACAGGTGCATTTCTATGATAAGGATACCAAATTAGGCCTGTTTCACTATGGTTTAGCTTTATAGGTAAACTGCAAAACTGAGATTTTAAACATCACTTTTGTCATCTCGTCCCAATTTATGTACTTCATATTATTATTATGAATTAAATTTTCTCCTTTTAGGTGCAAGATAGATTGTTTATCACATAAGGATAATCTGAAGTACAATAATTGGGAGGGAAATTAAAACAAAGGCGACAAAAGTGATGTCAGAAATTTCTCAGATTTATGGTCAACCTATAACAACCAAATAATTCTAAAATGGAATGTGAATTTGTTGAAATTTTGACTAATAAAATAACTCTAACCAGAATTTATAAGAACATTGTGAAATAGGCTGTAAGTATTAGAAAAATATTTTATTTTCTTAAGAAAAATACATCAGTTCAAGTAACACAAAAAGTAGTACTTAAAACACTAAAAAGTTATTGACATCAAGATCTTTGAGTCACATTCGTACAAAATATCAGCAAGTCATTTAATCACTTCTTACGTAGATATAGAAAATACTTGTAAAGACTTTATCTGCCGTCATACACAATAGCAAAAAGAGGTACAAAGTACAAAATAAGTTTGTTGAAAAGTAAGGTTATAGTTGCTAAAGCACAAATTACTGCAAGACATTACTAAACAATATGTTCAATTCAGTCTAGACATGTTTAATTTATGATTACTTACTGCAAATTCTGCCCCATGGAGCTTCTATGAACCATTCATTTTCGGGCAGAGGCATTTTGAGTTGAAGTTTAGCTTCACAAGATATCTTCACAATTAATCTGAAGATATCACCTATAGAAGAAACAGCTTGGTTTTCAGATTAACAAACAAAATTTAATTTAAATTTCTACAGACAAGTTCTACCTCAAAAACAGAATAAACTGAAACTGAAAGTTAGCTGGTTTTGCGGACTGAAAATTATTAAAACAAGTTTTTGACTTTGACGTTTGTACCAAAACAGTAAGGATGTGCCCAGTTGGCTATTGCTCAACGAACTATTCAATTGAAAATAGTCGATTTTTATAGAAGTTCTTAAAGCAATGAAACATACGTAATTCAGAGAGCTTTTATACTTAGGTAGCTTTAACAGCGCGACAGCCGCGTTGCTTATAATTTCATACTTAATTGACAGCAGTAAACCTTCACATTATAGCGACAGCAGTGCTGTCGAACTCATAGTAATAAAAGGCAATTAGAAATCAAGTCTAATTGACTTGATTTCTAAAATGAATGTTTGAATGAAATGAATACAGATATCCAATTTGCTTTTTGAATAAAAAATCTCATTCAGCAGCACTGTTTGTTTTGATCACGAGAAGCTATACTGTAATTCGGTTTTTATACTTTTTTAAGTACAACTACACCGATAGAGAGATCATGAGATGATTAGGAACTTGGTTAGATTTATATCGTTAAAATCTGATAAAGATAGACAGACCTTATAAACGGTTCCACCACTGCTGCTTTACATTTAGGATATCATGTATAAAAATGATTATAAAAAAGGGATTTGCTATAAACAACCATATAATAAATTAACTAGCTAAGTACCTTTATTTATAACATTGATTTGACATAATAACTATTATTTATTCCTAAAAATATACATAAATGCAATTTAACGAGGCCCATAACCATCAATTACATAAAAATATCGGAAAGTCTTTTAGAGCTAAAATAAAACATGGTGTACAGAAAAAATGATAACAGCTATAATTTCGCTGCAACTGAACTGCAGTATTCACTCAAAAACTTGATAATCGGACCGGCTAATTCTTCTGGGTGTACAACATGATGATCATGATGACCAACCAAGTTCAGTCTCTTAAAAACTTTGATGTCCCTCTCCATTGCTTCTAGAAGTTCGTCAGCACCTTCCTTCCCTCTCATAACGCCAGCATGACCGTCACTCATAGATGTAATAAAAGTGGGGGGCGTTGATCGAGTAAACAACTGTTTGTAATAATCATTTGGTAAGTTCTGCGGAACGACGTATTTCGATCTAGAGTCTGTCGTTAGTCTGAAATAGAAAGAGTTTTTTAAAAATCCACTGACATACTACATACACGTTTTTTTATAAGGTTTTTATTACAAGCCAGTCAATTATTTTATTTATTAGAAAACCAGTCTAGACACACAGCGTGTCCAGCCAAATTCAAGCAAAATAACTGGAGACGTGTGTATATTTCACAAGAACCATTTCGAGCGACCTTCGACCCCTCCATAGCTCAAAACTAAACAGAAACACATCAAATTACTTAATTGATTTAGATCTATAAAAAAAAGTAGAACCCTTAATTTCATTAGTCTAGGTCAAACGGTTATAGAGATATGAAGATATCAAAGTCATCAACTATCCACTGTAGATCAAAACTTAATCTTCTTCCAGATGACCTAGGGATAGTGATGTAAAATGAAAAAAAAACAATTTGTTTTTTTTTTCAGTTTTTGAAAAAAAAAACATGAAAAAAAACTTAGCACCGTTGTTTTTTTTCTAAATTTGTTTTTTTTCTACCATACATTTTAGTTCAATGATAAATGAAATTTCTATAATAAATCAATTTATTTATTTAATTATAATTAACTTATAACAACTTCCGATTTCCAACAATTCAATTACTTATTTTCTTATTCTTCATCTTCACTTTCAGTTTCAGTATCAGTGCCTACACTAGTCTTGTCGGCGTCGGAATTTTCGCTTTCTTCTGTCTCTTTTTCCGTCTCTAGATCTACAGCTTGAGACACTGTAATATTTTCTATATCTGGTACGTCTGTATGTTCGTCCTTTTTTTTGTTGAGATTTCAATCTATTCATGAGATCTTGGTACCACTCAACCAGAAAAGTATAGTAGAGTTAAAAATAGGCCGAAATTGTAGTCTTAAGTATTCATCTTAAACGGTAACTGTCTTAAAAGTTTTGGATTTCATACTCTTGAAAAAAAACATGCTCTAGAAAAAAAACAGTTTTTTTTCAGGTTTTTTTTCAACGCTTTTTTTTAAACTAGAAAAAAAACGTTTTTTTTGCAACACTACCTAGGGAGTTGAAATTTTGCATCTACCTAGGTAATTATGTATATGTATAAGCGTAGGAAAAATCAGGACACAAAATAAAGTTAAAAACCTAGCCAAAATACCACAGTATAACAATTTATATATAAACGATTTTAATATTTTAAAATACTATAATATTCCTTGACCGTGGCGTGTTGACGTGTGCCTACGTACAGAAGTGGACTTTCTTTGGCTAATACTGCTGATGATGAATATCTAGAAAGATTTGATACAGTCATTTTGCAATGTTTCGTTTACTAACCTGTATTTATCGTCTGCAACTTTAACAAGGTTTCTAGAAAGCAAAATCTCCGCCTGTTCTTGATTGCAACGTCGTCCCTTCATGACTGCTTCAATTATTGCTTTCTTCGTGTATGTTCTGTTTGGGGCGTTGTATCTATAATGAACCAAACAAGAAAAATAAATTAATCAAAAAACATTTATTGATCTACTATCCGTAAAAATGAAATATGTATATGAGACAGTAGGTCTTTGGTTATAAATTGCACTTGAAAAAACAACTCTGTCAGACAAGGAATAGAATCCTGTGTCTTACGCTATCCGGGCGCATGTTTATACTACTCGCCTACCGACACATCGGCAAGCCTATTGGATTTTTCAAGAGTCTGCGTCGTTATATTTAACAATAGAGGTATTCGGTTTCTAATAATAGTTAAACTAACCTTTTATAGTTCTTATAATATTTGATATAATAATGTTTGAAGAAGTACACGTGGTCTGGCTGCTGTAGCCGCTGAAACGTCGGCCCAGGGTCAAGCAGAATGAACGCACTGATGTAGCCAGGGCTCACTGCGTTGAAAAACAGACCTGCGAAAAATATGACGGCATTGTGTTTTATGCTCGTAGCGCAGTGGTGGCGGCGCTTTGGATGTAATTACCTAAGACAAGGCGGTTGTGTGGATGTATGACTATTCCGACCATTTCACGTCTCGTCTTATATCGGTTGGTATTACATAGTCGTCAAGCCTAGTGAGAGCTCTCTGGCGTCAAGGTTAGTCACTTTCCTTGCAAACACCCCTCCACCAATCCGCACTGAGCCCGTGTGGGGAACTATGGCTCAATCTACCTCATAATCGAGTTAAAGCCTTTGCTCAGCAGTGGGACGTTATAGGCTTACTTTACTTTACTTATTTTTTATGCGGTGATTGATTTTGAAATAACACAAAACTACATAGGTGCAAGGTGAAATGACGCATGAAGTGTTTTTAGTGCTCGGATTAAAACTCACTAGTTTAAAACTGAAAGTATATTTTATAACCTCATGATTACGAACGCGCGTTTTGATTTTACTCTGTTTCTAGAAGGAAGTCGAAGCTTAAGGTTTTAATTTAGTAGTCGCAGTTGCTAAGATAAATATAATATTACTAGCAGTTTCAGCGAATTTCATTTAACGGCCAGCCTCGTCTCGCTCTAGTCTCTTTTTTTAATGATTTAAGTAATCGGAGCCAAGACAAATCCAATATAATAAAATTCATGAAAATTAGTCCACCCGTTTTTGAGTTATAAGTAGTACATTACTAACTAACACTTCTTCTTTATTTTATATAGTCTTGAAGTATTGATTTATCAAAAAAATATCAATTAATTATTTGTGTTGGGTATAGGAAAACATACCTATTTCACATCCCATAGAGTGGCCCATAAAGATGAATTTCTTCCAACCCATATGCCTCCGTACTAGCTCGACTGTGTGTATGTAGTGGTATCTTGATAGCACAATACCTGAAAGATAGCAAAAAATTTGCTGCACTTGTATTACAAGTGGTAAAAGGCATTTGAAACAAATATATCATATTATTATAACCATGAAAAGAAGATTATATATTATTACAGCGTTGAGGTAATGAGGATGCTGAATGTTTTTGTTTCAAGACCTAAGTGTTTTGCACACCCGAGCATCTGGGGCCCTGTTTTTGAATAATTCGCGTCGAAACGGCGAGTGAACAAGTCGAATTTACGAATAAAACTCAGCAAAAATCCACACGGAAGGGATTTGAAAAAAGATAGCTCAATTTCGTGAGTACTTACGTCTCTCGTGAGAACTTATAACTCGCGTGATTTTTTTGATTTTGAATTAGTTTTCGAATGAATATTACACGCCACATCTAAGCGAGTGATTTAAAAAATAGGGGCCCTATTCAAGCTTTCAGTAGAGATGATCCATAACATTGCAAATTTTCCAAAGACAGATGTATAATCTGGAGTAACACAAAGGCAAGTTTTAAGCATGAACATTTTATACTATAATCGTGATATTAAGAACAGTAAAATTTCTACAAGATCAAAGTCACAGTAAACAGGTATTAAAAATGTATTGATTTTTATGGCTTTTTCATTCTCGAGACAAGAATTTATTTTTCAGTAACGTTTTACCTAAGTTTCTTGTTGCCAAGTCCATATTTTGCGCCAAGCTTCATGACGATACGATATTGTATTTTGTAAGACGATGCGTATTTATAAAATACATAATTAAATTATACCTTTGGGCATCTCATCAGAGCGCCCATTGCCAGGGAGATCAACTGCCACGTAGTAGTAGTCCGTCGGCATCAGCTTCAAAAGCGGAACGAAGGTCGCGGCGCTGTCCTGGCGGCCGTGCATCAACATTATCGGAGGGTAGGATGGAGAGCCCCATGTTGCACCTGGAGTAGTAAAGCGTCAATTTAAGTATACGAACTCTTTCGTAAGCCACACAGGAAATAAAAAAAACAGTAAACATAATTACGAGGTCGGCGTCCTTAGTGCGCATTGTGATCACTTCCAGATGATTATAGAACAAAATTATGAGGAACACAATGCAGGTGAACTTATTTCAGTAGTAGTTAATTACAATTTAAAACCTTTTTCATAGAAAAGTTTTGCAGGATAACATTAAAGTAGGTACTAACTTTGTAGTACACTTACTTTAATAGGAAGCGGATATATGAAAAGAAATGCCTTCGCCGTAGAAGTTTATAACCAAAATTAAAAAAAAAAAACAACTTACATGCAATTTTTCCCCAAGGAGCAGTTACAATCATATCATTGTATTTTGTATCCATTTTAAATTTTAAAACAAACGTTAGTGAATTAATTAAAGTTTACATACTTATAATAATTGTACCTTTTAATCCTTGACTTGACCAAAGTTCACAATCACAAAATATCACACAATGATGAATGTCAAATACACTTACTAGTGTTGTGATATAGAGCTCGCTATTCAATTATGTTTTAATTGAATGATTGTCTAGCTTATCAATACTTCAGCATATTATGTGTTAGGAAAATGTTAGCTAAGCTAAATTCATCAACTAACGTTGCCACTTGCCAATGCAGATAGGTATTCAATTACCTAATTTTTGGCGATTTAATATTTTGATTTGAATTGATTTATTATCTTTTTTTTTGATTTCATACACTTCACTTTAATAGGTATCATATTAAATATCTTTTTTTTCTTTGATTACTTATCTCTCATCTGTATGATAACTGCATGAGTAGTCTTTTGTTATTTTTATTGGATTACACTTCACTTAATATATGTAACTTGTGTAAATAATGCGTCTTACGACGGTTCGGCTAACTAAAAGGTAAGTTATAAATTTAAATTTACTATGAGTTTTACATATTAACGTCACCATTATAAACGAAATGTGTTACATAAAAGAAAGATACGAGTTGTAAGAACGACAGACACATACATGTTTCTAGGTTATAATTTAAACTTTGGAGCGCGGGAATTTTAAAAGTTGTTTTCTTTTTTACGTTTTACTTTTGTCAACTAATGAAACTAAGTAAGTGTGAATGTAGGCATATTCATAATTATTCATTTAATATAAGACCTAAAATCGTTCTAATAAACTAATAAAAAACAGAAAAATATTTATGTAAGAACCAACAGGGCCGTATTCCAATTTGATTCAATTGTTCCATTAAAAAGTTTTTTTAAATAAACTAAGAAAAAAAAGTTGGGACTAAGTAAATGGGTGATGTAAAAAACAAATTAAAACTTATCAGACTGATAAATCATAAAGCGACAGATTTAAAAAAAATGACAGCAACGTATGATTGCTGACAATTAGGTGGCGTTTTCAAATTAACCATATTGTATTTTGTTCGACGAATATTTCTTATCTGACTATTAAAAATTAGCCCTAAGTGTAACAATAATATTCTGAAAAAAAAAACAATGGTAAAAGACGTATCAGAACGGCCGTTTCTTGAAGTCAATGAAAAAAAAAAAAAAAAAAATGAAAAATCTTTATTTGTTGCAAAGACATATAACAATACTAGATGTGGACTCGTTCTTTTAAGTGCATAGCACCTGTGCCAGAAAAAGTCACTGTTCCTTATCAATACAAATCTTATTTACAAACTAAACAACAAATACTGAACAAAACAAAAATTTTATCGCTACAATCACGAAACGCACGTGTGTGTGTGTGTGTGTGCGCGTGTGCGTGTGTGTGTGCGCGTGTGCGTGTGTGTGTGTCTGTGTGCGTGTGGTGTGTGTGTGTGTGTGTGTGTGTGTGTGTGTGTGTGTGTGTGTGTGTGTGTGTGTGTGTGTGTGTGTGTGAGTGTGTGTGTGTGTGTGTGTGTGAAACAGTCAGCTACTACGCTTAAGCAAATCTTCGGCTTCTTTATAATTTAGTGATTTCAACCACTTACTAAGGTTAATTTGGCATTCCCTATAGGTCATTGGATATATTTCTAAGGCTTTGTTTATTTGATTATATAAATACGACGCTAGGCTATTAAATTGGTTTTGAGCGAAACTTGTGTGTGTGCTTTGAGTTTCCATGACATTATGCTTTCTTCTTTCTTTCTTTCTTTCTTTCTTTCTTTCAATATACTTAAATAATTATTTCCGGCTATTATATTTTTTGATACAATGTATCAAGCCTCTAATGATGTCCTAACTAAAGGTTTTCATTTCATAGGTTAACAAAATCTGCCATTCTCAACACAGAACAGCAGATCGAAGTAAAAGCACCATGGGGAAATATCGCAGGTAATTAGTACAGAGAAAATAATTACGATCGATTGTATTTAAATACGCAATATTTACACAGGTGTAAATTGAATCACAAAATCTTTATATCTTTAATGGTGTACGTTCACAGATGATTCGACTATAATGATTTATTTTAACTATTAATTTAATAGTAGGATATTGTGATGGCAATGCGACAGACAACGTTTCAATTACCTTTCTGAGGCACCAGCATTCTTAACTGGATTCAAACCTTGGAGCTCTTACCTAGGATAAACAACTAAGAGTCAATTTTACCAACGTCAAATAGAACTTACCCGACCGAAGAAGTATAAAACGACCGATTTTAAAATGGCATTTACGTAAATAATTTCTGACTAAATGTGTCCTAATCTATAATAATAAAAATATAGGACCAGACTTAAACTACAACTTAAATTCTTAGAAGAAGTGAGTTATTTGTACCGAATTAAAAAAAGGAGGCAATCGATTCGACCTGTATGTTTTTGCATTTTTTTTTAAGTGTGGGTATGTTTGTCCTCGGATTTTTCGGAAACAAATAGTCTTAGCGACAATGAGATGATTATTTTTTCGTTAAATCAGGTTTATTCCAACAAAAACGGTCGAGCAGTTCGAACTATAAAATTCTTTCTTTCTAGCTATAACATGGGGAAACCCATCAAACCCACCAGTTCTCCTCTGCCCTGGCAGGTTTGACACCTGTGCCACATACAGACCATTGGTCAGTCTACTGCCAAAAGAATACTTTTACGTAGGCATTGACCAACCAGGGAACGGCCTCTCTGATCCTTTTCCTAGAGGTCTCAAGTTTACTGTGATGGATTTCCTGCATCCTGTGTTGACGATAAAAGAACATTTTAAGTGGGATACGTTCTTTTACGTAGGACATTCGCTAGGGGGTATCACAAGTAAGTAGCATTTATTAAAGTTGTTTTGCTTTTATTTTTTACCCAACTGAACCAAGCTTTAGATTGTGATATGATTTCTCAACGACTTAAAAGAAAAGGAGGTAATCAATTCGACCAGTATGTATGGGATATCATCAGAATTGGATTAATTTTTGTATGTTGATCTATAAAGGCTTTATAACACGTGTGCAAAATTTCGTAAGTTCTTTAAAAAACTGAATAAAAACCTTAAAACAACGCATTCTTCAGGAGAAACGAATTCTTTTAAAGTCGGTGCATGATGCTTTCTTACACCAATAATCGACAGTGTAGATCTACACACATCATGCACCTCCTCAAAAATCATATGTTTCTCCTAAATAGAAGACCATTTTTAGTTTTTAAGTCAGTTTTTTGAAAACGGGTTTTTTGAAATACATTTTTATTGCTGCAAAAACAATGCCGTGCTTAATTATTATATTGTTTAATAAAATCTAGTTCCATAAGTCGTAATTAAAATACAAAATGTTAGGGAGTGGCTTCTTTAAAAAAATCTGACATGATTCGATCATCCTGAAAACCACTACCCCGTTTCCAGGTAAATTCTACAACATAGTGTACCCTGGTCAGATGAAGAAAATTGTAGAGCTCGATCCTATGCCAGCGTATATTCACAGTGACAACTTCCGATTATGGTATCTGAACAACTACGACAAATTCTACAGCGAGGAACAGTATCACAAATTAAATTCGGGCAGTGAAGGTGCTCCAAAGCATACATACGAAGAGGTGCGTGACGATAAAAATAAAGACAAATACTGTACCGTTACCATGAGTTTTCTCGATAGCGACGACGGTTTTACTCGCTAGCAACGACGTAACTTTTTGTATGGAAAATTTTAGTTCTGTCAGTGACCGCTAGAGGCGCTGTGCGATCGTCGTAACCTCATGGTAACGGCACTGTTGAGAAGTCTACGCGTAGTTCTGATGACAAACCAGGGAACGGCCTATAATGAAGTGAATAAATGAATATGAACAACAACAACGACCTCAGTGGTTGAGTGTCTCTGTTTTTATCTCAGATATAGACCATGATATATGATATAGAAATCATCATGTCCCAAAATATCATTGGTCTGGATTAACATACAGACTAGAGTTGATCCTTAATTGAGTAAACTTAATGAATCCTTCAATTAAAGTACTTCATCAATCTAGTTCCTTCACTCACTCGTTCACTATCGTCCAATACGGCTCAGTAGTCCAATCCTTTAGTAGCTCAGTGATAGAGAGTAAAGCGTACGAATAGATTGGTTAGTTACTGCAAGAGCGAGACAGTTGCATGGCTCGGCTCCAACTCGGCTCGCGTGATTTTCGCGCCAAATTGATGTATACGAGTAGATAGCGCAAGCAGAAAAGTTCTTTAAAGTTTTGCAAAAAGATTTTCAGTATAATGTTTGCTTATTTATGTAGTTATTACAGACAGCTGTTTTATAATCGTAATTCTAGACTGCCGAAAAATTTTAAAAAAGTGTTTATTTTCATAAGATTAGATCTAAGGTATAAGAGTAGATCCGTAGGTATACGACGCATTTCCAATTGTGCTACACATTCATTGGACTAGATGGTGATACATATCAGATATAGTTCAGTGGAAGCCCAGTGGCTTCCACTGAACTATATCACTCATTTCACTTCCGTCAACGATTAAACGCATGTTCAATCCAGACCATGTTATGATACCACCGTTGTTTCTGATGTGTGATTTGTCTACTTACTTTAGGATAAAACAGGGATGATTAGCGAATATTTTATTGAGCTTATAAGGTACAAGGTCCCTGCTAACTTTATTTATCCTTCTTTTTAAAATTAGTATCCTAGGCAAGGACGGATCCAACATAGTAAAATGAAAATCGGTCCACTTGTTCTCGAGTTGTAACTAACAGGAATTTTGTTATTTAGGGGTATATGTAATTAAATTGGCTTGTTTTTTTAGATAAAGCAGAAGCTAATGAAAGCACGAGGGCTGGACGAAATGACAATAGAACACGTTCTTGAAAGATGTCTGGAATCAACAGAGGACGGATTATTCAGGTGTGCATTCAAATTGGTTTAAAATGTAGTTTGATTATTCTTCATCTACCTGAATTCATATTAAAAAAAATATGATTAGAGCATCGTACTAAGATTGGATAAGACAAGTTTCTATGGTAGCAAAGATATCTATTACATAATATAAACCTCATACAAGTAAATCTATACAAAATACGTCCGACTAGCGGTCCCCCGCGACTTCGGTTGTGCGTCTTGAGTTTGCTCCCTCCCCTCCTTCCTCGATATATTCCAACACAAAAAGATTATTTCAAATCGGTCCAGTATTTCCTAAGATTAGGGCGTTCAAACAAAAAATCTCTTCAGCTTTATAATATTAGTATAGATTCTCTTCAAAATGTTCCTCTTTGCCCCGAGCTGTATCGTTACCAATATTTTATTTGCTGGCGACGACGTAACTTTTTTTTATGGCAAATTTTAGTTCTGCCAGTGACCGCTAGAGGCGCTATGCAAATTTCCATAGACTTTTTTTACGTCGTCGCTATTAATATTTAAATATATATTTCTTATTACAGATTGACATTCGACCAACGTTTCAAGCTACACTTTCTACCGCCATTCTCAAAAGAAATACTCAAAAAGCTGTACACAGAATCCCAGACGCCCATTCTTGCTATACTAGCAACAGAATCAATGAATATGTACAAACAGCATCCGTTCTCGTTAGATGACAGCGCCTGGCCTCATGGCAATTATAAACATGTGATATTCGATGTTGGACATGACGTCCATCTTCATAAAACGAATGAATGTGCTGCATTGATAACTGAGTTCTTCGAAGAAACTAAATAATAAAGTGTTATCATACATGATAACATTACATCAAATAGACTCCTTACACACTGTGACTTTTAGCATGGATACAGTCGCGATGAAGTATCGATGCAGTCGCAAACTGTCAACCTTTACACACTACTCAGAAGCTGAGACTTGTAAAATTATGTACTGTTCATTTCGTGAGTCGCATGATGCGTCTCTTGGATTATCAAGTCGAATGATTTGATAATCCAAGAGACGCATCCAGAAAACATATCAGGCATGAGGTTTCTCGAAAATCTCAAAAAACCTGACGGTTAAGATAATTCACCTAGTTTTGTGTACAAAGTTGCTAAATAAAGTTTTTTTTTAAACTGGCGTCTAAATGTTTATTTTGGTACCTATAACAATTCCTGAAGTTATTTCCATCGTATGATTCGTAATGAATAGAAGCTTGTATCACTGTCAAAATGTCTTGCCTATTGTGTGCTAATTTTATTTCGGTTTTACAAGCTAGCTCGATATAAAGTGGAACAAAATAGTTATAACGCGGTAGGTTTGCTGAAGATCAAGAAGTAATATATAATTTATGAAAATATTAGAATACAAATAGCCTCGTTCGTTTTTTTTTACTCACAAGTATTATAAAAGTAATATGTTCTTAAATATGTTAGACCCTTTACATACTGCTACTTGTAGCAGCGATGCAGTCGCGATGCTAACGCGCGTTAGCATCGATGCAGTCGCAAAATGTCAACTTTTAGATACACTCAGCGCTACTTTAAGCAACTGAACAATGCAGTCGCGATGCTAACGCGCGTTTGCATCGATACAGTCGCGATGCAGAAGCTGGAAATTGTCAAATTATGTACTGAATTTTGGCGACTGCATCAATGCTAAATTAAATCTGTTCATTGCGTGAGTCACGATGCTGAAACGCGTTTTCAAAACGCGCGACTGCATCGATGCTTAAAGTCGCAGTATGTAAGGGTTCTTAATCCTATGTGTAGTGAGCAAAATTTCAAAGGGATATTAGAAAAGTGTCAAAACTTCGAGACGGGGCCCTAGTTAAGGATGCCAAAGTTAGATACACTAGAAAAATGAGCAAAGCAATAATTATTAAATCTCATACTACACATCGGAACTACTGTCATATCTGTACTTTGGTGAACCTAACATTCTTGTATATACTTTTGTGATAAGATAAAACACACTTTTGGCACACTTGTCGCTTCTAAATAATTATGCAGGAGTGTAAAAATCGAAAGTATTTTTCATTTTGTCTAACGTTACTGTAGGTAAATGTGGTAAAGCAAGTCATTGGAAACAACTAAGAATGTGAAACAAAATGAAGTTAACAAAGATGATGTGTACCAAAAAGTGAGTTACTTCGCCAAATATCGGCGTAAAATTATGCAAAAAACAAGTTATCAAATAAACATAACTTATTTTTGTCAGGTTGATACAATCCGCGATACGTGAAACGGAACGGGAAATCAACATACGAGCGCCTTGGGGTAAATTGTCCGGTAAGTCGCTAGCAATAGCATTTATTAGTCACTACTTGAATATTAAAATTATAAAAATAAATTAAACAAGATTTAGTTCAAAAGACATGGCCCCCGCACTATTTCACGCCTTGAAGCCGGCCCTGTACAAAATCAAGTTTAAGCAATATCATTTTCCTAAATTGCTAAACAAATACCATAGTTAGGGCTTGGTTTTTCTATATTTTATTATACCAAATAAAATGATAATTTGGAAGGAAGATGTACTCGTATCCTGTTAACCGCTTTACGATTCTCATCCAAAAAATAATGATATTTAAGTGGGGCTTCCATACACGAAACTAAAACCGATTTTGTTTTCAGTCAAACCTATGCGTGTGAGGTGTCTATAGAGAGGTCTTTTAAAATGACATCGAGGTTCCAAAAACCATTTACTTTTAAAGTCTAACGTTTGTTAGATAGACGCTCCTAAAGTGGTAAAATGGGCGTCCACCTCCCATCTAATTCTAAACTAAGGGAGTGTAAAGTTTGAAATATATATATAAATCTTAACTAACCCTTTCAACGAAAATTGGTTTGGACGGGATTGAACTAGTTTTGAGATATAGCACATTTGCAACAACCGCAAACATAACTTTGTTCTTCATACAAACACTATGAAAAACAAAGTTATATTTGCTGTCACCAAAATATTGTGGTATTTTAGTTAAGTGGAAGTGGATTCCCTAATTCAATTAAAATTGGCACGGAACCCTCAGGGTTCGAATCCAACTCGCACTTAGCCGGTGTTTTTAAATAAATACTCGTATTTAACTTCAATGGCATACATTGCTCTGATCCCAAATTAAATAGTAAATGCACTTGTGTTTTATGAAGATCAGAAGCAACGGTGGTACCAAAACACCCATTCCCCAGACAGTAGAAAATATGATTTCTACATTGACCCGGCCGGGAATCGAACCCTGTACCCCAGATAATATAATACTACTGTACTATGGAGCGGCGATGCCTTGAAACCATAATTTGAAATTTGGAACCCAGCGTGCTTTGCCACTATCTACATCACGGAGGTCGACAAATTTGGTGTAGGTACTACCAGACCAGTAACTCCCGTGCCTGGGAAATCACGTCTATTTTCGGTCATATCAAGGCTCTTAGCAGGTATCGCAGACGTGTTATTATATTCCCTCACGTCTTTGTTGACCAACAAACGGGTTATTCCTGTTTGCCCCCATAGGTGGCATCTGGGAATTCGTAAAATAATGACCCAGTTGCCGCCGGTACCTCACTTTGAGGAGAAAACGGGGCAAGGAGACACATTGCAACTGGGATGTATATTCTTTTGCAAATTTCCAATTGCCCCCATTGGGTACGATGCTGGTAGGGCTATTGGGATTTGGGAATACCCAACAAGCAATCTTATGTTTACATGGCCTGATTTCGCTGGCAGCTTAGGTAGCTGACGTATTAAAAGTATATTCCTATTGTGTTTAAATTAGCCACACGCCTGTATAATTTAGATCATTGAACCTATGCACTCACATAGGCCTATTCTCCCCATGCAGGTCTAACATGGGGTGACCAGTCAAACCCGCCAGTGCTACTCTGTCACGGCAGGATGGACTGTTGCTCGTCCTTCAGGCCTCTGGTTGGTCTACTGCCGGAGGATAACTTCTACGTTAGCGTCGATCTACCAGGTTTGTTTAAGTCACCGTTATATTGTAAAACCGCGTGATTACAAACTAACTTTTTACATCGGTTAGATTGTAATATGTCGATTTATTGTGAACTTTACTGAAGTTATAACGTAAACTAAAATGACGAATCACTAGGCAAAGTGGGTCTCGTGTTAGGCAGGCGCCGATCCAGCCCTCCAAAAAGGTTGTGGGCACGCCATGTTTTGTTCAATGATCAAAAAACCATGAAGGCACGAAAGTTTCATTTATTTTTGATGCAAAATTACATAAATTAAAGCGCGAGTGCGCAAATATTGGTAAATCATAATAAAAATGACAGCGCGAGCAAAGCGGGCGCGCAAAATTTTTGTTTTCGACGATGCTCAAACCATGGCAAAGGCCATGGTCAAAAAGTGTTCTGTGGACATGGTAAAAACAAAAGCGCGAGCATAGCGAGTGCGCGACAATTTTGGCGAAAATGATAATTAATGAGCTAGTGTATTATTAACGAGATCTTTGTTTAGACGACTTTCCTTTTGAATGCTACCTCTTGTAGTAAAATGACAAACAGTTTCTTTCTACTATGCACTTTATTAATTGTGATTAGGGTTGTGGGCATGCCCACAGTGCCCACAACGGTGTATCCGCGCATGGTGTTAGGTTAGGTTGACATGTAAGTACCCTATAAAGCATAAAATCTAAACTTTGTCGAGATTGTTTATTAAATCGACAGTTAATCGAATCGAAAAGTAATCACGCAGTTTTTACAATATCACAGTGACGTATTTATACTTATATGGTGAATTTGCAAGTTGTTACCAAGTTTTAGGACGTGAATGAGCATCAATTACATTACATTACATCAACAACCATCAATACACATAACTTTTAGTATAAAGTCATGTAAGCATAAATAAAATTTCATGTGCCACAAAATCAGTCAGCTACATTGACGATAATGTATGGAGAGGCAGAAAAATAAGATTTGAACGATGGCTTCATAGTAAATTCGCAGGTATTGAAGGTCTCATTCAGTCGGGCTTGCAAAGTAACGCAGTATACATCAACTAAAATTAATGCTTCTTACCATGTGCAATGTCATACCTATAGTCAAAAGTAATCTGACGGACGCTAGATGGCGTTGTTGGATAATAACTCGCGATGGTTTCAGGTCGTTTAATTTAAGATATACATAGCTTATAGTGCTTTCAGAAGAAACATTCCGTTTTTAACGCTTCAGCACCCGAGCGGTTGCAGGCAACCGCATAACAATAGGGATAAAGCCTTGTAGCTAGATTACTTAAATATTGCACATGTTGTTCAAAAAGTAGGTAAATGAGTTTGGCTGTCATGTAAGATAGTAGCAGGCGGGTGGTATCTAAAACTTGCTTTATTGTGGAACAATACTAAGAATCATTGACCATTGAGTACCTACCGTTTTACCATACCTAAACGTATTAGATATGACGGGTCTAAACGCGAATAAAAAACTGATGAGTGATGATATTACTCACTGCTCGACGTTTTTTCAACTGAAGAACCTATGAGCCGCTATACTGACAATTTATCTAGTAGTAGTAGTCCCCCTAGCCAATTTCCACTACGGTGGCCAGCCACAACGACTAACCGACTGTTCGACACATTTTATAGCTCACAAGTGTGTGCGCAAACACGCACTCTCTATTCCTTTCACTCTCATAGCCCGATGGGACAGCAATCTGACACGACCGGAGAGAGATAAGGCGCAAGACCAACGGCTTTACGTGCTTTTCCGAGGCACGGGAGTGAAACACCGCCAACTTCCAAACTCCGGGCTACCCTAAGAATTTCTGAACAGAAAAACTCACGTTTATATTTATGGCCCGACCCGGGGATCGAACTCGGGACCTCTGGGGCTGGCTTTAAGGTGCGACCCTCTTACCGCTGCGCCACCGAGGCAGTTAAGTAGTAAGTTAGCTAGTAATGCGAGGGTGGCAGAAGAAACTTCGGACCACTCGCGCAGGGGATGCCGCGATCCACCAGTTGGCTCGTGACCACGGCAGTTGCAACACAGCCGAAGCGTTGAGCAATGAGTAATAACAAAACTCATCAGGTATTTATTCGCGTTTAGACCCTGCGTAACTTACTGCAATGCAACGCGACAGTTTAAAATCTTACATATCTAAAGATCTTATTTTTAATATTCACAGGCAACGGCAGATCTGACAGGCTGCCTAAAGGCATGTTCTCTGTGATGGACTTGGTGCCATCGCTGAGAAGAATCCAGGAGCACTTCAAATGGGAGAGATTCGCTTTCATTGGCCATTCTTTGGGCTGCCATGTCGGTGAGTATGTATTTTGATTGAAATTGGACCTTCAAATGTCCATTGAAAAGCCGTCTCCAAAAAATAAGCTATCAAAAATAAAAAGTTTTGTTTAAATCGGTCCAATAGTTCCTGAGATTTGCACATTCAAACAAACTTTTCAGCTTTATAATATTATAATAAATAATTAATGGAATCAGGCATTAGTTTGCGGAAATCCATTATTAAGTTGAAATTTATAAAAATGATTTGCTTGAAATTTCCGCTAATTGACACCGGCGCAGGCAAAAAACAACAGGAACCGTCACCGCGTTGAGTATTAGTTCAGGCAAATACAGGATGCAACACCCGCCCTCCCTCAATACGCATGCGGCACAGCTAATGCAATTAAATTTAGTACCCAACACCAACGTGTAAAAAATCTCGACGCGTTTCGCCACTACACGTGGCATCCTCAGGAGATGTTGTCGCCTCAGAGCTGGAATTGTGTAAAGCAATCGTATTCATTTGACAGTTCTTAACGTACGGTTTGATCTGTCAAACCCTTTGTTCTTTACCGTTTGACAGATCATACCGTACGTTTTGAACTGTCAAATGAATACGATTGCTTTACACAATCGCACCCCAGTTCAGTCGTTCGTGCTCCGCCGAGGCGACAACATCTCCTGAGGATTCCAAGTGTAGTGGCGAAACGCGTCGAAGGTTTTTGTACGATGGTGTTGGGTACTAATAACTTCAAAAAATAATTTTATATTTCAATTAGTATAAAATTTATCCATATTTCCAGGAACATTTCACGCCGCTGCCTACCCAGGCTCCATGACCAGGGCAGTACACATAGACCCCCAAACCACACCCAGCCTGGTCTGCCAGGACCTACGCACCTGGTATCAGCTATTCTATGGACAGTTTTATGATAACTATGACAAGTGGACCGCTGGAGTGGAGTCTGCTCCGAAGTATCGGTATGAAGAGGTCAGTATTTGGTATCAAATGGTTCCTCGCGACTTGTGAATAAACTTTCATTCCGATTTTTTCTCCAAAACCACCTTATAGGTACGATATAATCACTCTCCAGTATTATGGCACTTATCCTTTCTTTGTATTTTATTAACAAACAAACTTAAAACTAAGACATGCATAATTCAAAAACTTATAAAGCAAATATTCATAAAGGAAACCTTGCAATCCTTGCGGCAGGAGGCTATGATGCTGGCTGCGTTGCCGCGTTGGATAGCTATGCTAATCATTTGAGCTAGGAACCAACCAGTTTCAATATCAATTCTGCAGTATGAACTCGTGCGTAAAATTATTGTTATGCCCGAGTTCATACTATGTTACCTCCTCGTATTTTAGCAAAAAAAATATATTATTATTTTTGCTAAAATACGAGGAGACAGTACTTCTGAACAAAAGGAATCCATTTTAGGCGAACAATTTATTGCTTTAGAATGTTTTTAACATTCAGTGTCATATTTTATATTCATAAAGATGAAATAAGAAACCAAAAATTTGCGCACGGGTGGGACTTGAACCTGCAACCTCTTGGCTGACCAGGGCTAGATGGCGCTAAGCGTCACACAATGACGTATCCATAAGAGACCACAAATTTCGCAAGGTCGGACTGACAGCACGGAAGCTCAATTGGTAAGAGCGTTTGGCCCGGTCAACTAAAAGGTTACTGGTTTGGTTTCTTATTTCATCTTTCATTTGATTAATTGATGATGAGTTTACTCATCTCCTCCCGTCGTAGCATGATGTTTAATAGCCTTAAGCCTTCCTCGATAAATAAGCTATTCAACACAAAGATTATTTCAAATCGGTCCAGAAGTTTCCTGAGATAAACGCGTTCAAACAAACAAACTCTTCAGCTTTATAATATTACTTAGTTTAGATGTCTTACGTATTAAGGAGTTTTTAAATTTCGCGTTGCATTCCAATACGTATTAGAATTGGTATTACACCTTTAATACTAATATCTTGCATATGTTTCAGATTCGCGACAAAATGAAGGCAGCTCGAAGCTTGACCGACGACGCAGTGGAACACGTCCTGGAAAGATGCCTGGTGCCAGCCGGAGACGGCTTGTATAGGTATTAATTAGTTTCCTTTTTTATTACCTACCTACTCATTATCAACATGATCATCATTATCAGCCAAAGGAAAAGTCCACTGCTGAACATAAGCCTCCCCCACGGCTTTCCACAGCGACCGATCACTAGCGGTTTGCATCCAGTTTGATCCTGCGATCTTTACAAGGTCGCCTGTCCATCTTGTCGGTTGATAAGGATATCAACCGACAAGATGGACAGGCGTTGACGCTGCGTCTTTGGTGAAAGGGTCTCCAATATAGAACTTTTCTACCCCAACGGCCATCAGTTTTCCGCGACATGTGCCCTGTCCATTCCCACTTGAGCTTATTGATTCTCAAGGCTATGTCCGTTGCCTTAGTTCTTTTATGAATCTCCTTATTTCTGATCCGACCTACCTACTACTTACATAAGCTAAACTTTTAACGGCTTACCAGCATTTTAAATCGCTGCTTCACATCATCATCATTATCAGTCACACGTGCGACGATTACTAATGAAAATAGAAGATTGTCTTGATATAGAATGTGGCTATTATAACGAGCTCATTATTCGAGAATCTTTTTTTTTTTCTGTACCACGGGTCTGTTATAACGATTACTGCTTATAACACGTTTTTGGCTGGGTCCCAAACTCCCGACAGAATCGTACTATCTGGGTTTACTGTAGTTTTTGTGATAGATCATAAATACCATAAAGAAATGTCGGTACATTCAAAAACATTTAAGTGATCGCTTTTAGGTTATTTATTTATTTAAACTTTATTGCACTGTTAATGGTACAATTGGCGGACTTAATGCCTTATGGCATTCTCTACCAGTCAACCGCTTGGGAAATGCAGAGAGTTAAATCAGTGGCGGAATATTTAAAAGTACTGAGAGGGAAAAAATTTAAAATGCATTAACATAAACATACATACAAAAATTACATAGATAAACAAAATTATTTGTAAATATATAAGCATTGGATTAATAAACTTACATAGAATACATATATTTAATAAAAAATAAACTACAGATAGGGAAGTGAAGATATTGATGACATCTATTAAAATATTACCGACAGAAGTGAACGAAATTGTGGTTAATTCTGAAGTGAGCCAAGGTTAAGATAGTGGGTGCGGAGAGACTTCTTAAAAGAAAGTTTGTTTGAGGACATTCTGATTTCCATGGGAAGAGAATTCCAAAGGCGAATCGCAGAGATGGTGAAAGAGTCCGACATAAAGCCGGACTTGTAAAGAGTTACTATAAGTTTAAAACAGCTAAACTACTCTTCGCAATATGAGTAAATTTAAATAATGAACACATTCTTTTTGTAGACTCTGTTAGTTATCTGACAGCTAAAACTAACCAAACTAAGCGATTATGCAAAATTAGGCCATAATAAAGTACCTAATACGGCGTACTCTTTTTAAAAATACTCAACTATTTTTCCACAGAATAACCTTCGACCAGCGTCAAAAATCGATCATGTTCCCGCCAATCTCCAGCGACCGCTACCAGCATCTTTGGAGCACAACAAAGACACCGCTTCTCTCAATAATAGTCACCCAATCAATCGAAGAGGGCTATTATAACTTCTCCCCATATGTCTTAGATGATAAATGCTGGCCTAATAAGGACCATAGACATGTAGTTTTGGAAGGAGAACACGATATTCATTTGATAAAGCCTGATGTTGTAGCGGAGCACATAAAAATGTTTTTCGATGGTGCGGACAGTAACAAGTTAAGGTAAACACTGCGGTATCATAAGTATTAAGAGTTTATGAAATGAGCAGTTGTCTCCCATCTCTTTAAACTCTAATCGCGTTGGGTTAGCTTTAGGAACAATATTTTTTTCACGTTCGCGGAAAACCATAGACAAAGTAAAAAATAGCACGCAATTTTAGAAAGAAAGAAAGAAAAAGTATTTATTGAAAGGACATCACAAACACACACATACATAATATTACACATAAATTACTTACTAAGAAATAAAACTTAACACTAAAAATCAAAAATGCAAAATAAAAGGAAAAATATATATATTACACTACGATGAATAAAAGTATCCATGCCAGCCAATTGTGTGTGTGTGTATGACGCCTATACCTCACTCAGCATAAGCCAAGTCTCCTGGAGAACCTGACGCTGGTTTTCAGTGGGCCCCTGAGTGAGACACACAGCAGTTGGCGCCAACAGTGCGTTTATAAACTACTTAAATTGACATAAAAGTAAAATAAGTTTAAGCATATACGACATAAAGATTATAATAAGTAAAGTAAAGTTAGCCTGTAACATTCTACTGCTGGGCAAATGTAAATAAATTACAACTTGAAATGTAAAGTCGTTACCCAGCGATAATTTTTATTACATACGATGAGGACGATATTGATGTACCTACTGAATGCGAGGTATGAGCCTTCGTTAAGCCTTTTGTTACATCCTGTATTTGGAGTCACTGTAAATTAATAATAACAACTTGAAAAATAGTTAAAATATTTGTATTGATAAATCAATATTTACATTTTTCAAAAATAAATACACCTGTTTAAATATATCTTACCTATAAGAAAATATGTAGCTTACCTACTTCTGGAATTAATATCACGTTACCATTTACAATATGTAAAAAAAAACACCTGTCAGACCACTAAGGTGTTATTAGGTATCGAGATTAGGTTCCATTTTTGTGTGTTATTTTTCATTTATTTGCCAACTAAGTGTTACATACATATAGCAGGTCTTATGCTAGACAAATGCACTTATGACTTAGTAACCCTTTCAGTTTGGGTATTGCAAAATTATTTAATTATGTTATAATTATCTTATAATAATAATAATAATAAAACTTAAAAGTATTACATTTTGGACTTACAATTACAGTGACTACTTAAAGTTTTGACTATATCAGAGCAACTTTAGCAAAAGAAATAAATAAACAGTTGGTTATTTATTATTCATATGTTTGTATTTTGTTATAATTTATGTCTTTGTTTTAATCTATTTAAGTGTCAAGTTTTATGTATGTCTTAATTTTTGTTTTATTATTTGGGTATCAATTTATTTTATTTTATCATTGTGTATTTTTTGTTTAATGTTAACATATTTTATTATAACATTTATCTATCATGAGTTCTGTTTTTTTTTAATTTATTTATTTATTAAATATCTTGTATTTTTCAAATTTAAGTAAAAATTTGGTACGTTATTTGTTGTATTTTTTATTATTATTTATATATTATTTTTTAATATTTATATTTGGGTACCAGTAAATATTACATCATTGTGTATTGTCTGTTAAATATTCACCTAAATTAAATAACATTTATTTATAAGGAATTCTTTAAGCTTTTTATCAAATGTTTTGTATTTTTGTTCACTTTTTAAATATTTGTAATGTAATGTGTTAAATAATGTAATGTGGGCTGTCATGCAGCATTTTGATTCTAGATGGTGGAATGAACAAATTTTCCCTATTACGGGTATTTTTGTTATAAATAAATAAATAAATAAATCTTTATTGTCAGGTAAATTACACCCATAGACTAATATTACACTCAATTATTCAATTAAAATTAAATTAAATGTCAGAAGTTTAAATTATAAATTTAGATACAAATGTCATTATATTCTAAACATGTTATGGACATCTTTCTTTTTTTGAAACAAATTATTATTTTTATGGACAAATAGGCAAAGGTCGTATATGTATATTGAAGTCAGTGTTAATAGTTTGAATTTTACAAAAAATGGCCTACAACTTTCTCTGTTGCTTATTTGAGCTATTATTCTTACTTCTTTTTTTTGAAATAGAAAAATATCATTTACATTTACACTGCTACCCCACAGTGTAATTCCATATTTAAGCCAGGAATATGCATAAGCGTAGTAGGCTGAGAGTGCTGTCTTTGTGTTTGTGCTATGTTTTATTTCATATAGTGCATAAATTAATTTTGAGAGTTTTGTTTTTATTTGTTCTAAATGTATTTTCCAGTTTATATTTGTATCTATGTGTAATCCAAGCAAGTTAAATACATCTACTGTCTCTATTTGGGTGTTTTTTGATATTACTTTTATATCTAAAGGTACTGTTTTATACGCCCGGAATTCCATAATTTTAGTTTTATTTAGGTTTATTTCAAGGTTATGTTTTCCAAGCCAAATAACTATTTGTTCTAGAGTACTATTTATAACAGTGTTAGGGTTTTGGTGTTTTTCACATTTTATAAGGACTGATACATCATCTGCAAACAGTACAGGCAATGCTATTTGCTGGTCAAAGATTTTTGGCAGGTCGTTTATATATATTAAGAACAGGACACAGCCCAGTACACTATACAATATACAAAGCTTACTATAATAAACTAAACTTGTTGACTTTAAAAATCGATTTTTTAATGACTTACGTACATAATTTTGATACTTGTTTTGATTATGTTATTAAAGCAGCAGCAGTTATGTATTTATGACTCTTTCAAGTCAGACTGTTTTTTTACATACTGTATGAGTAATGTAAAAATAATGTTAAATCATTCATTTCATTTCATTTCATAATGATTTTTTGAAATAAAAAAAGTAATGAGAACGATTTTCAATAAAATATATTGAAATAACAATAAATTTATTTATGACAGCATGATTCGTGATTCACGTCATAAGATTCAATAAAGTTATTTTTAACAAATCATAAAACATTTCATTGCCTATTTTTTTATGAAACGCTAATCACGAAACATGCCTATATAACACGACAAATGGCTGGTTGTCATAATGGAAAGTAATTATGTGATTGTTTTCAATAAAATATTGTATTATCTATTTATTATATTGAATCACGTTAATCTAAGTGTCGAATTTTACTTATTAATAAAAAACAATGCGCGGATACGTAAATTTTGCACTAAAATTGCTAAAGAAAGCCCCCAACGTTGTTTTCTTTGGTCACTGCGAGCCAAGCGCTGTCATGTCATCGATTATACTTACCCCACCACCAACTTCGCACACAGCAAATACTACATTAATATTTTTTTAAAATCAATGCCTAAATCAGATAGTCTGTTATATTAGGCCATTGCTAAAGTTAATTTGATGACCAAATCATTTTGTCAGTCATATTAATTAAGTTTGCTAATACTAAAAGAATGCGATAGTCGAAGTTTCCACCGTAGCTGTTTATGGATTTATGATATGACTGTAGCACAATAAGTATAGCTATCCGTAATTAAATATCAGTTGATAAAATTCATCATTATCAGCCAAAGGACGTCCACAGCTGAACATAAGCCTCCTCCACAGTTTTCCACAGCGACCGATCACAAACGTTCTGCATCCAGTTTGATCCTGCGATCTTTAAAAAGTTAACAGTCCATTTTGTCGGTGGACGTCCTTCGCCGCGTCTTTGGTGGAAGAGTCTTGGTTATCAGTTAATTTATTAAATGATTTAATACGACTAATAAACGAAGGAAGCTCAAAATTACACACCGAGTGATGGAAAGGGCTATGCTCGGTGTTTCTCTACGAGATCGAATGAAATGAGGAGATACGTAGAAGAACTAAGATACCGGACATAGCCCTGAGTATCAGTAAGCTCAAGTGGCAATGGGCAGGGCACATAGCGCGATGAACTGATGGTCGTTGGGGCAGAAAAGTTAGATTAGACACCCTTCGACCAAAGACGCGGAGTAGGACGTCCACTGACAAGATGGACAGATGACCTTTTGAAGATAGCGGGATCAAGCTGGACACAAACCGCTTGTGATCGGCCGCTGTAGAAAGCCGTGGGGGAGGCCTATGTTCAGCAGTTGACGTCCTTTGGCTGATAATGATGATGATGAATAAACTATTAGTGTTTTAAATACTGTGACAGTGGAACAATTTAAGTACTTAATGGCCTTATTTGGACATGTGCTTTTTTCATCTTCATTCAACTGTGTTTTTTTATCGCACCGTATTCCATTTTGAACACTAGGCATTTAGTTTTAAAGTCGAAAATTGAGGCTACGTTATTTGTGGTATTAATAGCACCAACAATAGGTTTTCAAAGACCGGGCCTAAAAATTAAAAATCTTTTAACTAATACTTACAGATTAGTTCAAAACACTCATAACTTGGCTCTCCCACCACCACAATTTAGAAATCCTAAAACATGTTTGGCAACATTTTCCGGATCTGTCAAATGCACATCATGGCCGCCAGTCACTGTCTCCACAGTCACATTCTCCGTCTTTTTCTGCAGTCGGGCGACTAAATCTATTGCTATTTCGTTTCTTCTGCTGTTCTTTGGATCTAGACTGTTAGAGGCTGATATGATAATTGTTGGGGGGAGGTTTTTGGAGAATAATTCGTAGTAATAGTCCGGTGGAAAGTTTTGAGCTGCCGGGAATTTAAGTCTTTTGTCCCAGGATAGTCTGAAAAATAATGAAGAGGGTAAATAAATAAATAAATATTAGACACCAATGACATACATTGTTCTGATCCCAAAGTAAGTAGCCAAGGCACTTGTGTTATGAAAATCAGACACAACGGTGGTACCACAACACCCAGACCCGAGACGGTATAGAAAAGATCGTAGTATGAGGTGGGAATGATGAAGGCCACATGGCGATGTCTCTGGCGGTGGCGCCTAACCGATTTTAAAAGTAAATAGCTTGCATATATGACACAACAACAGACGTGACTTCAAAAAAACAAGCGATGGGTTTGATTATTTTAACCAATCACAGTGTTTATTTTTAATCTTATATTCCGCAGAGATTCAAACCCACATCCTCTGGCGAATTGTGCAAACGCTCTTTCCAACCGAACCTTCGTGCAGTAAATCCCGTCAGCGAAAATTGTGGTTTCTTATGAATACGTCACGCGTAATGACGAATTCATACGAGACCACAAATTTCAGGTTATTCCGATTTTCCACTCTTCTGTGGAAAATCAAACTTTATGCCTTTGAGATTAATTTCACATTGAAATTGGTGGGTGCCGTGAGTAATACGAGGGTCAAACTGAAAGTTCTTAGAAAATCCAAAACTGATTACATTAGCCAGTTATTAGTTTTATTATATCTTTTCAAAATATTGTCCATTGACGTCAATACACCGCTGCATGCGATGGAACCACTGGGAAAAGCACTTTGCCCACTCGTCCTTAGGGGTCTCTTCAATGGCATCGCGATACGCAGCCACCGCTTCTTCAGCATTCATAAACCGCTTTCCTTTAAGTTTTTCTTTAATTTTTGGAAATAAATAAAAATCACAAGGCGCGAGGTCGGGGCTATACGGCGGGTGACCCAGTAATTCAACGTTTGATGTCGCCAAATAGTCGATCGTTCGCTTGGCGGTGTGCGACGAGGCGTTGTCGTGGTGAAGGAGGATCCTACTGCGAGGTCGTTTCTCTCGAACTTTTTCCAAGACAAGTGGCAAACAATTGGTAGTGTACCATTCTGCAGAAACTGTTTTTTGATCCTCTAACACAATTGTTGCGAAATGACCTATCCTTCCAAAGAACGAGGTCACCATTTTTTTCCCGCACTTCGATCTCTCTTCACTTTAGTTGGAAACTCCTCGAAAGGAAACACCCACTTAGCAGATTGTCTTTTGGTTTCAGGATCATAACAGTAAATCCAGCTTTCGTCACCTGTTAGTATGTCGAACACAGCATTTGAGTCACCTCCGTTAAATCTTTCAATCATTTTACGGCACCAATCCACACGATGGAGTTTTTGAGCCTTAGTCAAATTATGAGGTATCCACCGGGCGCAAAGCTTCCTGACCGCTAAATGTTCGTGGAGGATTTTGTGCACTTGACTCATACCGATGCCTAAGCTTGTCCGAATCTGCTGATAGGTCACTCTTTTGTCAGTCTCTATCATACGCCGCACAACACAGATGTTATTTTCAGTCGTCGCCGTAGAAGGCCGTCCCTCACGTACATCATCAGTGAGATTAGTGCGACCACGTTTAAACTCATTAAACCAGTTGTAAACAGTTGCACGAGATGGGGCTTCATCGTGAAAGGCCAATCGTAGTCTATCATAACTTTCTTGTTGACTTAAATGACATCGAAAGTCATAAAAAATCATTGCACGAAAATTTTCTCGTGTTAAATTCATGTTGACGTGACACAGAAAATTTTCAATTTGCCGCCAAATCGTAAAATAAATGACACATGAATGAAATATATACTCAGTAATATTGGCAAAGAGTTCTATTTTCAAATTTAAGAATATTTTTTTCATTATATTATTTATAAGTGGCCAGTTCTAAGAACTTTCAGTTTGACCCTCGTATTACTACAAATATATACAGGGTGTGGCGTAAATATTGGTCCAAAGCAAAGGTGTGGATACACTGTACACTGAAGCACCACACACCTTTGCTTTGGACCACTATTTACGCCACACCCTGTATATTAATACTACTACTATATAGGTACTAATACTCACTTATACAAATCATCTCCCACGGCCTTCAGATTTCTTGACAAAACCAATTCAGCCTGCTCCTCATTCAAACCCCTCGCTCTCATAACAGATTCCAATGCTTTCTTTCTACTATAAACCCGTTCATCGACGTTGTATTTCTTGTAATTACTATAGTATTCATGGTGGAACATCCTGTAGTATTCCTTGAAGTCGTGTATTTGAAGTCTCTGAAGTGATGGCAAGGGGTCGAGAAATATAAATCTTGTGATCTTTCCTGGGTGTACAGCGTTGTAGAATAATCCTAAAAAATGATTTAAGGATAAAGTATTTGAAAATAATAAAAAAACGAATATTGAAACAAGAATTAGGAAGGACAAAGTGTAAGTTAACATTTTCCCGAAAGAATATATTCTAACAGAAGTACCTACCTATAATGCGCGAGTAAGATTACTCTTACTTACTGCGGCTTTTAGCATCGATGCTAACGCGCGTTAGCATCGCGACTGTATCGATGCTAATAGTAGCGCAGTGTGTAAAGGTTGAAATTTTGCGACTGCATCGATGCTAACGCGCGTTAGCATCGCGACTGCATCGCTGCTAAAAGTCGCAGTGTGTAAAGAGTCTAAGATTTGATTGGATTTTACCAACATCAGATTTTCCGGGAAATATTATTTATATATCGTGTTCTTTTATTTCCGGAAATCATAAATTTCTTATCATAAATTAACATAATTTTTCCGGTGAAGGAAAAGAACACGAAATTTAAATAATATTTCTATCAAGGTAATAAATAATGAGGATGGAATCACATCACAAAGAATCGATTAAGTGGCAGTTGAATTATTATGAATTTGATTTAGAGCCGATTTTTCAATGGTCAGATAAAACTTATCACACTGATAAATTAAATAGCGACAGATTTTAAACAATGACAGGTATATAATGATTGCTGACAATTAGGTGACGTTTTCAAATTAGCCATATTGTAATTTGTTAGACGAATATTCCTTATCTGACTATTGAAAAATCAGCCCTTAGTTTAATAAACTAAATGTTTTTTATTAATAATTTTACTACAAACCCTGTTCGCAGCCCATGGAGTGTGCCACATAAATAAAATGGTCCCACTTGAGGTGTTTCACGGCATATTCCACACCAGCGAGGAAATGAATCCTCGTTAGCATTATACCTGCCATTAGAAAAGTTTTGAAAAATAAAAAACAGTAGAGCTATAATAGGCGTTCTCTGAATTACGCCGAAAAACCGGCCAAGTGCGAGTCGGACTCGCGCACTGAGGGTTCCGTGCCAAATTTAACTAAATTAGATAATCCACTTACTTCCACTTAGCAAAATATCACAATATTTTGTTGACAGCAAATATAACTTTGTTTTTCATAGTGTTTGTATGAAGAACAAAGTTAAGTTTGCGGTTGTTGAAATTGTGTTATATCTCAAAAACTTCTTGTTCGATCCCGTCCGAACTAATTTTCGTTGAAAGTATTTGGTAAGATCTACACCATATATTTTTTTCAAAATTTACACTCGCTTAGTTTAGAAGTTAGATGGGGGGGACGCCCATTTTACCACTTTGGAAGCGTCTAGCTATGAAACGTTAGACTTTCAAAGAAAATGGTTTTAGGAACCTCTATGTCATTTTAAGAGACCTATCCATAGACACCCCACACGCATAGGTTTGATTAATTTTTTTTTTTTGGTTTTTGTTTCATGTATGGGAGCCCCCCCTTAAATGTTATTATTTTTTATTTTTTGTATGACAATCGTATAGCGGTTAACAAGATACATCTTCCTACCAAGTTTCAATAGTGTGATGCTTAAAGTTACAGAAAAAAGTGGCTGTGACATACGGACGGACAGACAGACAGACAGACAGACAGACTTGACGAAACTATAAGGGTTCCGTTTTTTGCCATTCGGCTACGGAACCCTAAAAATGCGTTTAAAGGAATGTTTATGCACATGGTATCTATGTTTATTTGTGCTGGAATTGCGGACTTAAAGCCTAAAGGCATTCAGGCCAACTGCTTGGTAATGCAGAAAGTCTTTAAAGTTTCGGGTAATTTCTTACGGGCCTTAGGGCCTTTGTTAGGGCTTTTTGAACGCGTTAATCTCAGTAACTACTAGAACATTTTCAAAAACTATTATTGTATTGGATAGCTAATTTATCAAGGTTCGAGGCAGGCTATAAAATATCACCCTGCGCCGGGAGGGGAGGGAACAACCTCAAAACGCGCTGACACAGTCACGGGGGACTGGTAGTGAGATAATACATTATTTACTCACCAACAGGAAACGGATCAGACCTTCCATGACCAGGTAGATCAACTCCAACATAGTTGTAGGTCTCCGGCAATTTCTTTAGCAATGGCAGGAATGTGGCAGCGCTGTCCTGGCGGCCATGGATTAACAGAACTGGAGTACCGCTGGGGTCACCCCATGATATTACTGTAATTCATATAATAAAATATTTAAAAACTAAAGAGGTTGTTTGGTCGAATGCGCTAATCTCAGGAACATCTAGACTGATTTGAATAATTATTTTTGTGTTTTATAGCTTATTGAATGAGGAAGTTGGTCCATTATGAGTTTGCTCCCTTCTCTCCCCTCGCAGCCTGGTGTTTTATAGCCTATAACCTTCCTTAATAAATAAGCTATCCAAACAGTTCCTAAGATTAGCGCCGTCAAACAAACAAACTCTTCAGCTGTTAATTTTAGTAAAGATTGTATAATAATATATATTTTTATGTAAATAAGTTGTTACAAGTAAAAACACACCTATTATATTTGATATCCATTTCCAAAATCATTTCCCAATTAATTATTGCAGTACTTGTGCCTATTTCCACAACTGTTTATGTAAATCTTTTTGTTTCGGTACTTATTTTTATTATCTAGTGTTGTTTAATGCTTCAATACCCGAGTGGTTGCAGGAACGCGCATAACAATAGAATATATATTGTCTTGTTTACATATGCTTGATGGGATTAGATTAAATAATTTTTTGATTTTAGAGTTCTATTCAGAAAAAAAACAACTTCTTGCAACTTTTTTTAAGTGTTACATCCCAGTGTTCAGTTTTTTTTTAACTAATAATAAATTAAGTTATTTGTAAATACATGTAAAGTTTTTTTGGTAATTATAATAACTTTTGTTTCTTCATTAATTAATTTATAGCCTTTATTCAGAAGATAATATGTGTTGTAGTGACATATTTGTTAATTTTTGTCTTTTCTTTTAGTTTCTTCTGTGTGCCTTCGGGCAAAGGCCTCCCCCAAATTTCTCCACTCTTCTTTATCTTTAGTAAGTCTTGTCCAGGTTCTTCCGGCTGTTCCGACTATCTCGTCTTCCCACCTCCTGAACTGTCTACCCCTGTTTCTCTTGAAGCCTCTTGGGTACCAAGTTGTTATTGTTTTACTCCATTTGTCTGGTCCTCTCATGATGTGTCCTGCCCATTTCCATTTTAAACTTTTAATGCTATATGCTACGTCAGTCAGTCCTGTTTTGGCTCTTAGGTCTTTGTTTCTCATCCTATCAATACGTTTAGTGTTAGTTAAACTTCTTTCCATGGCCCGTTGGGTTACTTTTAGTCTATTGCATTCTGCTTTTGTGAGTGCCCAAGTTTGGCAGCCATAGGTGAGAATGGGCAGAATACATGTGTTGAACAATTTCCTCTTTATGTGTATGGTTGTCTGATGGTTTTTGAAGATAGATTTTAAAGACCAAAATCTTTTCCACGCATTCCCAACTCTTCTGTTTATTTCATTTGTTGAAGAGTTGTCTAAAGATATTATTTGCCCTAAGTAAATGTATTCTGACACAAACTCTATGACATTGCTGTTTATGTTTATTCCTTCGTTAGCTGTTCCATTTGTCATAGCTTTCGTTTTGTTGATGTTCATAGATAGTCCTACATCCTGACTAGCTGCATCAAGTTCTTTAATCATGCATTGAAGTTCTTCAACTGTGTTGGCGAATATTATTATGTCATCGGCAAATCTTAGATGAGTCAATTTTTCACCATTTATATTCAGGCCTCTTTGCGTCCAATCCAACTTGCGAAATACTTCTTCTAAAACGGCTGTAAACAGTTTGGGTGATAGGGGGTCACCCTGTCGTACTCCTCTTTGGATTTCTATAAGTGGTCCTTCTTTGTCCAGTTTTATTTTTGCTGTGGTTTTCGCGTATATGTTCCTAATTATTCTTATGTATTTTTGTTCAACTCCATGGCTTTTCAATGCTTCCCAGATTTTAGAATGATGCAGTGAGTCAAATGCTTTACTGTAGTCCACAAAGCAGCAGTAGTAGGTAATGTTGTATTCTTTGAATTTCTCCGCGATCTGTCTAACTACATGCATGTGGTCCACCGTTGAGTAGCTACTTCTGAATCCTGCCTGTTCTTTTGGCTGGTTTTCGTCTAATGTTTTGGTTATACGGCTTAGCACGATTTTCGCAAATATTTTGTAGATATTAGACATCAGGCTTATAGGTCTGTAGTTGCCAATGTCGTTTTTGTTTCCTTTTTTATGCAGTAGTTTTATGTTTGATATTGTCCATTCTTCGGGTATCAGTTCTGTTTTGAGGATCATATTAAACATTTTTGTAAGTGCTGGCACTATGCAGTCTCTAGTAGCAAGAATTGTTTCGTTGGAAATGTTATCTGGCCCTGAAGCTTTATCTCTTTTCTGTGTAGTGATTGCTTTTTCTACTTCTCTCTGCATTATACAGGGTACTTCTTCTGTATCTAGTAGTTCAATGTCTCCACTTTTTGATTGTTTTGAGTATAAGTCCTTGTAGAATTCAGTAGCAGCGTCAATGATGTCCGCTCGCTTGGTTCTATCGCGGCTATTTGTGTCCTAAAGCGATACAAATTTTACAAGAAAAAGAAGAGTTTCTTCATGAATTGGATTTTAAATTTTATTGTAATAAATATATTAATACAAAAAACAAAATGCAAGGACTGCAGTCTACGGTCCAGTCCATACAAAATTTCCCACATCCAGTCAATTTTGTATGGACCGGAAAAAAAATATGTATGACTTAAATATTTCAAAATCAATGAATAACACATTATTGTTATTCATCATTCATCATTTTATTTTATTCCAGTTATGCAAAAATCTCAGATTGACTTTTGAACAAAAGGACAAAAATAATATTAAGTTGGCAAAGTTAGTTTGGACTTTGGATAAGTTTTTATGGTTTTGCCAGTAAAGTTTTGTTTATATTCTAAAGGGGTCCATGACCAAGTAAAAATTGAGTATGCAAGCGAGTTTTACATAATTAATTTGTACTCACGTGCAATTTTACCCCATGGGGCCTCGATGAACCATTCGTTTCGGCTTTTCATTATACTTTCAGATTACTGGACTTTGTAATTTAGGGATCATTATAGGAAAAAATTAAAATTAAAATTGTAAATAAGACTCAGCTGTTGTAATGTCACAGCACTTACAACTCGCGGTCACAAGCACAACAACTGACTAAAATGAAAACAGTAGCACTGACAAAAGCTGTCAGATTCTTCTAGTGATTGCACTGAGTACACTCACTATTATAGTAATTGAATAATCGATTCATAATAGTTAACATTCCGAAGTAGTCGATTAATATATTTCAAGAAACACGATTTTTGACTTAGTAACATCGGTTTAGTAGTTTTTGAGATATGGGCAAAAATAAATACTATGGAATAAACCTTTCTTATCTCGTTGTTCACTACATCGTATCCGTTATATTCGTAACAAACAATAAAACAATAAAAAGTGTATGAATATCAAACTATTGATTTCGAATGCGTATAAAAATATGTTGTACATAGGGCATTTAATATGAAATTGTTTTTACATAGCTAATTATTTAAAGCTTACATGGATGTACAGGTTTATTCTTAAATGAGGTAGTCAGCTGTGCCTCTGTATTGTACGTATTTGGAGTGCTTCTTCGCTTATGGGTACGTAGTAAACGATTAGGTACATATTGTTTGCTCATTCGTTCGCTTGATGAGGACTTGATTACATACATTCTTGATAGTTGAATCAAGTATCAACTACTTTTCAGCGACTTTATGTTGATGTTTTGACATTAAGAAGGTACCAGTATCTGGTTAGAATAACAGTCGTTCAAGATTGTTCCATATTAGTTACTAGAAAGTTTTAGTCAGACCCCAGATAATATAATGTCAGACTAACTTTGTTCCTGGTTATCGTTCAGATTTGGATTTGAAAAGTCTATCATTTCTTGCTTAATTTCAATATCTGTTATTTCTTCTTTGATGTCAACCTCTGTATGTAGCACATTAGTCATTTGGTCTAATTGCAGGCATTTATTCGATGGCGTTACTGTTCTAGACTGATCTTTTACCAATTCCTCTTTGACCATCCCTGCTTCAGCTATCAATAATTTATCCTTTACTATTTTCAAGTAGACATCATCCATCATATAGTAAAGGCGTCTCGACTGTCCCTTTAGTATATCAATATCCGCCTTCGGTACACGAAGGTACATAAGAACTCCTTCTCTCCCGTGTAGTATCTGGCGCTCACCCTTAACCAGGGACCAAGTATTGATGCGAATTTTTGGTTTTTTGTCGTCAACTGGTCTATTCTGAATGGCCAAGAGTTTAAGCATTTGTTTAAATTCAGTATTGTCAGTGTCTGGCATGAAAAGCGTACACAGAATCCTCTCGACGTCTGCTTGAGGTTTCACTATGAGTTTTGTGTCTGGCATAGGAGATAAGATTGCAGACAATGCTTTTTTAATCCAGTCTAGTGTCCAATCATTTTCACACCAGATGTTCAGGACACCATTATAGTAATGAGTCTGGCGACGGAACCTTATTCTTGCCATTTCTTCTGCTAAGGCTGGGGATAGAAAGTCTTGCTTAAGCATTCTTTCTAAAGATTTCTTAATATCGTTGGCTTGTTCCATAGATAGAATCCTATATGGTTCAGTCGTGACCACAACGTGAAGGTTATCCTCAGTAAGATTTTCAATGCTGACTGGTTCTAATTGGATTTCGTCTTCTTCATTGTCTGTATTTGTGCGTTGTCGCTTCTGAGATGGGGCGTCTGCTTCATAATCTTCAGGGCCGTGTTGTATATCACATTTGATTCTATCATCATTACTTTCAACATGAGTTGGGTTTGGTGTCTGTGTATTAAGAGGTTTAATGGTTTCTTCATAAGAGCTGTAATACATAATGATACAGAGAGTTAGTGTTTTTAAGAGGCTTGAGTAGCAAAAATTACGAAATAAATATAATACCTGGCATTATCAAAATTATCAAAGTAAAGAACGCCACATGTCCGATTGTACATCACAGTCGCTTCTCGCTGGGTAAGTAAATCAATTTTATTTTTGAAAAATGCCTTCAAAGTGGTCTGCATTTGGTCAGTTAGAACTTTAGGTAGGAGAGTTATTTTTTTGTACAGATCTATTTCTGACATAGGATCATAGTACGTCCCTGTAAAAGTGTGAAGATGGTAGCAAAATAATGACTACAAGAAGAGAATATTATATGATGTGTTTTTTAATGTTTCCTTGCATACCTGAATCTACTATCATGCCAAGTTTTTCCCGAATGTAAATTCCAGATCTAATTGAAGTATAAATAAATATCATTGGCGATGTCTCTTCTCCATTGTAATATAGAATCCTAATTATATCACCCACTGGTATGTATAGAGCTACATTTTTGGATTCATCTTGCAGGTGTGGAGCAGTTATTATTACGCTGTCTGTAATATATACCTAAAATGTTAGATTTTGTGAAATTATAAGGCAGACTAAGAATGAAGGAGCGTAAAGTATGGTTGTTTTGGATCCTATATGTGATTATTATTCAAGAGAAATTTTAACAATTTTATTTCTTTATATGTTTTATAGTACTGTTCGTAAAATTTACCTTATCCTTTGGTGTAAATGTATGGTTGCCAATTTTTATTGAATTACAATCTATTTCTATTAACATTTGGTTACCATTGTTGCTGCGGTCTGAAATCAGAAGAAAGCATATGACATTAAAATTGCGTTAAAAATACTTTTGTTCGTAATTATAAAATTTAGGGTTCCGTAGCCGAATGGCAAAAAACGGAACCCTTATAGTTTCGTCAAGTCTGTCTGTCTGTCTGTCCGTCCGTATGTCACACCCATTTTATACTGTAACTATAAGCATTACACTGTTGAAATTTGGTAGGAAGATATATCTTGTTAACCGCTTACCGATTCTCATACAAAAAATAAAAAATAATGACAGTTAAGGGGGGGCTCCCATACATGAAACTAAAACCAAAAAAATTTTTTTTAGTCAAACCTATGCGTGTGGGGTGTCTATGGATAGGTCTTTGAAAATAACATAGAGGTTCCTAAAACAATTTCCTTCAAAGTCAAACGTTTCATAGCTAGACGATTCCAAAGTGGTAAAATGCCTCCCCCCCCCATCTAATTTCTAAACCAAGCAAGTGTAAATTTTGAAAAAAATACATGATGTAGATCCTTATAAATACTTTCAACGAAAATTGGTTCGGACGAGATCGAACAAGTAGTTTTTGAGATATAGCACATTTTCAACAACCGCAAACATAACTTTGTACTTCATACAAACACTATGAAATACAAAGTTATATTTGTAGTCAACAAATATTGTGATATTTTACTAAGTAGAAGTAAATGGATTCCCTAATTCAGTTAAAGTTGGCACGGAACCCTCAGTGCGCGAGTCCGACTCGCACTTGGCCGGTTTTTTTTCACAACGTTCTGAAAACTTTTCAATTTACTCAATATTAGAATAACACAATTTCAATTCTAACCAATGTAAATGGTATATAACCTACCTGTTGCATTTGTGAGATTATTTGGTATGATTCTGTTCAATTTCTGCTGCCAACTATCTGCAAATCTGATAAATGTTTATGTTTATAAATAAATATGCATCAGGCAGCATACCAATTTCTTTGATATTGATTTAAAAAATAATCTTGCTTGTGTTAAGAATACCAGATAATGGTTTTTGTAAAATATAAATGTTCAAAAATACGAGCTGATTATATTTAAAATATAACCTATGATAAATCAGTTACAATTAATAGCTGGTTTGGGTTTTAAAACTGCTAGCCATAATTAAAAATGAATTTGAAGTCTTAAACATTTACAGGCAGCTATTCCCAACTAGCAAAAAGACGTTATGAGATTACGTTTTTACGACTATAGATCGAAAGACACTCGTATGAAAGCTCGCAATTTGTCAAAAAGCCGTATAAAAGTAGCTTTCTAGATATTTTGGCATTCAACGCTTTTTGGTTCTTTAAATATGCTGAGTAAACGTTGACTCGACGAATTCATATCACGTTTACTCGATAACTGTATAAAGATATCTCTCACAGCCTTCATACAACTGTAAGTCTTATGATAGCTTTATGAAAGCGACTGAATTGCTACGTCGTCATTAAATTTGCTTTTATACCACTATCTTTCGATATATCATTATTACAGCATTATTGTGGAATAAAAGCGGTTCATTCAACTAAATAGCATCACGATTACTTTCATAGCACATACTGTCATATGATTGTTATTTGAGAGGCTTTCTCTCGATTTGAAAATATTAGTTGAGAAAACGCTGTAAACTGAACTATCATAGCCACAAAGATTCTATTAACATTATTTGGAAGCCATCATACAGCGTAATAGTTGTATGAAAATTGAACAAAATCTTTTACAGCACTGCAAACGCCATTTTGTGGGGCATCGTTGATTAAAGTTGAGATAAATGTGTTTAATTGTGTGTTTAATTGAGTGGAGGATTCCGGCGAAAAGAATACAACATGTATTCAAGATTAAAATTATCTGCGTCAGCATCGGATTTCAATACGGGTGAAGAGGGACCAAAAAATATCAGGGAGGGTTCCGCAGAAAATATGAATCATGCTTCTAGTGACATATGTGAACCGTCTACTATTTCTCCTTCCGAAAATAGCTCCACTTATCATGGTTCGGATTTAGATAGTAATGACAGTGACAGGCCTAATTTCGAAAACGATGAGCGCAGTAATAATTTAATTCTTACATCAGACAATACAAAGTGAATTGGTTTTGATCCAGTGCTGTTATCAATAACAGTGCGACATGCGTAACATTTCTGCATTATTAAAAAATGTGTTTTCTTCCAAGGCCATTTCGACTTGCTTAGTTGCCTTGAGTCGTCTTTTGTTATGAATTTATCTGTATCTAAGAAGACTACCATTTAGTTGTCACCTCTAAAAAAAACGTCATTGTTAAATATTATGAACTATTATTATTTATGAACTGTAATAAATACACTGACCTATCATACTAAAACTCAATTCAATAAAAATATAGTTAACGATAGATGTTCTAGGTTAATTTGATAGACAAATTTTTCGTTTTTCTGGAGTACCCATTTGCAGTGAGGAACCCTAAACTAACTACAATGGCGCCCTGATTAGTTGTAAAATGGCAACCGGATTGCTATTTTATGACTAAAAGTCGAGTGATTATGCTCTGTAATGGCAATTGTGTGTATTAATGGCGAAATAATTTTAATTATTAAAATAATAATATTTTTAAATCGATAATAACTAAGAAATCTTGTGGCCCATGGAAATATTATCAATAATGTAAACAATATATACGATAAAGTTAATTTCGCATATGAAAAAGCAAACTTTAAATGGTCATACGCGTAACCTATTTAGATGTATAAAAAACTATATGGCATTTTATTGATTTAAACTTACATGGTCAATAACATTAGAATTTATTGTAACGGGATTGCTACCATGTACCTTATTATTTTTGAGTTTCCGATATTTCGGCTCAAAAATAATAAGGTACATGGTAGCAATCCCGTTACAATAAATTCTAATATATGGCATTTGTGAAAAAACAGTTACACATTTATTTTCTTTTTTCTTTTCACCAACACCAACAATATTAAACACCATTTTGGTTAAGAAATAAAACACGTTGTATGAGAGCAGCTTGGTTGCATTCACACAATCAAAGAGTCGAGTGATTGCAACCGCACAGCTTTAATACGACAAATAAATCGAATGAAAGAGCATTTCTCGACTTGAGGAAAGCTAAAGTATGGAATAAAAGCATACTGATGGCTTTCATGGCACTTTATAACATTCGCGTTGCGAATACTCGATATTCTTTCGATTATTTAGCTATTGCGATGATAATCTTACGATGTTTACAGCATTTAAAGCTGAGAGAAGTGCGCCCAAATCGCGTTGAGAGAACGTGCATAGAGCTTTCATACGACATTTTTAAGATCCATCTTACGACTGATTGCTGCAAGAGAAACGTGCTTACGACATGTTTTTGCTAGTTGGGTTGTTTTAGTAAAAATAAACATGTTGATAAGCACATCCGTGAGGGGTAGGTAACATGGTAATATTGCATGTGACTATATTTTTGTTTTGATTTAAAATTAAACTGACCTCACCTTGACAGTGCTTCTATTTTGGCATTTATCAGCGCCAGAGATTGTCTCGGACTTTCTGATGGTAAACCATCAGCCATATTTGTACCTCTATTATAAGGTAAGGTATCCTTTCAAAATGTGAATTATCTGAAACCTCAAAGCTGAGAAAAATATTGGTTGTTGTAAAATGTATTTTCCCACTTTCATCTCAATGCTTTGTTACATAGATGTTCACAGTTGCCCAAAAAAGGTAAAAAATTCCGCCTATAGACGGATTATAATCTGTAAAATGTTTTATAATTATTTAAAAAATATTAACTGTAGTATTTTATTTTAATTAAGAGCTTTGAATACCATCTTACCTCATTCATCTACTAAGTATTTGTATGATTAATTTTATTCATTGGATGCATTTGAATGAAAATTTATGGAAATAAATAGTCTAATATAGAATGTGTCACCAAGGTATTTTGTAGTTATTTAATTAAAACAAACGAATTACAAAAACAAAACAACACAAACATACCACAAATCACCATCATAATAGAAGATTTGACAGCACACGTCAATCAAACAGATATGTCAGAAATAGTGATGGCAGCAACTAATTGAAAGAAGCAATTGAATAATGCAAACGATTGAAATCGATTTATAATACAAGTATCTAACATTTAATTTAAAAAAAAACACAGTATGCCATAATCAATGATATTGAGTTCTTAATACAATATCATTGGCCATAATATTATTGTAAAGTTTCATCAAAATACGTTTTCGTTGATAGAGTACAAACAAACATGCATAGATTCTCACATACTTTCGCATCAACTTCTGTTCTATCTATAATGTAAAATAAAAGAAAGTCGTGTTAGTTACACCACTTATTAAGGTTTAAAGAATTTATTCTCATAAAAACTAATTACAGTTCACTTATAATGAGATACATAAAACTTATTATATTACTAGTAATAATGCCTCTTAGGTGCTAGAATTAATGCGTGCTTGAAACATATTCCCTTAGCTTAGATTTATATAAATTTAAGCTTTTGAGAAAGCTTAAATTTATTTAAATCTAATAAATTGCCAAATCATATTAAGGACTGTGGTCCTTAACATGATTTGGCAATTTATTGTACAGCTGCACTCCCTCAAACAATATCGTTTTTCTCCCATAATTCGTACGCGCTCTTATTATCGGAATTTGGTTGCGATTTCTTAAATTATGTTTAAATTTTCTTTTATTTAATAGTAAATTTGATTGAATCCGTTCAGTGTTAATATTTCGAATGAGAATGCATGTATAATATTTATAAAGTTGATTAATATTCAATATTTTTGTGTTCTGATACAGTATAATAAAATAAATAAAGTATTTTTTTATCCATTTAAAGGTACCTACATGTACAGTGGACAGCACATCAGGATACCCGCTTTTGTTGCAAACTAGCCCTTATCACAACGGAATAAGATACGGCAGTGTTTACCTTGACATGTTGTTGTCCGTACATCGAACCAACCAATAAGATTTAACAATAACTATTAAAATAACGGAACCGGGGGCGAAACGAATGTTTGCTAGGATCGCTTGTTTAAAATACGAGTTTTAGAAAGGATTAGTAGGTTTTTTTTGCATTTATCAATCTCCCTACCTCTAAGTTTTAAACCTCTGCGACTCCATAGAAAATTGTCTCGAAAGAAGCCAGAGAACTGAACTTATCTACTTGCTCTACACTTAAATACTAAACTATTAACTCGAACTTTAAGTAGAGATTTTGTTAAATAATACCTTCCTACCAAGGATATCTTCTTATCATATGCATCATCATCATTATCAGCCAAAGGACGTCCACTGCTGAACATAGGTCTCCTACACGATTTGCCACAGCAACCGACACGCGGTCTGCATCATGTATTATCCTGCGATTTTTACAAGGTCCATCGTCTTACCCCGGGTCTTTGGACAAAGGCTCTCCAATCTAGAACTTATCTGCCTCTTAACATATTCGTCAAATTAAATGATATTGTTATCATTACGAGTTCGTAACGTAACATGTCTTATCGCTGTTATCAATTCTAGTTTCATTGCACAGTATCATACATACTCTAAATATGTATGGATGCCTAACATCCATGTAAGCTAATGAAAATATTTAGAACCTTAAACCTCAGTAAGTCAACAAAATTATTGTTCAGCCTCCAATGCTGGAGTTTTAAATCGAATTTACGTTGTTATTGCAAAATGGCAGATGAAAAAGAATTTAGTGTTGAAGCACCTTGGGGAATTATAAGAGGTGAGTTGCATACCTACATTTGTTTTTGTGGTATTATCGTTTAAGTGTCGATTTCACCAACATCAGATAAGAAAATTTGTCGAATCTAATTGAAAACGCTTAATTTAAAAACGTCAAACGTCAACAATCTTTTGAGTAAATGACATTTTAAAATCGGGCGTTTTGTACTTATCAGTCGGATGAGTCTTACTTATCTGATGTTGATAAAATCGACCCTAAAGTCACTATAAAAAGTTTATGCCACAGAAATAAATAACAGTACGACCTCATCATCAAAGGCAACTTATATTTTTCTTTTCTAAGATTACATTACGTTGTTTAAAAACTTTTTTTCATGATTCGGTATCGAGACAGCTACATTACCTAACCAGCTACCTATGTTTCGATTTATTTAGAATTGCCAGTTTATCTAGATCAGCGGCTCTCAATCTTTTTTGGTGATGGAACCCTTTTGGCAAGTGATGGACTTGATGGAAGCCTACAATTAAACAGTAGTTTTAAAAGTACATATGTTTTAAATATATAGAGGTCTTTATTAATAACAAACAAAAAGAAATAAAACTAAGACATGCTACATAAAAAAAATAACTTTAAGTCTACCTATTTAAAAACGAAACCATTTCCTTGAGGCAAGGAGGCTATGATGCTGGCTGCTATGTTTTTATTTTGAATCAGCATAAGAAAAAAAGTACTTACCATGTAACTCTTACTTATTACTTACTTACGTAACAAGTATAATAGACGATATTGAAAAACGCAAGAAGTTATCAAAACGGCACAGTAAAATGTTAAGGCGCGTCAGAACGGTCGTCCAAAGAGAGGTGTTTTGATATTTTGTTTAAATTCTTGCAGAACCGCGGTACCCTAGGGAACACACTGCTATAGATTAATCTTTTGGGTTATAGAAATATACCTAGAGGTTTAAGAAGTTATTGTTTAATCAGTTATCTAAAGTAGGCATATACCTGATCTGGTTTATCTTTTAATAGCCGAATTCTTGATAAGACACCTAACGGTATTCGGTCTTTATCGATTTTCATACGTATCTCTACTATTATTTATATAGAGATAGTTGCTATTGCGCTGTAAACCTCGTATATGTTATAATCATCATCATCATCATCATCATCATCGTCCATACCGAATCCGGCAACGGCGACTTCTGCACTCTTGATTTTGTTCATTGGTGGTACGCCCTGATGTGGCTAGCGAAACCAAACTTCGTTTTAAATAGTCGGTCACATGGTGAACAGCAAAGCTGCCCTGCGGAATTGTATGTGTAGTTATATGTGGGTTTTGGACGTGTCTTCCGTAGTTGACGTTTTGCATCAAGGTTTTCAAGACGCATTTTTTCGAATTTCTCAACACTTTTAAAGACAGTGCGTCGCCATTCCGGTCTGAGACACGCCCGTTCCTCCCAACTATCAACTGATATATTGCATGCTACAAGGTTGCGTTTCAGGCTGTCCTTGTAGCGCAAATATTGGCCGCCCCGCTTCCGTTTGCCACAAGAAAGTTCTGAATAAAATACTGCCTTTGGCAGTCTTTCGTCGTTCATACGCACGACATGACCACACCACCTCAGTTGCTTTTGCATGATATATGCCTCGATACCAGACACTCCAGCGTGGCGCAGGATTGCTGTGTTTGGAATACGGTCCTGCCATTTTGTTCGCAATATCGATCTCAGGCATTTGAGATGAAACACATCCAGTTGCTTCAGATCAGCTCTATAGCAACACCAAGTTTCTGCACCATATAAGAGAGTAGGCAAGACAATAGATTTGTAGACTTGGATTTTAGTTTGTAGCCTGAGGTCGTGTGAGTTCCAAACACGTGTCCTGAGCCTGCCAAAGGCTGCAGCAGCTCCTCCTATCCGGGCAGGAATTTCCGATGCCAGAGTGTTATCATTCCTGATTCGAGAACCCAAGTATTTGAAGGCTGGAACTTCCTCCAGATCAGACCCATTTAATCTGATGCTAGATGGATCTCCATCACAGCCTCTAGGGGGTTGTTTAAGTACTTGAGTCTTGCTTGTACTTATGACCAGCCCAAATCTGCGGCATGTGTTATTCAGCGAGTCCACATAGGTTTGGAGATGATCTATCGAGTTAGCCATAAGACAGACGTCATCGGCGTACAAAACGTCTAGGAAGGGTAATCTGGAAACTCGGCGCTTTGCTCTAAAACGGGAGAGGTCAAAAATACTTTTATCCATCCTGGAGTTAATCTGCATAGGTGGCATTTCACAAACTTTTGCCGCTTCACGCATAACGGACGCGAAGTAAAGCGAGAATAATGTTGGCGCCAGGACACAGCCCTGCTTCACACCGCTGGTTACTGGAAATCGGTCTGAGAAGTCATTATCGTGTCTAACTCGTACCATCATGTTGTCATGAAACTGGCGTATCAAGTTTAATAACTTTTCAGGACATCCAGCTTTCCTCAGCACAATCCACAAGGCTTCTCGTGGAACGCGATCGAAAGCCTTTTCTAAATCAACGAAACACATGTAGAGAGGCTGATATTGTTCCAGGCTTTTCTCTTGGATTTGCTTTACAATAAAAATTGCATCGACCGTACCTCTTCCTGGACGGAATCCACATTGGGATTCTGGCAGAATGGTTTCTGCATGCCGGGATAGACGAGTATTAATTATGTGAGCTAATACCTTTCCAGCAGCACAAAGCAAAGAGATGCCTCTGTACGACCCACAATCGGATAGGTCACCTTTGCCCTTGTATAGTTTACAAATGGAGGCGTCTCTCCAGTCCTGCGGAATGACTTCAGACGCCCAAATTTTCAAAACAAGTTCAAAAAGTTTTTCCTTAATGCAGGGTCCACCGTATTTATAAATTTCAGACGGTAAGCTGTCCATCCCAGGAGCTTTGGCATTCCTCATTCTCGCAATCGCAGAAACAAAGTCATCAAAAGATGGGGGATCCGCAAGATGGTCTGCGGTTGGAAGAGTTTCAAGTGACTCCACGTACAATAAATCCACTGTTTGACTAGAGGGATTTAAGACGTCCTTGAAATGTTCAGCCCATCTAGCCAGAACATCATTTTTCTCACAAAGACGTTTTGTTTTATCCTTGTTGTACATTGGGGCTGTTTTCTTAGTTCTTGGTCCGAAAACAGCCTGAATACTCTCGAAAAATCTTCCAGCCTGGTTGGTATCCGCATAGTGTTGGAATTTATTGGCTTTTTCCATCCACCATTTGTCCTTGAGGTCACGCACCTTCGATTTTAAACTGCGATTAGCTTTACGCCGCTCAGAGACATCGAGCGAGAGAAGAGCGCGTCTGTGATCCTCGACGAGTTTTCTTATTTCCATATCTGAGCTGTCGAACCAATCTTGGTTTTTCCGTTCTGGTTTCCCAATAACTCGTGTGGCACAATCTTGTAGATTTTTAGCGTACAGACGCCAATCTTCATCTACAGATGTATTTTCAGTTGTCTCTGGCATTATGGCCCGGAAAGCATCATCCAGTTTCTGCGTAAGATGTTGATTGTTGACCAACTTTGAGCAGTGTAGCTTTGCTGTTACTTTGTGCGAGGCTCGGCGTGGTGTGCTTATGTGCAATCGGAGCTTGGATCGAACTAGGCGGTGGTCAGTCCATCCCTGAGCACCTCTCATAACTCTAGTCAGCAGAATATCTGGAAGATCTCTTTTCCGCACGATAACATAATCCAAGAGGTGCCAGTGCTTGGACCTTGGGTGCATCCACGTGGTTTTAAGTTTTTCTGGCAATCGAAAAAAGGTGTTTGTAATGCTAAGATTGAACTCAGCACAAAGAGTTAGAAGGTCAAAGCCGTTGGTGTTGCATTTTCCCACTCCGTGACGTCCCAGAACTCCGTCCCATGCATCGTGATCATTACCCACGCGGGCATTAAAGTCCCCCAGCAAAAGCAGTTTGTCTTTGGTAGGTATTTTTAAAAGGACCTCACGAAGTTCGGTGTAAAACTTCACCTTATCTTCTTCTGGAGAGGGCAATGTGGGGGCATATACACTTATCAGATGAAGGTACTTCTTAGATGACAGTTGAAGGCGAAGTGTAATTATCCTGTCATTTATACCCTTTGGTAGATCTTGCAGTGATTTTGCTAAAGGGTTTTTGACCGCAAAACCTACTCCACTGGAAGCCCTTTCAGTGCTTGGTTTCCCACTCCAGTAGAATGTGTAACCTCCGAGTCGCTCGCAGAGCTCGCCTGAGTCACTGAGGTGTGTTTCGCTTATAGCAGCAATATCTATTTTATATCTGGCCAGTTCTCTGGCAATCAAAGCTGTCTTTCTTTCTGGACATGCATTGATTTCATTATCCAATAGAGTTCGAACATTCCAGGTACCAATGTGTAGGTTTTTTACAAAAGTTATTTCCTTAGTTTTTCGACCGCATTAAGTGGTGAACAGCTGACAGCGGCGAGCCAACTGTGATTGGAAAGAGACAGACTATTTTTAGGCCACCTTTTCTAGGCCCCTCCCCGGACTGAGGAAAGCAGAGCGGTCCCTAAATAGGGCTGCTTTGTCGTCAACTGAGCTGCCGAACCGACCCCCCGTCTCAATCGGGATCTAGAACGACCATCACCAGAAGACCGCCCACGTGCAGATACTAACTAAGGATCAGATACACCAGATCTTCCCCCCTACCATCAGCTCTCCATCGCCGTGGGACTTGCAATCTCATTAGAACCGTAAGACGTGCAGAAATCATCGGCACGTGAAAATATTTTAAGTGGATAAGCAGTTGCGCAGGTGCAAATCCACTCTCTCGTCCTCTGTGTCCTGATGCTGATGGACCGGGTAGCCGGTACGACCAGCTGGAACAGAGAATGCAGGGGATTGACCACACGCCGCTAAATGGGTCCCAGACGTGCGCTCTTTGAGGCATTTCCCCAAATACCTTGCCGCATCGCTGTTGAGACCAAAGAAAACGTTTGTCTATTGACAGTGCTTGCTCTCTACATCGATGAGGACTTTAAGCGGATGGTGGGACCACCCATTGACTGATTGCACAAGGGGTGTTCAGCCCATTGTGGGCGGTGGGGTCGTCACGTCCCTACGCTATGTTATAATAAGAAGGAGGTAATTAATTCGACCGTATGTTTTTTTATATACATATGTTACCTCATATTACAGTCATTTATGAACAGATTAAAAACATTTTTCGCCTACCTAGAGGTTACACTTTCTAGTTGGTCCCATTGTTGCCAAGTCGGGATCTGATGATGGGATCTTGGTGCAATCGAGGGTAAACCCTCAAATTGTAAAGGAACGTGTAGTGTTTTTGTACTAGAATCTTAATGTTGACTTGGCGTTACGTCTGATAGTCAACATTGTGTGGAGCTGAGCTGATGGTGAAACTCCTAAACGCTTAAGAGTTCAGTGATTATAATAAGAGAACTATGATAGGTTATTTCAAAACAACACAGGAGTATATAAAGTGGTCACAAAGATTACAACTTGCTGTCTGCTACTAATCAGGCGCTATAGGCAACTATGGGGGAGGATAATGTTCAGCAGTGGATGCCCTACGTAATATGATGACGATGATGAAGGTGGAAACCACGTGCGCGTCATGTATTCCGATGGTAAAATGCTGGGTTTTAATCTAAACTCGTAGTGTAGTGGTGGCAGTGCTTTGGTAGCTATCTACCTAAGTCTAAGTTGAGCAACTTACAGCGCGGTAGTTTTTTTATGGGTGACTATTCCGATCACATGATAATGATCACATGAGCTTAACATTAAGCTAAGTCTATCACAAGCATTTGCGTGCTTCGGAAGGCACGTTAAGCTGTTGATTTCAGGTAATATCGTTTCATATTAGCGTAACACACCTACAATTGTAGGTGTAAACCTACATATTAGTTTTGCTACCAGGCACTAGATGGCACTTGTTACGGACACCCAATCATGTTTAGTAATAAGTTTAGTTATATTTATTTGTAAGGATTTTTGATGATAATAAATATAATTTTCTGTTAGGGCCATAGCGAGTAAGCATTGTAATTAGCTTAGGGCTCGTTTTATTTCAATAATAAGAAACCTGTTAGTTAGGAATTCCCATTTGCAAATTAGGTAGGCAGGTAGGGTAACAATTAACTAGCTAGGAAATATTAAGAAATATGTAGGTAGTTTGGTACAGGGGCGAGGGAGACCCTAGTAGGCTGTCTCGCTCAGGTGGAGCGAGGCCGGTAAAGCCTTCGAATTTCCTGTCCCCCATATCGCGCTTTCTGAGGGTAGGTAGGAAACCCATAGAGTGGATTGTTGCGAATGGGAATTTTATCACGATTAATGTAGGTAGGTTACAAAAACGTTAGAAGGAATACGCAGATGATGTTATGTGTCCGTCCTTGTTTGTAACTAATCTGTATTAGTCGATAAGTCAGACATGTATTTTTGGTTAAATAAAGGGCCGTGAGCGGGCCAGATCGTACGCGCTCTCACGGTCACCGATCTCAAAAAGAAGAGTTTTATTTGGAATCTACAGTCTACACATCGAAGGAAAGATCGTCGGAAAATTGACTCAGCCTGCCTGTAGTCAATATCGTCTGGTCCTTGCGATCCGGATATCGTCTGGTCCGTTGCGATCCGGATATAAGAAGAAATCAGCAACGCGGCATCGACTTGTGCTTTGGTTAGCACATACGCCGAGGGATCTACGCCGAAGCACAGTGTAACCAGGAGCCGCGAATCGGCCTATACTCCTGTGGAGAGACGATCACATTTACACGGGTGTTCCGTGGCTCGGGCATTCACCACCTAACGGTGCCAAACGGTGTCTGTCTCGGGTTTAACGCCGATTCCCAGGCGGTGCAGTTTTCGGGCGAGCTGCCACATATCGCGCCAGCGATTGTGAACAAGTCCGACCGGCGCCGGTACGGTGTGCGTAAGCGTGGGGGCCGGACTGTGACTGTGAACTGAGCACCCCACGGATGCGTACACTCTCTGCCGGGCGGTACCTCCCTTCCGATCCTGCACGACCATCCATCCCCAGACAGGCTCCCCTTGGTAGTGTACCTGTTTGGGATTGATAGGAGTAGGGGCAGCAAGTAAGAAAATGCCGACTACGCGCAGCCAAGCTGGGAAAATGGAAGCCGAAGACTCAAGACTACGCAACTTTGAAGAGCCACCCGCATCACCGTCTGTGCAAGCCACCGCGAGTACGTTACGACAGACTGAACTACTCGCAGAAGGCGGACGAATGGAAACGGCAGCAGAGAGACGTCACGACGCTAACGCCGACGCGCCTAGGATAAGGCCGCCGCCGTCGTCAAATAGGTCAAGCGTCGCCGCTCGTTTAAAGCAAGCCGAGTTGAGAGCAGCCGAGCAGTTGGCGGCTATTGAAAAGAATCTAATTCAGAAGAGATTAGAATTTGAGATCGCTACGATAATGGATACAACAGATGAAGATGACCGTGAGAGCCTACCCGCCGGTGAGACCCTAGCGAGGGTGGATGACTGGTTGGATCAAGCCCAGTCCCGGCGTCAAGATGTAAACATGCAACTACCCACAACCGAGATGTCTTGTAGCGTTCCTACCCTCCGTGAAGAGAGGAATGAAAGAAATAGACATTTGTTTACGCGACGCAAGGAAAAAGATGCGCGTAATATAGAAGTGGATAGAAACCGACATTTGAATTCGCCGAGCATAGAATTAAATGAAGATGTAAACAACATTCAACAAGATGTGCAGCGACAGGTCGAGTCAAACAATGATTGTACAGCGAGACCCCAAGAGTATACGGACGGGGCGGAACGACTTGCTTACACATTGGAGAGGATTATGTCGAAGCGACCGGCCCCACGTCAAGCTATTGAGTTACCGATTTTTAATGGAAACACGAACGACTGGTTACCATTTAAAGCTGCAATGGAAGATTCAACGCGATCATGCAACTACAGTAAATCCGAGAACCTGGCTAGATTGAGGAATTGTCTAAAAGGAGAAGCCAAGGAGGCAGTAGCGGTGTTGTTATACCGTGCCACCGATCCGGACAAGATCATGCGAACGCTAGAACAATGCTATGGAAGGCCAGAAGTGATCATTGATCGGGCACTGGACGACCTCAAGAACCTGCCGCGAGTTGGAACGACAGCCAGTGAACTGAATTCGTTCGCGATTAAGGTACAGAACATCGCGTATACACTGGACTCCATAGATAATAAAAGCTACCTCAGAAATCCGATGATGACCCGAGAGGTGGTCGATAAGCTGAGCCCACACTTGAAAACAAGATGGTGCGACTACGCAGCGCGGTACGCAAGCTACTCGGAGCCAGAGATCGTGACATTATCGCAGTTTTTGATGGAGGAAGCGAATAAGGCGATTCGATTCGCATACGTGTCGCAACCTAGCAACAGTGCAGCGAAGAAAGAAGTGCAAGCTAAGCAGAAGGCTAACTCAAAGAAGCGAAACACTGGTGTGTACGCCACAGCCGAGGAAAAGGCTACGACGGCACAAGATAAGACGTGTTTATGTTGCGGCGGGGACCACGAAGTGTCGAAGTGCACAAAGTTTAAAACCATGACAGTAAAGCAAAGATGGGATTGGTTGAAAGAAGAAAAGATATGCTTTCTATGCTTGAACGATAAGCACAGGCGAATCAAATGTAAAGCACCGATGTGTAATGAGAATGGCTGTAACCGACGTCATCACAGGCTGTTACACACAGAGCGTGAAAACAGCGAAAGTCAACACAACCAAGAAGTGGTAGCCTCAGTTAGCCATACTGTGGGGGCATCCAAGGTGTTGTTGAAGGTATGTCCGATCGTCATTGAGGGGCCACGGGGTAGAGTAAACACACACGCTCTACTTGACGAAGGGTCTACGGTTACGTTGATCGATCAGGACTTAGCGGAATACGTCGGTGCAGAAGGCCCGCTTCGAGACTTACACATATGCAGTGTGAATACACAGAGCGTACCACACACAAGCAGAGAGGTGGAGCTTCAAATGATCGCCAGTAACAACGAGAAACATTTGGTGAAAGCGAGAACAATGAAGAATCTCCGCTTGAATACTCAAACGGTGGGTCGGAGCTGTTTAGAGTATGGACACATGCGTAACCTGAACGAGAGTGACGTGTGTTATGTGAACGCCAAGCCGCGTGTCCTCATAGGCGCGGACAATTGGCATCTGATAGTAAGCAGGAAGCTGTTGACAGGCAAACGCCACGAGCCAGCAGCATCGCTCACCAGACTGGGGTGGGTGATACATGGTCGAGCGCCGTCCCGAGTCATAAGGGAGAGAGATACGGTGTTGTTCGTCGACGACCATGGGAGAGCTCGGTCTACGCAACCTGACGAAGAATTACACAACATGGTGAAGTCATACTTCGACATCGATTCGCTGGGCATTCAGAAGAAGGAACGCGAGAACCCTGATGATGTGCGCGCCTTAGAAGCCTTTGAGTCAACAGTGAGATGTGTCAATCAGCGATATGAAGTTGGATTGCCGTGGCGCTAGGTTAACACAGTTATGCCGCCGAGCTACGAGGCTGCGAGGCGGAGGCTCACGTCAATAGAAAGGAAGATGGACGCATCTGAAGACTTCAAAGCAAAATACACAGCCCAGATCGAGAGTATGTTTAGAAAAGGCTACGCAGAGGAATGCCAAGAAGCCGACACACAGAGCCCGCGGAACGTAGAGACACTTAGCAGTCTGCGTCTACCCCGCCTCTACACTTTGACGGGGGGAGTGACTGGAAAGCAGCTGCACGTGTTCTGCGACGCTAGCGAGTCTGCTTACGCGACAGCAGTCTATTGGCTTGTAGAGTACGAGGATGGATCACGTCGTGTGGTATTAGCGGCAGCAAAGGCAAGAGTAGCCCCGATGAAGACGCAGACGATACCACGTCTGGAGTTACAAGCGTGTCTTATCGGAACGAGACTTGCGTCGACAGTAATGGAGGAGCACAGATGGCAGCCCGATAGAGTTACGTATTGGACAGACTCTACGACCGTTCTGCACTGGATTGGGAACGATAGAGTGCGTTACACGCCATACGTAGCGCACCGCTTGAGAGAGATATGTGAGTTTTCAAGACCCGATCAGTGGCGGTGGGTGCCGACGCAAGACAACGTAGCGGACGACGCGACTAGAGTCGTCACAGAGATGAAATCAAATGAAGACAGATGGTTTACTGGGCCATCGTTTTTATACGAACCGGAGAGTACATGGCCGTCTCAAGCAGGCTGCACAGAGAGCAGCGAGGAGACTGTATTTAGCGTCGCGACAGAGGACAAATGGAGCGTGCCAGACGCCGGGCGTTTTTCCAACTACGAGCGCCTAGTGAGGGCGATGGCGTATGTGCTTCTATTTATAGATAAATGTCGCAAGCGCGCAACTGTTTTGACCAAAGAACACATAGATAGAGCGGAAAGATGGCTGATGAGGCGAGCGCAGGCAGACTCATTTCGAGAAGACATAGAGCGCCTAGAAAGAGGTCAGAACTTGAAGGCGGGGAGTCGCATCCGAAGACTTGATCCATTCATCGACGAGGAGGGCGTGTTGCGGGCGAGAGGAAGGACGAGGGCAGCGGGTGTGTCTGCCCCCGATACTACGCCCGTAATATTGGACGGCAGCCACCCGTACGCGCGGTTGTTGTGCAATAGGGAACACCGTCGCGCCCATCACTCGCACAACGAACGCGTCGTCAACGATGTACGACAGAGATACTGGATACTGCGATTGCGACCTACTGTTCGGGCCGTGGCCTATAAGTGCGCCTTTTGTCGTATGAGAAAGGCGAGACCTGTGACACCTGTGCTGGGAGACTTGCCACGCGCTCGAGTAGAGGCTTTCACCAGACCATTCTCTAACTGTGGTCTAGATTTCTTTGGTCCCATGATCATAACTGTGGGCCGTCGTCACGAAAAACGGTGGGGAGCGTTATTCACATGCCTCACTACGAGAGCCGTGCATATAGAGTTGGTAGCGAGCCTGTCGACTGACTCGGCTATCATGGCGTTGCGGCGTATGGGAGCGCGACGAGGGTGGCCACAGAAAATGTACTCAGACAACGCGACGAACTTCAAAGGCGCAGACAAGGAGCTACGAGCAGCGAATGAAGAATGGGAGCCAGCTCTACGAGACTATGCGCTCACCCAGCGCATCGACTGGCGCTACATAGCACCAGGGGCACCGCATCAGGGGGGAGCGTGGGAGCGTCTCATTCGCTCTGTCAAGAACGCTCTACGAGTCACTCTACATGAAAAGGCACCGAGAGAAGAGGTACTGCAAACTCTACTGGCGGAGGTCGAGCACACCATGAACGCGCGACCGCTAACACACGTGCCGGTCAGCGCTGACGACCCGGAGGCGCTCACCCCGAACCACTTCCTACTAGGGGGACCGCGCGGCCTACCCATCATCGGGCCGTGCGAACCAGCGTCGAGGAAGACGTGGAGGGCGGCGCAAGCGCTAGCCGACGAGTATTGGCGCCGCTGGCTTAAAGAATACCTACCGGACCTGGTGCCGAGAAGAGGAGCCCGAGATGTCGCCGAGGTTGCTATCAAGCCCGGTGATCTAGTCGTCGTGGTGGACCACACACTGCCTAGAAACGTGTGGCCACGAGGCGTCGTCACAGAAGTACATCCTGGACCTGACGGAGCAGTGAGGAACGTCGAGATTCGGACCAAGGGCGGCGTGTTTCGTCGACCGGCGTCGAGATTGGCTGTCCTGCCGGTGGAATAAGAAGAGGTTCGCACTTCGCAGCGCTTCACCGGGGGGAGACTGTTACGGACACCCAATCATGTTTAGTAATAAGTTTAGTTATATTTATTTGTAAGGATTTTTGATGATAATAAATATAATTTTCTGTTAGGGCCATAGCGAGTAAGCATTGTAATTAGCTTAGGGCTCGTTTTATTTCAATAATAAGAAACCTGTTAGTTAGGAATTCCCATTTGCAAATTAGGTAGGCAGGTAGGGTAACAATTAACTAGCTAGGAAATATTAAGAAATATGTAGGTAGTTTGGTACAGGGGCGAGGGAGACCCTAGCAGGCTGTCTCGCTCAGGTGGAGCGAGGCCGGTAAAGCCTTCGAATTTCCTGTCCCCCATATCGCGCTTTCTGAGGGTAGGTAGGAAACCCATAGAGTGGATTGTTGCGAATGGGAATTTTATCACGATTAATGTAGGTAGGTTACAAAAACGTTAGAAGGAATACGCAGATGATGTTATGTGTCCGTCCTTGTTTGTAACTAATCTGTATTAGTCGATAAGTCAGACATGTATTTTTGGTTAAATAAAGGGCCGTGAGCGGGCCAGATCGTACGCGCTCTCACGGTCACCGATCTCAAAAAGAAGAGTTTTATTTGGAATCTACAGTCTACACATCGAAGGAAAGATCGTCGGAAAATTGACTCAGCCTGCCTGTAGTCAATAGCACTTTTGATTATTAGCTCGCGCTGTTTAAGTGTGTCGCGCTGTGTCAAGTTCTGCCACTTGCCAATAGATGCCGCTGATCATGTTTACATCGCGATGAGTATGTTTTTGTACCGTTAGTTAAGTACTCATGAGCTTTGTATGTAAAATGAATTCATTTTTTAACCTGCATGAGCATCGAGACTCTCCAATACTTGAGTGGTACTTATTAATCGTCAAGTCAAGTCAGAGGCCTTGTGGGCGGTTTGATGGTTTGACCGTCTGACAGCAACGTTGGTCCATCACCAATCTGGTGACGACCCGTCTGGTGTAGTGGTCGAGAAATCGCCTACTACGCAGCGGGATGCGGGTTCGATCCCCGCACAATACAAACATTTGTGTGCATGACTGTTTGTATTGGTCTGGGTGTTTTCTATGTATATCATGTATGTATTTACTAACAAAAAAAAATTAAGTATTATATCCGTTGTCTTGCACCCATAACACAAGCTTTGAGTAGCTTACTTTGGGACTAGATGGCGATGTGTGGGAATGTCCAAAGGACAAAGGATATATTAATCATACTAAGCACGCCTTGTAGTATGGCTCATACCACCTCATACTTAACTCTTTCCGCGGCGGTAGCCCAGACACAATATAATTCTTATTGTTTTACGGCTATAGCCGTTCACCGCGCCGAAAAGTGTTAAAAAGTTGCATTTGCCCAACTGATGATGTTTATTAATTTAATTTATTTATCTTCTATTTTTTTACCACCGGAATAAACATTTTTTCAGGTTTAACATGGGGAAGCCCTTCCAATCCCCCCGTTTTGGTGGTCCACGGGAAGCTAGACGTGTGCACTGGTTTCCGGCCGCTGATTAATCTGCTACCTTCGTGTTTCTACTACGTGGCAATCGACGTACCAGGTAAGGAGCTTACCGACTTCAAAAGAGGAGTTTTTCACAAAAAATCTGAGCCTCTTGTCTCTATAAGTGAAATCACTTAAGATCTCTGACTATCAGGCATTTAAGGCTGAGTTGTATTGGTAGGTCATTGATAACAATATCTATGACATTTAAGATTTGACTGTAATTTTATTGTAACTTAATTGATTAATTATTGACCTATTTGATTTCATTTTATCGATAATACTAGTGGACCGTTCTGAGTTTGCTCCCTCCACTCCCTTCGCAGCGTGATGTTTTATAGCCAAAGCCTTCCTCAATAAATAAGCTATCCAACATTATTTTTTTTAAATCGATCCAGAAGTTCCAGAGATTCGCGTTCAAACAAACTGTTCAGCTTTATACACGGTGTGTTGTTTTGGTCAGTGATATCCAACTCAGGGATTATAATATGAGTTATGCTTATTCTAAAAAAAAGTTTTTTTAAAATTCTGATCAAGTTTTATTACAAGAAAACCTCTTTTCAAAATTCAAAAAAATTAAAAACGAATGGGAAAACTCGGACCCTAGCGCGTAGCTAGCGCTCATCTACGAAATACTACGCCGTATCTACTAAGCTACGAAGAGCTTACTACCTGGTGATGGTAGGTTTGACTCGATCGCTGTACTGCATAAAAAAAATGTTTTTGTGGGTTTTTTCCATATAAAAAAAAAATTGGCATCAGAATAGTTTGTACAGCCACTGAGTCGCTCGTCGGTGACCAAAACAACACCCTGTATAACATTTGTGAATGCCGTGTTCTTACGCAAATAAAAAAAACATATCTTATCTTACATCAGTTTGCGATGCGAGCAACAGTGTATAATGGAAATCCTACCTCTAGTAAACCATTACTGGACATTTGCAGGTCCGTCAGAAGGTGTTAGTTAATATCTATAATCATTAAAATCGGTTCAAGTCGCATTAAACATATGAATAATGTATAGGTATATTGTACCATACCCTTAGCTGGATTGGTATTAAGTATGCAGAAAGATAAATTAAAAGATCAATATTAAGTAAAGTTACAAAATTTATTTACTATGGAAAGCCAAGAGGAGCAGGTCGCGGGTTCTGTCTTTCGCAAGCAAGAGTTACAGGCCGTTAATCCAAACCGCACTATCCTTTTGCACCGGCATAACAAGGTCCAGCAACGGCGGCAGCAGCCAGATGCAGTGGTTGTAGAGGGCGAAGACTTGCACACGGAGACCGGGTAAGTAGGTTGCCCAGGTAGCCCCTTCAGGTAGTGCCCAGAGGTATGATCCCTGTAATCCAGGTTTTACATACTTTACTAGATGTCGGATTTTTCATTGTGACTGCGACATCATCTTGCAAACAAAGCGGATAGTGAAGATGGAGCAAGAAATAGTGATTAACGATGAGGCAGTCACAATAATCATCATTTATGGGGACAATACGCATGAATAAGCAAAATATGAGAATGACGTTTCAAAAGGGCAAGTGCAATATTCATTGTAGAAGAGAGTCTCATCAACAAGCTGTGCAAAAGCTGAACATCCTTAATTATAGCAACTAAGATTAAAATAGAAAGGGCTTAAAAACTAAATGGATACTACGTCGTAGACTAGACGTGTAACCGTTGGTGTCATACAAAGGTCATGTCCGTACGCCATCTTGAGATGCGCATCACGAAATTATAAATGATGATCAATGACCTTTATTTTTACCCTCATCGTTAATCACTATTTCTTGCTCCATCTTCACTATCCGCTTTGTTTGCAAGATGATGTCGCAGTCACAATGAAAAATCCGACATCTAGTAAAGTATGTAAAACCTGGATTACAGGGATCATACCTCTGGGCACTACCTGAAGGGGCTACCTGGGCAACCTACTTACCCGGTCTCCGTGTGCAAGTCTTCGCCCTCTACAACCACTGCATCTGGCTGCTGCCGCCGTTGCTGGACCTTGTTATGCCGGTGCAAAAGGATAGTGCGGTTTGGATTAACGGCCTGTAACTCTTGCTTGCGAAAGACAGAACCCGCGACCTGCTCCTCTTGGCTTTCCATAGTAAATAAATTTTGTAACTTTACTTAATATTGATCTTTTAATTTATCTTTCTGCATACTTAATACCAATCCAGCTAAGGGTATGGTACAATATACACACTTTCGCAATATAATAATAGTAGTAAGAGTGAAGATTGCTTGCACTAGACGTGAGACATGTCGAACTATTTATTGTAAACTTGCGGTCCCCCGTGTCTGCTTCCGCGTCCGCGAGTATTGAGTTTGCTTCCTCCCCTCCTGTCGCAGAGTGATGTGTTATAGCCTAAAGCCTTCCTCGATAAATATTTCTTTCAAATCGGTCCAGTAGTTCCTTAGATTACTGCGTTCAAACAAACAAACAAACAAACTTTTCAGCTTTATAATATTAGTATAGTTATCTACCCAAATGTACCGCGTTTCTATAAAAATAAAGAAATTTAATTTAATTTAATTGCAAAAAGTCGCAATGAAAAATCGTACGGGAGGCCTATGTTCAGCAGTGGACGTCCTTTGGCTGGTAATAATGATGATGTAATGAAATATCATCATCATCATCATCATTATCAACCAAAGGACGTCCACTGCTGAACATAGGCCTCCCCCACGGCTTTCCACAGCGACCGATTACTAGCGGTCTGCATCCAGATTGACCCTGCAATCTTTATAAGGTCGTCTGTCCATCTTGTTGGTGGACGTCCTACGCTGCGTCTTTGGTCGAATGGTCTCCAATCTAGAACTTTCCTGCCCCAACGGCCATCAGTTCTTCGCGCTATGTGCCCTGCCCTGTAATGAAATATGGTTGTGCAATAAAGTATAAATAATTAATGGAATCAGGCGTTACTTTGCGTAAATCCATTATTAAGTTGAATTTCATAAAATTATTTTGCTTTTTTTCGCTAAGCGACGCCGGTGCAGGAAACTAACGACACGAACCGTCATCGCATTGAGTATTAGTTCAGGCTAAAGCGATTCACAAGTCGCGAGGAACCATTTGATACCAAATACTGACCTCTTCATACCGATACTTCGGAGCAGACTCCACTCCAGCGGTCCACTTGTCATAGTTATCATAAAACTCCGTCCGTAGAATAGCTGATACCAGGTGCGAAGGTCCTGGCAGACCAGGCTGGGTGTGGTTTGGGGGTCTATGTGTACTGCCCTGGTCATGGAGCCTGGGTAGGCTGCGGCGTGAAATGTACCTGGAAATATGGATAAATGTATACTAATTGAAATATAAAAATATTTTGCTTTAAATTTCCGCTAAGCGACGCCGGCGCAGGCAACTAACAACACGAATTTATTAGTACAGTCGTCCGTGCTCCTCCGAGGCGACAACATCTCCTGAGGATGCCACGTGTAGTGGCGAAACGCGTCGGGGTTTTTTTGCACGTTGGTGTTGGGTACTAATAATTGCATCAGCTGTGCCGCATGCGTTTTGAGGGAGGGCGGGTGGTGCATCCTGCATTTGCCTGAAATAACTCAACGCGGTGACGTGTGGTTAGTTGCCTGCGCCGGCGTCGCTAAGCGGAAATATAAAGAAAAATAAGTTTATACAATTCAACTTAAAGCTGAAGCAGCAGCGCAGTTGGCTGAAAACGCCAAGCGTCGCAAGTACGTCTCACTTGCAAGTGATTATGTTTTTGCGCCGTTTGGCGTTGAAACATTTGGGCCGCCCTCTACTAAATTGCTGTTTAGAAAAATTGCGACAATATTAAATTATGTAACAGCCAATAATAAAGCTGGCTGGTCCCTAGCTCAAAGGATTAGCATAGCTATCCAACGCGGCAACGCAGCCAGCATCATAGCCTCCTTCTCGCAAGGAAATGGTTTCGTTTTTGAATAGGTAGATTTTTTCGATAGGTTATTTTTTATGTTTATTATTATAAAAAAAATTGAAACTTAAAGTATTAATAAATTAGTACTAGTTACGTTAGTGAATGATAGCATTGCTTGCCATTATCTCGGTGGCCGAGGTGGTTAAGGCATGCATCTGAATAGCGTTTAGGTTCGAATCGCTGCCTGACACAAATTTTTCAACTGCTTGGTTGTTTCAATTATTATCTTAATCTCCTTTACAATATTATTTCCTTTATTTTCTTTTCTATCTTTTTTCAGGTAATGGCCGCTCAGACCACCTGCCCCGAGGCGTCCGGTTCACTGTCTTGGACCTGGTACCAACTGTGGAGGTGGTGAAACAACGCTTCGGATGGGACCACTTCATCTATATGGGGCACTCGCTTGGCGCGCTGATTGGTGTGTTTACCTTTTAATTTAACAACCGCATTTATAAGTTCTTACTCTTTATTTAGGACAACAAACAATTAGACTATTGGATTAATTTTAAATGTTCTAATGAAAATTACTTCAATGTATCCAGCGCCGTTGTCCACAGATAGAATACATATTAAATCATGCAACATATTTTTCAACATGACAATTACAGTGTACTGTATTTTAACATAATTTGATTAAAATTTAAAAAAAACATGATGTAGATCTTAACAAATACTTTCGACGAAAATGGTTGGTGGTTTGAATGAGATCGAACTTGCGACTAGCTCTTGCGATATAGGTCGGACTTTTTTAACAACCGCAATCAAACCTTTTAAATTAGCCGCAATCAAAGTTATATTTGCTGTCAACAAAATATTGTGATATTTTGGCTAAGCGGAAGTAAGTAGATCCCTAATTTAGTAAAAGTTTTCAGAAAACCCTCTGTGTGCGAGTCCGAATCGCACTTGGCCGGTTAATTAACTCTTTAAAAGATTGTTGACAGATAGGTGACGTTTTCAAATTAATCGTATTGTACTGTATTCAAAGAATATTTCTTATCTTACTTTGGAAAAATCAGGTCTTACTACTTACTACTACTTACTTACTACCCAACAAACATTATACCGTCAGTTACAGGCTTCTTTAAAACTTAAATCTTTTGAACGGCGTTATAATAATCTCAGTTATAGCTTGGAACGTCATAGAGGAGTTAAGAAATATAATCCACTCCAACAGTGGTTCTAGGGCTATAATGGATGATATTATGCAGTATTGAGTGTAATAATAGTGTTAATTACAGCTAGTGGAGTTAAGCTTTATAGCTTTAACCTGTTTGTAACACCTAAATCCTTAGAACAGCGCCCGCTGCCATTTACTGATGTTTATCGTTACTTAATCGTTGCTGTGAAGTATCTTATATATCTTTAGGTGTTGTGATAACTTTAAGCTGCAGGCATGGGTTGGATAACAGAGTTAGTCAAGTGTGTCGTAACACCAGATACTAAAATTGTTGCATAACTCTCTTATGAAGTTTCAAGCTTTAACGTATGTTTTACTTATGCTTATTGTGTTAGCCGAGTACCTTTTTGAAGGCTTTCTACAATCAATGGTGTTTTGAACAGAGTTTGTCAAGAGTGTAGTAATACGAAAATTAAAGAAGATGTCAAAGGTGTTGATCATCTCATTTTTGCAGGTTTAAGCTGTAACGTTGATTGTACGAATGCACATTGTGTTAAGTAAGTGCGTTTTAATGACATTCTAAAGGTAATGATGTGAGTTAACACATTTTAAGAACTCAAGGAATCCAAAGGGATATATATTATGTCAATTTTAACATAAATCACGCTAAGTTATTAAAATATTTTTTATTATATAATAACAAACCTAAAGAAAATATTTTGCCGTGCTTTAATTACATTAAAATGAAAAGATTACAAACTTGGACTTAGCAAAAGAAAACAGGTGGTGTGAAAAACAGGATAAAGCAAGAACGTCGTTCTTTTTTAAATTCCGTTACTAGTACGATTAATACGAATAACACAAATTAATCTGGAAATTCTGATGAAAGCCGACTAGATGCTATTGATGAAGTGCTAACAAATAAAAAAAACGATTTGCTACAAATTTAAAACATAATTTGCCATAATACGAGTGATTTTGGTCAAATTCTAGTAGAGGAACAGCAACAGGGTTCTGTACAACAAGATCAAGAGGAATTAAATTACATTGTTTTCGATTCTCTTCCACTGAGTGAGTCAGACAAAGAAAAGGAGGAAAATAACCCTAGTGATTTTCAAAAAAATGCTTTTTTAACCGAAAAATTAAAAAGGTGGTCCATCGATGGTGGTGATCGATCGGTGGATATTACCCACACTAATTTGAAACGGTTACTGTCAATTATAAATGAAGGATATGTTTGTCCAACATTACAGCTTCCAAAAGATTCACAAACACTTTTGAAAACTCCAAAGAACATTTGTATTAAAAAAATTGAGGAAGGACAATATTGGCATCATGGATTTACTGAAACTCTAATTAATTTACTTAAGGATTTTTCGCTGGTTCCTGATACTATTCATGTGAGCTTCAATTTTGACGGTCTGCCATTATTTAATAGTGCCAAAAAAGAATTTTGGCCAATGTTAGGTAATTTTGAGGAAAATATATACAACTGGGACATATTATGGAACAGGCAAACCAAAGAGATTAGAAGAGTATTTATATCTGAAATGAAATCGTTTAGTAGACGAAGTGCAAACATTTGGCCCTCTTCACAATTCCGATGCATATTCATTTGAGAATCAATTAAATTTAATAAAAAAAATGTTAAGACAGGGTGACAATCCATTGGCACAAGTTGCTAGGAGATTGGTGAGATGAGTGCAATTGATCCTTTGAAGACTGCAGAAGTCACACATAATCTACCATATTTGACAACAGCTAACAAAAATAATCGTGTAATTCACTTTAAAACTTTCGTGCTCTCTTTAAAGCCGCAAGGTAAATATTTTATGACTCACAATGATGATATATTTGAGTTTACAGACTTGTCATCTGCAATTGAAAAAGAGATTGCAATACATATACATATTATATATTGAACAAGAATGACATATTTGATACACCTATCAAGTCATCATTTTTAAGTTTGTATAAAGTAAAAGCACCTTATCTTGTCTCCGATGATATTATAGAAATAAACCCAACTGAAATAAAATGCAAATTGGTTTGTGTAAGCCATAAAGATTCAATATACTTTCCACCATTATTGCATACGCTAGAGGCTAAGTGAGACTATGTTAAATGATAAGCAAAATCTATACTAATATTATAAAGCTGAAGAGTTTTTGTTTGATACGCGCTAATCTCAGAAACTACTGGCCCGATTTGAAAAATTATTTTTATGTTAGATAGTCCATTTATCGAGAAAGGCTTTAAGCTTATAACATAAAGATACGACTCACAAGACCACAGCAGCAATGAAAAATGTTGCGAAAACGGGAGAAAGATATTCCTTTTGAGAGCTTCCGCTGTGGAAACCGCTAACTAAAGTTACACAAAAATCATGTATGACAAGATTGTTCAGCATTAAAAGTTCTATAATAAAGTCCGCGACAGCATAAGTCTATCTTTTATGGTTGACTTACTACAACCTTTTTTATGTTAATAAATTTGTAAAAAAATAATGCATCATTTTTAGAGGTGTATTATACACACAGATATTTATTCTTATCAAAATAAATACATTCATCATCACGAGCATTTCATTTAGAACAAAGTTGCCCTTTATATCATTTGATTCTAATAAATATCTTAGGAGCTATCACAGTTTTAACATAACTCCGCACCAAAATAATGTTCGCAACTTAAGTACAACGTGCGCTTGCGCTAATTATATTATAACTAGCGACCCGCCCCGGCTTCGCACGGGTGCAATGCTGATACTAAATACACTACATAAAAACTGTGAACGTTGTATATAAAAACATAGCGGCCCGCTACGGCTTCGAACGGGTATAAAATATATAGCCTATGTGATTAAAATCGTTCCAGTAGTTTTGATTTATTCATTACTGCCCGTGGCCCGCACGCGTTAAATTTGGAGTAAAACAATCCCCCTTTCCCTATACCGTGAAGATTTCCTGCTATCTTTGGAATATCTAAATTCATACACTACATTTTCACTTATTTACTTTTTACATTTTTAACTATTTATTTTATTTTTACAACATATTACAGAATGTCTTTATAAACAACGTTCACAGCTTTCTTGTCATTAGACAATACAAACATGTTTTCTCTGGAGGTCACTCTTGAAAGAGCGACATACAGTTGTCCATGTGAAAAACAGTCAACGCTCAAATATCTGTAATATCTTCGAAAATATTCACTTAAATCAAACGGTGTAAAGGGCCACATAGATCTATATTAAATGAACAATGTATTCAATATATTTAATTGGTTAAGGATTAATGCTGTATTGGTTAAAATCGCTTCGAAAATCAGCCATTATTTGTCGTAAAAAGTAAATGACAAAAAAAGTAGTTATTGTGGGTTATCCATAAGAGATAGACATATACCATCACGGACTTTTCTGTAGACCTTTTCAATGTGTACAATACTTAGTACATTATTTTGATAAAACTCGTAGGGTTCAGCCTGCGTTTGCAATGTAAGCGGAAAAAATGTAATTATTTACGACATCACATTAGAAACCTCAAAAATAACAGTACTTCTCCACTATTTAATGGATGTTATTATACACATAAACCCTTCTCTTGAATCACTCTATCTATTAAAGAAAACCGAATCAAAATCCGTTGCGTAGTTTCAAAGATTTAAGCATACAAAGGGACATAGGGACAGAGAAAGCGACTTTGTTTTATACTATGTAGTGATGAAGCTGAAGAGTTTGTTGGTTTGAACGCGCTTATCTCAGGAACTGCTGAACCGATTTGAAAAAATATTTCTGTGTTTGATAGCTTATTTATTGAGAAAGGCTTTAGGATATAAAACATCACGCTGCGACGGGAGGGGAGGGAGCAAACTCAAAACGCGCGGACGAAGTCGCGGGGGACCGCTAGTACTTTATAAATGTATTTATTAAATAAAGTATCAAACAAAAAATGTGTGCATTTTAGAAATAATACAAATCAACAGTCAGGAACTTAAGTAACAAATTTAATAAAGTTGTTTTACCAAAATTATTCACTACCGAAATTCCGCTAGTAATTATTTTCATGATAAAGACATTGATGTCAGATAAATCAACCTTACATATATTAGAAGATATTAAACTTTCTTTATCTGTTAGGCACCGTGGTCATACCTAATAAATGTATGATACTACGTGGCATATAAATTGACCCAAAATGGCGAGTTAAAATTGCATACAAAGTGTTAACTAAGATAAATAATTGGACACGAATAGTCAGATTCATTCAGAAATAGTGTTTCTGACCACAGATACAATGTTACTTTTTTGTTTTGTGGTCACTGTCACACTGTCAGATCCAATATGACTTTTTTGTTTTGTAGACATCGCTTCTGCCGATAATTATCGGCATCGTCCTTGGTATCACTGTGCAGCAGCATTTCATCAAGAAGTTTTTCTCCATCTTCGTAGCTTACTATATTTCTTCTTTTAACTATACATTTCATTACATGCCATTCGGGCAAAGGTATTGAGTTTTCATCATGTATGTACCTTTTCAACTCTTTATGTTGATATCTGAGTATATTGTCAGTTTCCCAACCCGAAGGAACAACAAGTAATTTCTGTTTCTTTCCCTCCAACGTTTGAACTACCTTTAAAGGCATTCTGAAACAATAATTATAATAAGAACAATTGAATAATTTGAGTTAAAAAAATTAAAACAGTTTCTGCCATCAGTTACAATACAGTACATTGGTTACAATTCACTTCACTTATCACGAGATATCTGACGCCATTCAAGTCAACAAACATCAACAATCATATAATAATAATAATAAACTTTGCTGAATATGTAGGTACATATTCATAGTTAGTATATCAAAAAATCTGTACGTATGTATTTTATAGCGTTTTTTTTTTACTATCAGGTTTTGATTACTTTGTCAAAGAACCCTAATTCTAATAGGTTCAAAAATGCTTAGCCGGTTGTATTGTCTTCTATATAGTTAAACGCTTTGTTTGAGTCTATTACTACACTCTTATGTATACTTAAGACTGCACAATACTCTCGACTAAATATGCTGTATCTCAAAAAGTGTAATAGATGCGTTAAGGGAGAGTTAAAGCTGTAATGGCGCGTTCGCCATTGTTTTAGTGAAGTAACCTAAAAATTGACTTGTTTGATCAATATTTATGTACAAAATACTTCATTAATAATGTTTATTTTATCATTCTATCGATGCCACGTAACTTAACTTGACAATGGCCGACTTAAAGAACAAGTTGCTGATACAAATTTGAGGCATCTATTTTATTATGCATAAGTTTTACTTTAAATCTTTAATTAATCCGGAGCGCGTTAAAATTAGGATGGAAAACATGGTATACACTTACCGTAAAATCGCAGGCGCAGCACTTTTTCACTTTTCACTTCTTCTTCTTCTTCTAATAAAAACTTGATTTGCGAGCAGATCGCCATTAAATGTTGCTGTGATAAGTTTTATTTTCTTTGTGTCATTTATTTCATAAGTTTGATCGTTTTGGATTTCTTTGAAGCTAATACATAAAAGCAGTACAAAAAGAGTTCCTAAAAAGCGGTCATATATTTAATTGAGAATGTTTTAGATATCTAGTACGCGTTAAAGCGTTAACACACTCTCTCTTATAGTTTTAACAAGTTTAAAATTCTGAACTGAGGGTTGTCTTACACCTATTGTGTTAGCTTATGCTTGTATGAGAACGTAGAACCGGCTAAAGTAATAGCTGAGGGTGAATTTACTCCCTTCTAAATACTTCTAACCCTTAAGTAATACTGTTGTATAGGCTTCCTGACACCTTTACCTGTAAAAAGTGGGGCCTGATTCGTAGTTATAAGGGTGGTATAGAGTCCTCTACCAACCTACTACAGGTATTCTTAACACTCTTAATTTTCAAATGAGAGCATTATAACACTGATATGTAGGCTATTTTGACGCTGTCATGTTAGTTGGGTACTTACCACAAAATCCAATATTTAGGCTTAGAATCGTACAAAGGAAAAAAGAATCAATTAGTTAATTCATGTGTCAATTTCGCATTGTAAAATTATTACTTTAAATCGGGCTACACCTACAGGAGCTCAATTTTTAAATCTTTCGCGTCAATATGGCGTGTTTCCCATTGATTAATTGTTGAATGGTCAAAAATTGCTCAATTTTGTTAGTAATCACTTCTATTTTTTGTGTGGTTTCCATGACTTTTAATTCATTTTCGAACGAAAATCACTCGTCATATTGACGCGACCGATTGAAAAATAGCGCCCCAGGTCTTTTTTCAATTATGGTCATAATATTGACATGGTAGTGTGACCGTGACATATGGATAGCTGCTGTACCATTACCATGAGTTGATTTCTCATTCACAGGCAAACTGTACAACATAGCATACCCGGGCGTCATAACTCGCGTGGTGGAACTCGACCCGGTACCAGCCCACCACAATTGGACGACTACTAGAGAGGCCCTGAGGTCCTGGTACCACGCCTATTACAGCTCTTACCAGGAGAACAGGTATAAGAAGTTCTATGGACCACCGGAGACCGCGCCGAAGTATAGCTATGAGAAGGTAGGTGTGGTTAATGAATATGGTGGGTCACAATATGAGGAGTCGCTATTGGTCACGTTGGGGGTCACGTTGGGGACTCACCAAGGAGGGTCACGATAAGAGGGGTCATGGGGTTTCGCTATTGAGAGTATCACCATTTGAGAAGACACAAGGGTTATGGTGGAGGGGGCCGCAATTGGACGGGCCGCCATTGGAGAGTCATGATGAGACCCGACTCGACTTAAGATTCGCTTAGCTTCAAACTCGGATAAATCCAATTCTGAGAATTTTTGAGATTTTGGTGTCAAAAGAAAAGGAAAACTAAATTAATTTAAACATTTTTATCAGTTGTGTATAAATCCGCATGTTTCTTGAGAAAAAAGCCGTTAAAGTTTTAATATTTTATCTAAGACAGATACATCCATCAGACAGTTTTCTTCAAATGACGCTAAGTCCATGACAGCCAATCAGGTCATTGCGTTTCTTCAACATGGCCGTCAGTTGACGTAAACTAACGCGACGGAGTCACTTTGCGCTCCCGCTTTTTAATAGTTTCTGCTACTTTTCAGACAATTTCAATGGATAACTCTATTAAAATCGTGTCGCCAAGTAAAACCCGCAAGCAGTTTAGGGTCAATCTTGAAATTGGGCGTATTTGGTTGATTCCCCTGGCACTTCTTAAAACTTAAGAGTTTAAACTTTTACTAACAAAAGGCTAAATATCACATCATTGTAAACATATTTCACAAATAGGCATCACTGTCACATGTTTAGATACAAAGATATATGACTTTAAAATTTTGGTGCCAGGGGAATCAATATAAGATGCCAGGGGAATCCCTTCCTTCTTTCCTTTCCTTTCTTGTCTTGTGGTTTTATTTAGTTCTTTAGAGACATCATTAATCTTATAAGTAGTATTATAAAAACAAAACAATACCCCTCTTTAGAAACTATCAATCAACTATAAGAAATCAATATATATAAAAACTATCAAATAATATAATTAAATCATCTAACGTGCCTAGAATATCTAACACAAGTCAATATTGTATTGTATGAATCTAACAGCGCTAAAGTTTCTCAAAAACGTATAAACTTATAACAATAAATGGATATGATTTGCGAATGGGCAAACAATAAATTAAAAATATTGTTATCATCAGTATTTCCCCGCCACAGAGAGAAGACACCTTCTTTACACATAGAATCGAAAATTAAGGTTTTATTTACTGAAGGCAAACTAATCCAGAGGCTATCATCAGATGAAATACTTTTTACTCTGAACTTCAGTTGCAGCTAGCCCATAATTTGGGTTCGAATTAGAAATTTTATCGATTTTTTTTTACATCATCATCATCATCATTATCAGCCAAAGGACGTCCACTGCTGAACATAGGCCTCCCCCACGGCTTTCCACAGCGACCGATCACTAGCGGTCTGCATCCAGTTTGATCCTGCGATCTTTATAAGGTCGTCTGTTCATCTTGTTGGTGGACGTCCCACGCTGCGTCTTTGGTCGAAGGGTCTCCAATCTAGAACTTTCCTTCCTGCCCCAACGACCATCAGTTCTTCGCGCTATGTGCCCTGCCCATTGCCACTTGAGCTTACTGATTCTCAAGGCTATGTCCGTTACCTTAGTTCTTCTACGTATCTCCTCATTTCTGATTCGATCCCGTAGAGAAACACCCAGCATAGCCCTTTCCATCGCTCGTTGTGTGATTTTGAGCTTCATTATAAGGCCCATAGTAAGAGACCATATTTCGGATCCGTATGTCATCACTGGTAATGTTTTTTTTTACGTCTTGTTTGTTTTCGTGGTTTTAGATGTACCAGTGATTTGCACATTCCATTCCATGGTGCCCTTAATGTTGATTCCCCTGGCATTTTGCCAGGGGAATCAATGCCAGGGGAGTCAATAAAAGTTAATCTTCTTTGGATTTTGTTTAAATGGATTGATTTTTGCCAATGATTATTATAAAAACAATTAATAGTCCTATATACCCTACTGTTAATCCTAGTAAAGAAATTCTTAATTATCAAAAATCATTTTTTAAAGTGGCCAGGGTAATCAATGACCTAGTGAAACAAAGCCAGGGGAATCAAATTCTTACCTTCATAAATCCGGCTTGGAAACATTGGAAACGCGACCTCTCCTCGCGATGTTCAGAGCGCGACTAAAGCTACCTGGCCGATGTGCACGCCTTCGGCGCAGACATTTAAATAGCAAGGTGGGTGGTATTTATTGGCGCGCCAAGGGAATCAATCGTTGCGCTCGGACAAACACAAACTATTTTTTTTTGAAAAAACAGTGATTGTCACAGTCTTTGTTTATTTATTAAGTCATTAAACAACTCACCCTTTAACTCTTAAATTACAAAAAAACATAAATTTATGATTATAGATAGTTAAATTATTAATGTTTTGTTCAAAAAATGACTAAGGGACAGCCCAGGGGAATCAAATATCAAGGCATCGAAGATTTTTTTCAGATATTTTAAGCTAAAATAAGCACCGTTTTTGTTGTGCCCCATTTAATTTAAACATTAAAGTAACAGAAAAAAAATATCTTACATTAAATTTTAAACGTTATGGGTAGTTTTCGCCCCCGGACATTGCTTTTTTTGGTTTTCAAGATTGACCCTTTAATATTAAACTTCGCCTTTAAAAGAAGAAAGAGCCAAAATTCGGTAAGTTTGAAATACCTATACCTAGGCGTCGTTTGGAATTTAGAGTTGGGACTAGTGTTGTTTAAACTATTATCGATTATTAATTTGTTCTTCTACTGTTACAGAAAAATTGGGACATAATAATATGTAAAAATATAACATTGAGTACATTTTATTCTCCGATCAAATTTGTGTTGGTATGATCATCTTTGTGGAGTTGGTTGCCTGGACATGTTTTGGAGTTTTGCTTATATTTTATATGCGCGTTCTTTAATTTGTAAATGTAATGGTGTGAAATTAAAAGTGTGATCAATAGTGTAAATGTAATAGGGCGACCAGTGCAAGAAGAAGTATTGAAATTTGTTTGATTATGAAATTACTTCCTATTTTTATAAAATAAAACATTTTTTTCTTATATTGTTAGTTTTATTCAGTTTGCTGCTACAAAGACTGTCGATGCTGGTATACCGTGATTTCATCACTACCACATCCCTAGTTTTAATCGTGTTTTTTCATAACCAGATAAATCCGAATATATTATCAAAATTCTATAAATCCACATTAAGTTTTTTCAAATATGGATATATTGCATTCCATTATATCAAATGAAGGTAAATCCAATGTAAATATTTAATTTTTGAAAAATTGAGTGGTTTAAATACTGAAATGAATAAATAGGATCATTTTCTTCAATACTGGTGCCATAATGGAAAAATACTGCCTTTTTATTAATGCAATTTAGATTGTTAACACTTTTTTGTTAATATCTCCTAGCAGGGTAGAGTGGATTTATCCGTGTTTGAAGTTAAGCGACTCTTATAGCCACGGTAATGTTATCTATACAGTATTGTAACTCGGCTGACTCTTTGAATTAAATACCTACAGCTGCGCGGTACCTAAACGTGCGATATGGCTGCCTGCCCGCCTCCAGCATTTTACAATTGCTTCTTTGTGTTTCCATTTAGTTTTGTGATCGTAAATATCTTTTTTTTATATAAACTATATATAAAATATTTTGTGGATTGAAGAGGAAGTATTCAATAAAAATGCGTGTTATGATTTTATATATTTAAATGACAAATCGGTATTATAAATTTCCTACCGAAAATATTTGCGCCTCAACTGAGACGTACGGAATGCTTTATTATATTTTTTTTAAGTATAAGATATCCGCATTCTATACAACTACTCACTATAAAGCTTAATTAAAAAGTAATTCAACCAAAAACAACACAAAATATCCTATACGTCTTATTAAAATGTACTTAAACTAATTTTTGAGAAAGAAATCGCGTGGCTATTGTTAAAAAAACACCGTTCGTTCGTCACTGTGGCACAGTCGCGACTGTCTGCGTGCCGAAATCGAGGCTCGTACGTATACCTCGCGTTTCGTGCGTTTGTATGAAGTTGGAATATTGTACTGTATAGATAACATTACCGTGATATAGCATGTGATATGTGGGGGGTCACCGACACTATGGGGAGGAGTACGGGTACACTATGTAGTACGGGTCATATGGTGGGTTGGATCACCGTTGATGGGGGGTCACTCTTCTGGTCTGGACCCACTCCTTGCCACCACTACTGGGCGTTTACTAGTGAGGCCCTGAAGTCCTGGTACCACGCCTATTATAAGTAGTACGGACCACTGCGCGTCAAGGTAAACACTGCGGTATCTTATTCAGTTGCAATAAGAGCGAATTCGCAAAAGTGGGTAACTTGATGTGCTGCCCACTGTACTTACTAGGAGTTCTGTAGACCACCGGAGCTAAGAGAAGGTCTGTTTATTATCAGTTCGCCATTGGGGGGTCATTATGGAAAGGGGGAGTCACGATGGCGGTTTCCTATTTTTTGGGGGTTACCATCATGGGGGGGGGGGGAGACTCACCTTACTAAAAAGGGGTTTATAAATGTCAATGATTTAAAAGATTCAAACGAATGTCTAACTATTTCAGGCTCAGGAGCTGATCATGAAGAGCCGCAACATGACGAAGGAAGCGTCAGTGCATGTCCTTGAGAGATGCTTGGAACCAGTCGGGAATGGACTATTCAGGTAATAAATTAGTTATACAAATATGCTTCTAAAAATCATAAAACTGTAATTACATTTTTCTTTTTAAAGTGTTTTGTCTTTTGTATAGTGATACAAACTTAATAATATAAATTGCACTTGTAAAAAGCAAATTTTTATTTATGCAATTTAATGTTGCGTATTGCTCTCACAATATCCGACGGAAATATTTTTACAAATATTTACCAAAGGGTTATTAATATTAAGATAATGAAAGCCAATTTATAATTACAAAATAGTACATTATGATACAAGTGTGCTAAGTTGACCATTATATACAAGGCGATATTGTGTGCGCACGAGCGAAAGCGAGTGCGCCATAAGAAAGCCGCGTATATAATGGTCACAGGCACACGCGTATCATACGACGTTTTTCAACACACTTGCGAGGAAAAAACAAGACTCTTCATTTACTAAGTTTTTAAAACATTTAGTAAAAATACATTTCACTCGATTATGATGGCAAAGACTTTCGCACGCGTTTTTTGCCTCGTTACGTATGTCCGGCGGAGTAAATAATAGGTTTTCTTCATTTTCTTCACTAGAATTAGGCATTTTCATTAATATTAAACTTCTTAGATAATGCAAACTTCGTCACAGCCGACAATTATTATTTACGAAAAATGGCGCATTGTTTTTTTTTTCTTGCCGCGATACCGATGCTCGCGCAAGGCTTAGGCGCGAACTAGATTGGCCAAAAGCCAAGATTAAAAATGTAATAATTCGTGTTTAAAACACAAATCACAGAAAATGTTAAACGAGTTTGAGCTATTTTTTAGTAATAAATCTGGATTTTCCATTTATTTAAATAAATATGTAGATACTGTTATTTTTCGCATAAATACTGTTTGTTGCTAAAATAAAAGTATTGTATAACCCGACTAAATTATATCGCTTCTTCTTCTTACTCACGACTTGGTACTAGGGTACAAACCTAAATTGGTCGGGTTAATAAACTAAAGGCACTAGTGCAATAATATAATGAAAAAGCACGCGTGTTTAATATCTATGATTATGAGCCAAAAATCGGTGGAATAAAGACGTCGTTATGAGCAAGTGTGTTGAAAATATTATTTTCAACACACTTGCTCAAAATGACGTTTTTATTCCACCGATTTTTGGCACATAATCATAGATATTAAACACGCGTGCTTTTTCTGTACATTATTGCACTAGTGCCTTTTGTTTATTAACCCAACCAATTTACATTTGTGCCCTAGTACCAAGTAGTAAGTAGGAAGATGAAGCGATATAATTTGGTCGGGTTATAACTTTTATTTTAGGAACAAAATGTATTCGAAAAATTACAGTATGTATATATTTATTTCAATAAATGGTAAATACAGCTTTATTACTAAATATAACTCAAATTCATTTAAAATTTTCTGTAATTTGTGTTTTAAACACGAATTGTTACATTTTTAATCTTGGCTGTTGGCCGATCTAGTTCGCGCCTTAGCCTTGCGCGTGCATCTGTTTCGCGGCAAGAAAAAAAGCAACGCGCCAATTTTCCACAGATTAGTAAGTGCATTTTTCGTAAATAATTGTCGGCTGTGGTGTGATGAAGTTTTGATTTAATGGCAAGTGTGTTGAAAAACGTCGTATGAAACACGTGTGCCGTGACCTATTATATACGCGGCTTTCTTATGGCGCACTCGCTTTCGCTCGTGCGCACACAATATCGCCTTGTATATAATGGTCAACTTAGCACACTTGTATCATAATGTACTATTGTAAACAAGTGCAATTTATATTAAGAATTAAGTTTGTATATTGACAAAACACTAAAAAATAATAATTATAAATTAGCTTTCATCTTATCCGATTGTTAAATATTTGTAAAAATATTTCCTTCGGATATTGTGAGAGCAATCTCGCAACATTGATGATGTCACGCCGCAGCCTATATTATATACGTTGCAAAATTCAGCACGATTGCTAATACACCCGGGGTGCGATTGTGTAAAGCAATCGTATTCATTTGACAGTTCAAAACGTACGGTATGATCTGTCAAATGGCAAAGAACAAAGGGTTTGACAGGTCATATCGTACGTTTTGAACTGTCAAATGAATACGATTGCTTTACACAATTCCAGCTCTGGATAGCGTAAGACACGGGGCTGGATTCCTCGTCTGTCACAGCCAAAGTTGCTTTTTACAAGTGCAATTTATATCATTAAACTGTTTATAAGTTTGTGAAAATACAAAAGTTTTAGAATTCCACGGTTGCGGATATGATTTTATGCGTGTCATGTGCTATGTGTGTGAAAATAATTCAATTTTCTTAGCATATCTATTGTTAAGTCTGATAAAAAAGTCAACCTGTATATAATGGATACAAATTATATGCAGCACTTTTGAAATGTATATAAATTCGCTTCTTTAACTTAGTACATATAATTAAATGAATGCTAGCTTCAATGAATGAATAAAATCAAACTTTGTATTCTATTCTTCAACATACCTCACAGTCGCTACAACACAGATGAAAAAATAATAAGTACATATCTCACAGTGAGTTGTTTTGTTACTACGAATAGAGAAGATGAGAAGCAAAGAATGTGTCGGAAATACGACAAGTTATTGACGTTTTCCTTGAAATTTGAATTATGAATCTGTACTCTTGAGTTGTCAATTCATGGAGCACGAAATTTGTTCGTGGTTAATGCTATTGATAATGTGTTTGTCAAAGAGGTTGATAAATTTGGTCTCCACTGCCTTTGTTAGCGCTGGGCGTCTCGCCCGTCACGCTACCCTTAATGACGCCATCAGAAGAGCTCTTGCGACTATTAATGTTCCTTCCACGTTGGAACCACGTGGTTTGGTCCGTGATGATGGCAAGAGACCCGATGGCCTAACGCTTATTCCCTGGGAACGGGGTCGGGCCTTAGTTTGGGATGCAACTTGTGTCGATACTTTGGCCCCTTCCCATCTCAGAGAATCAGCCCTTAAAGCTGGAGCAGCAGCGGAGTTGGCTGAAAACGCCAAGCGTCGCAAGTACGTTTCACTTGCAAGTGATTATGTGTTTGCGCCGTTTGGCGTTGAAACATTTGGGCCGTTGGGACCCTCTGCTAAATTGCTGTTTAGAAAAATTGCGCCAAAATTAAATTCTTTAACAGCCAATAATAAAGCTGGCTGGTTCCTAGCTCAAAGGATCAGCATAGCTATCCAACGCGGCAACGCAGCCAGCATCATAGCCTCCTTGCCGCAAGGAAATGGTTTTGTTTTTGAATAGGTAGATATTAAGTTATTTTTTATGTTGTATGTCTTAGTTTAATTTTTTCTTGTTTGTTAATAAATAAAAGTAATGTGTTCGTTAATTCAGTTACATAATGGTAGTTTATTGTATTTTCTCGGGGTCTTTACATTAAGTCAAGTCAACCAACCTATTCCATTTAACGAAATAATACCGTATCTTCACAACCAAGTATTAAATTCTGTAACAGACAATAATAAAATTGGCTGGTTCCTAGCTCAAAGTATAAGCATAGCTATCCAACGCGGCAACGCAGCCAGCATCTTAGCCTCCTTGCCGCAAGGAAATGGTTTCGTTTTTGAATAGGTACATTTTAAGGTATTTTTTTATGTTGCATGTCTTAGATTATTTTTTTCTTGTTTGTTATCAATAATGAACCTAGTTTTACTTTATAATTTCACTAACCTAATTTTCATCCCCAGATTCACATACGACCAACGCATGAAAGAGGTTACGGTGCTACCTTTCTCAGGCGAGCTCCTACGCAAGATCTACACTTCTGCTACCACCCCTACCTTCGCCGTCATAGCGCAGGGCGAGATCGACTTGAAAGCGTATGAAAACTGCGAGTTTGTTTGGGATTTAAGCGCGTGGCCGAATAAGAATTACAGCTTCAAAATTGTGGACGGAGCTCATGATGTTCATGTGTATAATCCTGGGTGCTTTGCAGAGGACGTCGCCAAGTTTCTGCTGGAACATTTCAAGGCGAAGCTGTGATTTAGGTGAATAAATATATTGAAAACATTTTTCTTTTCTTTTCCTGTTATTCTTGTATTGCCCTTTGAATAAAGTCTTACTAATATTTGTCGTGGATTTAGGATTAGGGATTCATCGTTTTCGGGTATGGGAATAGATTTTAAATTGGTGAGCAAATATTAATAAGTGATACATTGTCAAATATAGTCTTTTTAAGTATATTTTGTTATTTATTCATTAATATGTATAGCTCTAGTTCGTCTTATTCTAGTATGTACTTAGTTTACAAAATCATCACAGTGAAAATTAAACAATTTGAAAACCCCCTATATTAATGCTAACACGGTAACAACTTTCGAATTTTGCACAAAATCGAAATAGAAGGTCAGTTTCAGTCAATAAGAGCAAATTTTCATGAAACATGGCTAATAAAAATAATAGGGATAAAATTATCTATTCCACAAAGAAACAAACAAAAATCGGTTCACCTTATGGAAACTACAATACCACAGACAGACACACAGACTACCACCCCTCTTTTTTGCGTCGGGAGTTTAAAATTTAACTAGAGAGTAGTCAATCTCATATAGTAGGTTCTAACATTACAATTTACTTCTATTTACAAACAGTATTCTTCTTCTTCCATTCTCTTTAACCAGTCTTACTAAAATGAAATCTAAAAATGCTAACTCATCACTATGTTTACTGAATCTTGCTAACCCTTTAATATCTTCAGGAAAATGATCACAGTTCACTTTTTTATTAGGAAAGCCATTCACAATACAGTCTTGGTAATCTATGGCAACAGTTTTAACGTTTTCTGTTGGTCTTGGCAATTTTTCTTCAGGCCTCCTTTCAGGATTCCCAAGCGTCCTGGAAGGTAAAAAAAAAGTGTAACGTTAGCATGTTGGGCAAGCTATTTTCTTATAAACTAGCGGTCCCCCGCGACTTCGTCCGCGCGTTTTGAGTTTGCTCCCTCCCCTCCCGTCGCAGCGTCATGTTTTATATCGTAAAGCCTTTCTCGATAAAGAAGCTATCCAACACAGAAATATTTTTTCAAATCGGTCCAGCAGTTCCTGAGATAAGCGCGTTCAAACAAACAAACTCTTCAGCTTTATAATATATTAGCGCAAGCGCACGTTGTACTTAAGCTGCGAACATTATTTTGGTGCGGAGTTATGTTAAAACTGTGATAGCTCCTAAGATATTTATTGAAATCAAATGATATAAAGGGCAACTTGGTTCTAAATGAAATGCTCGTGATGATGAATGTATTTATTTTGATAAGAATTAATACCTGTGTGTATAATACACCTCTAAAAATAATGCATTATTTTTTTACAAATTAATTAACATAAAAAAGGTTGTAGTAAGTCAACCATAAAAGATAGACATATGCTGTCGCAGACTTTATTTTAGAACTCTTAATGCTGAACAATCCTGTCATACATGATTTTTGTGTAACTTAAGCGGTTTCCGCAGCGTATGCAGCGGAAGCTCTCAAAAGGAATATCTTTCTCCCGTTTTCGCAACATTTTTCATTTCTGCTTTGGTCTTATGAGTCGTATCTTTATGTTATATAGCCTAAAGCCTTCCTCGATAAATGGACTATCCAACGTAAAAAAATTTTTTCAAATCGGGCCAGTAGTTTTTGAGATTAGCGCGTTCAAACAAACAAACAAACAAACAAACTCTTCAGCTTTATAATATTAGTATAGATTAACGCAAGCGCACGTTGTACTTAAGCTGCGGACATTATTTTGGTGCGGAGTTATGTTAAAACTGTGATAGCTCCTAAGATATTTATTGGAATCAAATGATATACAGGGCAACTTTGTTCTAAATGAAATGCTCGTGATGATGAATGTATTTATTTTGATAAGAATAAATACCTGTGTGTATAATACACCTCTAAAAATGATGCATTATTTTTTTACAAATTTATTAACATAAAAAAGGTTATAGTAAGTCAACCATAAAAGATAGACTTATGCTGTCGCGGACTTTATTATAGAACTTTTAATGCTGAACAATCTTGTCATACATGGTTTTTGTGTAACTTTAGCGGTTTCCGCAGCGTACGCAGCGGAAGCTCTCAAAAGGAATATCTTTCTCCCGTTTTCGCAATATTTTTCATTTCTGCAGTGGTCTTATGAGTCGTATCTTTATGTTATATAGCCTAAAGCCTTCGTCGATAAATGGACTATCCAACGTAAAAAAAAAAATTCAAATCGGGCAAGTAGTTTTTGAGATTAGCGCGTTCAAACAAACAAACAAACAAACAAACTCTTCAGCTTTATAATATTAGTATAGATTTTATTGATTATTCAGATAGTCATAGTAATAGGTATGTAATCATAAATTCCTTTCCGCCCCATATTACCAAGAGTTCAATATCTAGGTACCTACAGGGATGTATTGGATAGATTACTTTATCAAGATTATTCGAAATAAAAACAATATAAAGTGAGTTCATGGCAAGTAAACTCTTCATTTTTAAGTAGGTATTTAAAAAAAATTGGCAACTTGGAACATCTTTTGTTTGATCACGTAGTAAAATGAAATTTTCAATTTAATCTTTTATTAGTAAATACGTAAAAAAACATTATAAGAGCCTTACTTATGAAAGGTGGCACTAGAGAAGAGCGACAATCAAAAAAATATATTAGACACGGTATTTCATAAAAAAAAAACACTTGATGCCTTAAAGAAAACTGCACATTTTGTTAAAAAAAAGTAAATAAAAGTACCCAATAAGTGCCACCTTAGATAAGTCGGACTCAATGCATGTAGATACCTCTGTCTGAATTTCCAGCTTCTTTTTGTGATCCAGGCGTCGAAATCCGTGTACAACTCTTCCAGGCCACCTGAAGAGTTTGGATCTGAAATTAATAAAAATATTTGTATAACTAACTTCGTCAAATCCGGTACGTATTATGCTTAGCTACTAATTGTTAAAAAAAACCTATTATATAAATTTTTTTACGTGTACGGCTACTCTTAAATAAAACAAGGCTTAGAGTGTTTTTAACACTCACAGTGTCATATTTTATTTAAATAAGTAAAGTTAGCCTGAAAAATCCCACTGCTGGGCAAAGGCCTTACCACAACTATGAGGTTGTTTGAGCCATACATACTCCACCACTCGGGCTCAGTGTGAATTGGTGGAGGGGTGTTTGCAAGGCAAGCGACTAACCCTGCTGTCAGATGTTATCAAGCCGCCCATAACGCGTCTGACTAGGCTTAACGACTAATATCAACCGATATTAGCCGGGACCAACGGCTTAACGTGCTTTCCGAAGCACGGAGATGCTCGTGATGTATGTACATCACTTATATGGTCGGAATGGTCACCCATCCAAACTCGACCGCTATATATTTTATATGACCGAAATTTTTAAATAAATATATTTTTGGTAGGTTTTTTTTGGTCTTTGTACATACCTACCTATTCAAATAACAATAAATTTACGTGCCTGATTACATCAGAGGCTACGGTATTTCTGACTTATCTTTCTTTGTTTAACTCAAAACTAAGATATCAAATCTCGAGATTTTGCGATTGTAACATGAATAAATTATCGCCTAACACAAAAGAGTTATTGTCACGTTTTTATGGCATATCTTAAGGAAAACAACGATAATATAATGATGTTTTATTTTGGTAAGTTGAAAATCGGAGGTAATTTTTTATCTTTCTGTCTTAGCTATCAACATGAAAATGAAAGCTGCAGCATTACAACTAATAATACAATAAAATACTAAACTCTACAAAAATAATAATAGTAACTATATGAATGTATGTAAAGTATACCTATGCCTTGAACCTTGAACGCTTGAACTTTGTCAAATTAATATCTTCTGGGGCTAAAGAGTAACATCCCAAATATCGACTAGTTGCTTTCTTTTATTGATTTGTTATTATATATAAGATAGAGTTAATAAGCATACAAAACAAGATATCAAAAGAAATAACAACGATTGTATACGTCAAAAGCAAAGTCAAATAACACATTACAGAGGTCGATGGCCTCTTGACATTGTGCGATGGTTTTGGCGCCATTCGCGTACAAGGCTACCAACTTACGAGTTGCAACATTAACATCTTTTATTTTAATGCTATAAGATATTTTGCAATAATCTTTATTATAGTTTGGCAAGATTTATGTAAGAATTTCGTACCTATGTTGAGTGATTCTATTGTAGATGTAGTTGTAATAAAAACCGACCAACGTCTGTATAGAAGTTAATACTCTATAAGTTGCTAAAATTATAAAGAAATCTTAGGCAAGTTAGAGTTGCTTTAGACCCGATTTTAACAACGTCAGATAAGGAATTCGTCATATAAAATACAATCCGCCTAATTTGAAAATGACACCTATATTTGTGAGCAATCATTTATGAAAATGTCACTTTAAATCGGTCGATTTATACTTATTCAGTCAGATAAATCTTGAAATAATGAGATAACCGTTTTGTCCTAAGAGCTTCTAAAGATCAGATTATCAATTTAATATATCTACTTACAAGAATCGTCAAAAAGCTGTCAATCTCCAAACGATAAACATAACCTATTTAAAGTTAATAATTATTAAATACAAAAAAACACATTAAATATACTTTAAGCTTGTTTATATTACACAATAGTGTACTAACCTTCATAAAATTACTCTTTAAAAAGTCAACAGACCAAGGTAATATGGATTTCCGTTCATTGCCGTTTTTCGATTGACTATCATAAGATCAGTAGGTACCTCTTTGCCTTTAAGATTGTCACATTGTGGACACAAAGAGATGCTGTTATATATACTACTGACTAAGAATTCCCTGTGACATCACCCGCGCAAATATTGTTTTTAGGGTTCCGTAGCCGAATGGCAAAAAGCAGAACCCTAATAGTTTCGTAAAGTCTGTCTGTCTGTCCGTCCGTATCACAGCCACTTTATTCTGTAACGATAAGTATTACACAGTTGAAACTTAGTAGGTAGACGTATCCTGTTAACCGCCTTACGATTATCATACAAAAAATAAAAAATAATGATACTTAGGGGGCTTCCATATTGAAGAAAAAAAACCTGATTGAGATCTTGAAAAGACTTTCAATGAAAATTGGTTTGAATGAGATCGAACAAGTAGTTTTTAAGATAGAGCACATTCTCAATAACCGCAAGTAAACATAACTTTGTTATTCATACAAATACTATTAAAAACAAAGTTATATTTGCCGTCAACAAATCATTGTGGTATTTTGGCTAAGTGGAAGTAAGTGGAGCTCTAATTCAGATAGAAGAGTGCGAGTCCGACTCGCACTTGGTCGTTTTTTTTTAAAATTCGAAATGGGTTTGCTCTTGACTTTACTCTAGAACTAATTGGGCTCAAATCTCAAAATTCTATAAGGTGGCTAGATTTATCATTAATACAGGATGTTGTTTTGGTCAGCGACGAGCGACTAAGGGGTACAAACGATACTGATGCCAAAAAAATAATAATGGGAAAACCCACAAAATCAATTTATTATTGTGATACTAGCGATCGAGTAAAAACTACCAACGCCAGGTTGTTTCTTCGTAGCTTACTAGCTACGGCGTAGTATGTCGGTACATACGCGCGAGATACGAGCGAGGGTTCGAATTTCCCCATTCGTTTTGAATTTTTTTACAATGTTTTAAAGAGGTTTTCGTTTAGTTTTTTTTTTTTTTAAAGCATTACCCATATCATCCCTAATTCCTATTAGTTAAATGTCAAACACAAATCTTAATATACATAATATCTTTTCTTTAACCGTCCTCAAAAATGACACTTTAAATTGTAATATTTAATTTGTTAGAAACTTGAGAACGACTGAACCGTTAAGAGTAAACAAGAAATATCTAAACAAAAAGAAAATAAGTACAGACGCACTCAGGGCATTGTTGTTGTTTTGAAATAAGTAGGGGATTACACTCTTTATGATAATAACTAATAATCTCTTTATCAAACAGCTGAAAAAACAAAACAAAGTAAGTACTGACGTAGGAAAACTTGTTAAAGAAAAGAATTATAAAAATACATCTTAGATACATATGAGCTGGCCAGTCTTTGTGTCAGATTTCGCATCGCATCTCTCTATTGTGAAGGGCTTACTGCTGTCATTTTATGTATGAAATTGACAGCAGCGCGATTGCCGTGCGACCGTCGCGCTTCTGAAAACGCCTAAGTGTGAAAGCGCTCTTACTCAAATTTCGTACAGCGCTCGGCGAGTCCAGTTTGGTAATGCTCTCAGGATATTCCTAAGTCTGCCTCGTGTTTTTTAGAGACAAGCAAAAAACAAGCATCCCTGAGCATCCCTGAAGGTCAGGGTGCGTGACAGCTCTAACGGAACGGTATCTTGAAAGTCACTGCTGGGCGATAACATTATGTCCCCTAATGGCACATAAGCCAAAATAAATGCACCAAATTAGTTATTAGGTACTAAAATGGATTGAAAAATCATTGTTTACTTACCCTATAAGAATCTGTTAATTGGATATTCTAACTGCCTTTGTGGCGCAGCAGTTACATGATCGCATTTTAAAGCGATGGCTGCGCCAGAGCTCCCGGATTCGATCCTCCCCGGGTCGGGCCAAAAATATGTACCTGGGTCATATTTTTCGCTCGACCAATTGAAAATATGTATCTAGATATTTAGGGTAGCCCGGAATTTGAAAGTTGGCGGTGTCTCACCTCCGTACCTCAAAAAAGTACGTAAGTCCTGCGTCTGATCTTTATCCGTCGTGGCGGATTGCTGTCCCATCGGGCTATGAGAGTGAAAGGAATCGAGAGTGCACCTGTGGTTGCGTAAACAAACACTTGTGCACTATAATAATATGTCCCGCGCAATCGGTTCGTCGTTCTGACTGGTCACCGTAGTCTAATTCGGCTAGGGAGACTATTATTATGGATCTTTTGTTGTCTTACTCAATACATAAATATAAATATCAGTCCAGTTTTTTTTTACATCATAAAAAAACAAACGAAATGACGTTCTATTTGAATTATTCGATGGATAGTGCTTGCGAACTTGTTAATGGACTTACAGGCCCTAACTATTAAATGACTCATAAAGTTAGGGTTTTTATAAGTGTCAATAACTTTTTAATCGACTCTAGAGGCTGAACAGGTAAGAAGGTGTCTTTTAAAAGGTTTTCCGTGAGTCACCATCAAGGTCTGTAGGTAAACATCGGAATAAAGTATTCTTTGAAAAGATATTAAAATCTTAAAAAGTATAGGTCCGGTTGGCAAATTGATGAAGAGTTTATTAATCGAGGAAAGAGTATATAATCAAGAGGATCATTTCAAGAGGGTCGATAGTATTAACGTTTGAAAGGACATAGACTACTTTTAATAAAACACTTTGTTGATTTTTAAACATTGGTAGAAAGAACATAGTAAAGTTAGCCTGTAACGTCCCACTGCTGGGCAAAGGCTTTCTTAACTCAACTATAAGGTAGTTCGAGCCATACTCCGCTACGCGGGCTCAGTGCGGTTTGGTGGAGGGGGATTAGCAAGGAAAGCGACTACCCCTGCTGTCAGATGTTATCAAGCCGCCCATAAGGCCTCTGACTAGGCTCAACGACTAATATCAACCGATATTAGCCGGGATCAACGGCTTAACGTGCCTTCCGAAGCACGTAGATGCTCGTGATATACGTCACTTGGTCGGAATGGTCACCCATCCAAACATTCGCGCGCCGTAGGTTGCTTCACTTCGGTATCACTACCAAAGCGCTGCTACCACTGCGCTACGAGCAACTCAGTAAGAGCATAGTGCATTGTTATTATCAGTAATTACTAGTAGTTACTAAGGTCTAATGTCTTCATTAAACATTAATGTTCGTTGATATTATGTAATGTACGGACAACACCATGTCAAGGTAAACACTGCGGTATCTTACGCAGTTGTAATAAGGTTTAGTTATCAACAAAAATGTACAGCCTGATGTGCTGTCAACTGTACATTTGAATAGGTTGGAGGATATGATTTTGTATGTGTTGGTAGAAAATATTCCACTTATTTCTTTGAATATAAAACGGTAGCAAAAATCTAACTACGTTTTTTATGGCCACCGATTTTTATCGTACCTTTCAGTTTTACTTTCATGATTTTTTGTGGACGACCACAAAAATATTGGAATATTGGACTCCAATCACATACATTGCTCTGATCCCAAAGCAAGTAGCCAATGCACTTGTGTTATGGAAATCAGACACAACGGTGGTACCAACCACAATACCCAGACCCGAGACAATGTAGTATTTTTTAAATTTCTTTATTGACCTGACCGGGAATCGAATCCGGAACTTTGGAGCTGCGACGCCATGTAACCCAGCGTGCTTAGCCACTACACCACGGAGGTCGTCAAATATTTATGGAACTGTTGATAATTTATAGAATCGATCAAAAAAATACTTAATTCACAATACAAAATTCGTGCCGGATAAAACTAATAAATATTAGTGTAAATTCCATTTTAATATAAATCTTCTAATGTACGGCAACGACAATAGCACGTCAAAATAAACACTGCGGTCTTGTACCGTTGTAATAAGGGCTAGTTTGCAACAAAAATGGTTAACCTGATTTGCTGGCACTGTACATACAATTTTATATTACCTACCACAGACTTACGACGGTCGTGTGTGACCTTATGAACTTTTACAATTATAACAACATTTGATGTAAGTAAATAAATGATCGCATTGTTATGAACATTTTAGAATACTTTTTACATTTAAGAATACTTTTAAAAGTTAATGAATGTTGTCATTTACTATCCTAAACATACATCACCGTATGTATCTGTTTGTGGTAACGTAGCTCCCGAACGGATGAACCGATTTTCGTTAAGTTTTTTTTACCAATAAACTTGTACAAAGTACCAAAGTGATTTGTATAAACTTCATTTAGGTGGCACTTTTAATTTAGTAGCAAATTATTTATTAATTTAAGTAGAGTAATATATTTACAAATTAGACCGTGGTTTTATTAATTTCATTATAATTACAGCAATCACGAATGACACTCTCACTTAAACATTAATAGAAAAAACAATACTCGTACTCACAGTTCAAATCACTTCCCATAGTGTAAACATTAAAATCACTGATTCGAACACTATTCTGCGCAGACGCTTAATAACAAGTGACGGTAAACACAAGACGTTGTATTTTGTTTTGATAGTAAACAACGAACGATTATCGAGTACAAGAACGATTACAGCTATCTCTTTCATACTCAACGTGATACTGACAAGAGTGACAGGCGCAGCTATAGTCGAAAATATGAACAGTTTTGTGGTAGAGAGCTCTAGGTAGGGATGTGACGTGACGTATCGATATGTTTACGTCATTCGAAGACGTAATATGAATGTATGTTAATAGTCGATAAAATCAGTTCGTTTGTTAATTATCGTTTAGTGATGATGATTTGTACTTTTTAAACGATTTCAAAAAGGATGAGGTCATCAATTCGACTGTATGTTTTTTTGTGGTGTTACTTTATATTGCTATAATTTATGGAATTATTTGAGATTGATTTTCGCCTGCCATTTTTGCATATTGTATTTTTAAGTCGAGATCTGATGATAGGATCTTGGAGCAATCGAGGGAAACCCTCAAATTTTAAAGGCACGAATAGTGTTTTGTACTATAATCTTAATGTTGACATGTTGTTACATCTGTAGGCAACATCGTGTGGAGCTGAGCTGATGTTGGAACTCCTCAACGCTTCGGAGTTCAGTAATTATAATGAAAGAACCTATGATAGGTAGTTGATAGCTCCTTAAAGTACAGAGACATAAGGTGCAACCCTCTCCTCCCTCCTAGTAATTAAATCTGAATAAATTGAATTAACTTTAATAAAGTAAAAACAGTACTAAAAAGTCTGAAACAAATTCTTGACCCTTCAAAGGAAAGGATCTATTTTAGACGATTAATTTCTTTTTCGAGTCAGTGTCATCACTTTGACCATCTCAATTATCAACTATCAGAGCACCGACTCCAAAAGGAAATTGCATGCATTTTGGTTTTGAAGTCGGTTTCAAAGTTATTTTTTTCTATCAAATATTTACCTTTGTAACTTATGTTTATCAATTGCATAGATCGGTGAAATTTTGAATGTTTTTTTTTTTAATTTCCCAGCTTTCACTGGTTGATCTTGGGTAATCAAACAGAGAGTATGATGGAAAAAGTGTCTAACAAGTCTAAAGAAATAAAATCTGTAAACAGATTTTTAAATTAACAACCATTCGATGTGATTAATTTTAATGAGAAATTTGTAAAATGACAATCCTGTATAGGATGAGGTAATTTAAATAAATATTGTTTATTTTCTTAGTCTTAAGACCTGAGGATTGATGTAATAGTAGATTATTCACCCGGGGCATAAAGTGGTGTCCACCGGCGCGGGCGCCACCTTGAATCAAGAGCAAAACATGCGAGCAGTGTTCATATATTAAATTACACTCATTTACAATGAGCCTTACGCGATCGCCTCCAACTACCCCTCACAGGCATATCAGTGGGGGGGGATCTGTCCCCAACTTGTGCAACCGCTATGAAGAGGAAGATCATATAAACTTAAATCCGCGAAAAAGAAAACACACCATGGAACATGACATCAAAAGTGAATTAGCTGACTTTCGCAGTGAGATAACAAACCTTCTGAAGGACTCTATGAAGACTCAGATTCTTAATATTACCCAGATGCACGAGGAAATAAGAGAAGAAATAAAGGAGCTGAAATCAACTACAGAAGACTTAGCAAACGAGTACAAAAAGCTGAATAAAAGTGTCATTAATATAATCAGTGAACATAAAACTATGAAAAACAAAATCGAAAAAATTGAAAATAATCTCAAAGAGCTTCAAAGTAATCCGAATGACCACCAATCCAAAGAAACACATCAAGAAATCATTCAGGAGTTAAAAGATAGACTACAACGAGAGAAAAATATAATTATGGTGAACATCGCGGAAAGTGAGGACAAAAGCGTGACGTCAAGAGAAGGCATAGACCTTGAAAAAGCTTACAACATATTAAAACATATTCACCAAGACTGTCCCAAACCCCTCAAAGCAATAAGACTTGGAAAATATGACTCCAATAAACACCGACCACTTAAATTAATCTTTGAGAACTCCGAAATTCCGAGGAAGTTACTGAAAAATCGATCAAAGGTCCCTGCTTATACTAAAATCTATAGTGACCAAACACCAGCCCAAAGAAAACTTATGCTGAATCTTCAAACGGAATTGGAGCAACGGGAGAAGAATGGAGAAACCAATCTGAAAATAAGATTCATAAAAGGAATACCTACTATTATCAAAACTAATCCTGAATCAAAAAACTAAATAATATTCCTACTGCTTCTCCACCACGACCAAATGATGATTTCAAGCCACTCAATGTCACATACCAAATAGTAAATAAATATGAAGACTTATGCAGTAACAGATCACTTCTCAAATTCTTTTATGCAAATCTTAGGAGTATCCGTAAACCGGGAAAGTTTGAAGAACTACAATGCATCCTTAAAGCCATCCAAACTACAGTAAGCGTCATCATTTTAACGGAGACCTGGTTAAAATCTGATCAAGATGCCGAACTTTACAGCATTCCCAATTATGCCCACATATACAACTATAGAAAAGATCGTGAAGGAGGTGGTGTTTCCATATACATTCACAAAAACATTAACTATGAAATCACTGAAGAAAAATATAAAGATGAAAATCATTACCTATGGGTGTTTTTACCAAAGTTCTCTCTTAATGTAGGTGGCGTGTATAAACCCGGGTATACAAATACTACAAATTTTCTTGACACATTTTACGAACAGATCGAATCAAGAAAGAGATCTGTGATTTTTGGAGATTTCAACTTGGACTTGCTTGACAAAAGCTGCACAGTGAAATATCTATCTACACTAGAAGAAACAGGATATGTAATCCTTAACAAAGTAGAAAAGGAATATTGTACCCGACCTACTCAAACCACTAATACTATACTCGATCATGTACTTACAGACTTAAATAAGAATTCATTTCACTTTGCATTGGTCGATTCTGCAATGTCCGATCACAGGCAAATCTATTTGGAAATTCTTAACTATAAGGCGCCAGTTAAAGCAAGAACCCAATATGAGGCTATGGATTACGAGAAACTATACGAAAGTGTTGAACAAGGAAAATACGCAAATGAAAACAACGATTACTACTACCTAGAAAATTTCATAAATATAAAGCAAAACAAAATTATAAAAACTAAAATAGTGAACCAACCTCAAGACGCCTGGATCAATAAAGACATCATCAATATGATCCACCACAGAAACATACTATGGAAACGATTAAAAAAGAACGAAGACGACGAAAATCTAAAAAGAGAATTTGCTGTGTACAGAAATAAGGTCCAAACAAAGATTCGCAATGACAAAAATACATATTACCAAAACAAAATTCAGCAGTGCACAAGTAACCCGAAGAAGATGTGGGAGATGATCAACTCATTGGCTACTAATAGAAGCAAAAGCAGCTGTATCCCAACCAAGCTAATTATGAATTCACAAGTTGTAACAGACGGAAAAATGATATGTGATATATTTAACGAGTTTTTCTCAACCGTTGGTGTAGAGTTGGCCGATAGGATCCCAGTGAAATACCACAAAAACTCAGGTAATACACTTATGTACGAGAACGGGCACCAACACGAAATTACTCTCGCACACTTAGAACCTTGTACCGCCAAAGAAGTAGCTAACATTATAGATAGTCTAGATGCCAACACCAGTACTGGTGCAGACGGAATTAGTACAAAATCAATAAAATGTATTAAAAATATTATAGCCACGCCCTTAGCGAACTGCATAAACAAATGTCTTGATCTTGGATTATTTCCTGATAGTCTAAAAGTAGCCAGGGTATCCCCAATATATAAGTCTGGAATAAGAACTGACCCTAGTAATTACAGGCCTATTTCGGTACTTCCAGTAATATCCAAGATTTTCGAAAAAATTGTCTTCAAACGCTTAACCGAATATTTATCTGCAAAAAAGTTTTTTATGGACCAACAATATGGTTTTAGACAAAAATCAAGTACGTTATCTGCAACGATAGACCTTGTCACTAGCATAAAAACAAAAATAGATGAGAAAAACATTTGCCTTGGTATTTTCATAGACCTGAAAAAGGCCTTTGATACGGTTTCTCATTCTAAACTTTTGGAAAAATTAAATAACCTGGGTATTACTGGGCATGCCTACGATCTCTTTGCATCCTACTTAACAAATAGAAGGCAGATGGTTAGAATAAACGAATACGAAAGTAAATTCCATACCATAACATACGGGGTCCCCCAGGGGTCAATACTGGGGCCTCTTTTATTTCTTATTTATGTAAACAATATGAATAAGATAGGTCTCAAAGGCTATTTAACTCTGTATGCTGATGATACAAGTTTATTTTACTTTAGTGAATCTATACATGAAATTATAAATGAGGCACAGCGTGATCTTAATTTAATACACGATTGGTTCTTACATAACCTACTTACAATAAATACATCAAAAACATCATACATGATATTCGCTGCAAAAAACAAAGTGATACTACCCTTTTCACCTCTAAAGGTCAATAACTATATTATTAGCAAATCTAACAGTGAGAAATATCTTGGACTAATACTGGATGACCAACTCACCTGGGGGCCCCATATTGAGCATGTACGGTCCAAGCTTGTAGCACTCTCAGGAGCTCTACGTAGGATGGGTAATTGTTTACCACCAAACATAAAACAAACTGTCTACTACACATTAGTAAAGCCTCATTTGGATTATTTAATAGAAGTGTGGGGATCAGCATGTAAAACTTACATTAATTACCTCCAGAGATCCCAGAACCGACTCATCAAAAGACTTTACAACTACGACTTCCTAACTCCAACAAAACTGCTTTATGATAAGACTGGTTTTTTTGATGTGTCACAACTATATACCTACAATATGTGTCTATTAATAAAGAAGATTTTGGATAAAAACATTCAAACTAATATTAAACTTACTAAACGAACTTTTAAACACTCCCTTAGACGCACCAACAAACTAGTTCTTCGTCACCCTAGAACATTGAACTATGGAAAAAGAAATCTTTTATATGAAGGCGTTCGACTATATAACGAGCTTCCCGATGAGATTAAACAGAGTGATAGCATACTAATCTACAAGCAAAAACTACAAAAGTATCTACATTCAAAATCTAAATCAACAACTTAGTGGCTAAACATTTGTAGTAGTTTTGAGTGCATTTAAATATTACTATACATGTACACTGAAAAATATTTCGTATGCAGAAGTAACATAACTAATAATATAATTACACATTTTAACATTAAGATATGTTTCCTCCAAATATTATAAATACTACGCTTAATTATTATAAATTGCCCAATTTGTATCATGGTAGCATATCAAAACTTTTATTTAATATTTAAAAAAAAAAAAAAAAAATAGTTGTAACTGCGTATAATGTAACGCCAACCGTGCCTGTCTCCTGGACTAAAAACTCTGTATGCACGAAGGACGCCTTTGTTTACAATATCTAAAAGCGAGCGTATTCTGATACCGCACTGTTTCTTCAACTACCTTACAATATTTTAATTTTACCAGTATAACTTAAACAAATTCAATCTTTACACGTATGCAACTAAGGCCAATATTCCCTCAAACAGACTTGAGAACTTTGCTCAGCAACCATATGTACCTTACCTACTAAATTTTAAAATAAGTTCTAACCACATTGTTTAATAATAGCTTTATTTAAGATATTATAAGTATTGATATGCTTCGTTCAGTCATTCGTATGACCGTTAAATAATTTTAGTTATTAAAATCTCATGTAAGTGAACTGTGTTCTTTTGAGAAATAAAGATTCTTTAAACCTAAACATGAGGCTTGGAGATTAGCGTTTACTCCCGAGCGTCAGCGAGGGTAGTATTAGAAAATGCTGAGACACCTTTATACCCGAGGTGAATACTCTGCTTTTCGCGCTTTCTGTGAGGCAGTAAAATTATGTTATCTAATAAGTTATTTATATGTATGCATCGGCGCTGAGGTGCTCGTAGTTCAGTGGTAGCAGCGATTTGGTAGTGATATCGAAGTAAAGCAACTTATAGTGCGGGTCGTATTTGGATGGGTGACCATTCCGACCATATAAGTGACGTATATCACGAGCATCTCCATGCTTTGAAAGGCACGTTAAGCCGTTGGTCCCGGCTAATATCTGTTGATATTAGTCGTTAAGCCTAGTCAGATGCCTTATGGGTGGCTTGAAAATATCTGACAGCGGGGTTAGTCGCTTAAACACCCCTCCACCAATCCGCACTGAGCTCGCATGGTGGAGTGTGGCTCGAACTACCTCATAGTTGAGGTAAGGCTTTTGCCCAACAGTGGGATGATAATGGCTTACCTAATTCAGCGTGATGATTTCATACATTGTGGCATCGGCGCGCCACAATGCATGATATCATTAAGCCAGTTAAAAAGAGGGTTAGGGTAATAATTTGTCCTTATCATTATTGTATTTATTTTCATTAAAATATAAAATAAACATACAAGAATCTAGTTCTATCGATAAAGTTGTTAACGTACGTAAACATACACAGCACATCACTATCGCATGCAACCGGTATGTTTCGCCATTTCCTAGATGTTGATACGACTGTTACAGCCACGTTAGCTAACAGTGGTTAAGCAAGAGATTAACCTTGGGTTAGATCAGTGAGACCGGCTTATGAAAGGTAAGCTTTTAGCTTTTGCGTCACCATTCCTGCGGTCTCGGAATCGATAACCAGTCGGGTCCACAATAATAATAGCTTGTTTCTTGGATTCTGTATTGTTTGTAGTACATTTTGTTTATACATTACCCTTTTTTCAGGGCGACAAGGAGCTCAAAGCCCCAGGAACCGGTCCCTACCCGGGATTCAAACCAGTGACCCCGTGACTTGTAACCAACAACTGCTTCACCAAACTATTTAAAGTATTAATACAATTATCAGAAATTAATATCTACTCTAATGTATAGTACTAACTAAAAGTACTTAACGTAAATAGTACATAACATAATTCATTGACATGTCTCATTGACATTAATTTATCTATGTGTACCATATTATGTATATTTAAATGATGTGTATGTTTATATAATAAATATATTATTTTATATAATCGTATATAAGTAATAGGCAGTATGTATGTTTATCATCGTATTATAGTTATCTCTATCGCTATTCTCTTCTCTTTTATTGCCTCTTTAACTTTACTTGCACCGCCTGTATATATATATTTCTCTGTCCTGGCCTATGGTTGACTGGTAGAGAATGCTTTTTGCATTAAGTCCGCCATATGTACCTACAATTTTATGTTGTGTGCATGAAGTTTCTAAATAAAAATAAATAATTGTGGGCTTAACGTAATTGCTCTCTCAACATAACTACTATTTTCACGCTCTTGGTTTAAAAAAGCGTCTCGTTTACAACATTGTTGCAACATCAAGAATGTGCTTTAAAAACGTGTCAAAAAATAAAAAAAAGTGTCACAAACAAAAAATAATTTCTAAATAATCATTTTTAGGGTTTTGTAGCCGAATGGCAAAAATGGAACCCTTTTATAGTTTCGTCAAGTCTCTCTGTCAGTCCGTATGTCACTGGTGTCGTGTCGTGTCGGTGGTGAATAAAATGCTTTCCATCAGTAATCTGACGACCCGTCTGGTGTAGTGGTCGAGAAATCGCCTACTACGCAGCGGGTTCGATCCCCGCACAATACAAATATTTGTGTGCATGAACATGTCTGTTTGTATTGGTCTGGGTGTTTTCTATATATATCATGTATGTATTTACAAACAAAAAGTATTTAAGTATTATATCCGTTGTCTGGCACCCATAACACAAGCTTTGAGTAGCTTACTTTGGGACTAGATGGCGATGTGTGGGAATGTCAAAAGGATATATTTATTTTATTTTTAATGTCACCATGAGTTTACTCGATACCGGCGATGTTTTACTCGCTAGCGACGACGTACCTTTTTGTATGGAAAATTTTAGTTCTGCCAGTGACCGCTAGAGGCGCTGTGCAATTTTCCATAGACTTATTTTACGTCGTCGCTAGCGAGTAAAATTGTCGTAAACTCATAGTAACGGTATAGGTATTCACTAATCTAAGGGAGTGAAGGAACAGAGAATGCACTTATGTATTGCGTGGTATGGCACGCACGCCTGTGCATATGTTCTGCATATTCAGTTGATCTGTGTTGAGATTGTCTCTTCAAAATCGGTAGGCGATATTGGTCTATTCCAATTTATTTTATAAGACTTCGAGCTGATATTTGAATAGTCAGATAAGAAATTTTCGTCGAACAAAATGAAACATGGCTAATTTGAAAACGTCTCCTAATTGTCAGCAATCTGTCCTGTGTACCTGTCGTTTTTAGGGTTCCGTAGCCGAATGGAAAAAACGGAACCCTTATAGTTTCGTCAAGTCTGTCTGTCTGTCTGTCTGTCTGTCCGTCCGTATGTCACACCCTTTTTATTCTGTAACTATAAGCATTACACAATTGAAATTTGGTAGGAAGATGTATCTTGTTAACCGCTTACTGATTCTCATACAAAAAATAAAAAATAATGACAGTTGAGGGGGGTTCTCATACATGAAACTAAAACCAAAAAAAAAAAAAATTTCAAGCCTATGCGTGTGGGGTGTCTATAGATAGGTCTTTTAAAATAACATAGAGGTTCCTCAAACCATTTTCTTTTAAAGTCTAACGTTTCATAGCTAGACGCTTCTAAAGTGGTAAAATGGGCGTCCCCCCCATCTAATTTCTAAACCAAGCAAGTGTAAATTTTGAAAAAAATATGTGATATAGATCTTAATAAATACTTTCAATGAAAATTGGTTCAGACAGGATCGAACAAGTAGTTTTTGAGATATAGCACATTTTCAACAACCGCAAACATAACTTTGTACTTCATACAAACACTATGAAAAACAAAGTTATATTTGTAGTCAACAAAATATTGTGGTATTTTACTAAGTAGAAGTAAATGGATTCCCTAATTCAGTTAAAGTTGTCACGGAACCATCAGTGCGCGAGTCCGACTCGCACTTGACCGGTTTTTTTAATTTTCGCTTTATAATTTTTGCCAGCAAAGCGCTGGGCGTCTCGCCCGTCACGCTACCCTTAATGACGCCATCAGAAGAGCTCTTGCGACCATTAATGTTCCTTCCACGTTGGAACCACGTGGTTTGGTCCGTGATGATGGCAAGAGACCCGATGGCCTAACGCTTATTCCCTGGGAACGGGGTCGGGCCTTAGTTTGGGATGCAACTTGTGTCGATACTTTGGCCCCTTCCCATCTCAGAGAATCAGCCCTTAAAGCTGGAGCAGCAGCGGAGTTGGCTGAAAACGCCAAGCGTCGCAAGTACGTTTCACTTGCAAGTGATTATGTGTTTGCGCCGTTTGGCGTTAAAACATTTGGGCCGTGGGGACCCTCTGCTAAATTGCTGTTTAGAAAAATTGCGCCAAAATTAAATTCTTTAACAGCCAATAATAAAGCTGGCTGGTTCCTAGCTCAAAGGATCAGCATAGCTATCCAACGCGGCAACGCAGCCAGCATCATAGCCTCCTTGCCGCAAGGAAATGGTTTCGTTTTTGAATAGGTATTAATATTAAGTTATTTTTTTATGTTGCATGTCTTAGTTTAATTTTTTCTTGTTTGTTATTAATAAATCACAACGTTAAAAAAAAAAAATCAGTCTGATAAGTTTTGTCTGACCATTGAAAAATCGTCCCATAGAGTCAGTTTTACCAATGTCAGATAGGACTTATTATACCCGATCGATTAAGTATAAAACGACTGTTTTAGAAATGACTTTGTAATTTTCATAAAAGATTCCTGACAAATCCCCTATTTTAAATAAGGCGTTTTGTATTATATTCGACGAATATACCGTATTCGAATCCGGGACCTAAACCTTGAAACCCAGCGTGCTTCTTTAGTCACTTCACAACGAAGGTTGTCTTTTCGTGTGCGGGGTACTACTACGCTATTTAAAGAAGAGCTGGAACCATGAAGTAAGACAGGGCTATTAGAAAACGAGTAGTGAAAAGCAGATACTGAACGCTTACTAGTATTAAAGCTTTCCAAGCTAAAATGACGCGCCCTGCTACCAAATCATTGATTTCAATGAGTGAGTGGAAATATTAATTACTAGCGGTCCCCCGCGACTTCGTCCGCGCGTTTTGAGTATCCTAAAGCCCTTCTCGATACATAAGCTATCCAACACATAAATATTTTATCAAATCGGTCCAGCAGTTCCTGAGATAAGCGCTTTCAAACAAACAAACTCTTCAGCTTTATAATATACTAGCGGTCCCCCGCGACTTCGTCCGCGCGTTTTGAGTTTGCCCCCTCCCCTCCCGTTGCAGCGTGATGTTTTATACCCTAAAGCCTTTCTCGATAAATATGCTATCCAAAACAGAAATATTTTTTCAAATCGGTCCAGCAGTTCCTGATAGAAGCGCGTTCAAACAAACAAACTCTTCAGCTTTATGCTTTAAGCTGCGAACATTATTTTGGTGCGGAGTTATGTTAAAACTGTGATAGCTCGTAAGATATTTATTGAAATCAAATGATATAAAGGGCAACTTGGTTCTAAATGAAATGCTCGTGATGATGAATGTATTTATTTTGATAAGAATAAATACCTGTGTGTATAATGCACCTCTAAAAATAATCCTTTTTTTTTACAAATTTATTAACATAAAAAAGGTTGTAGTAAGTCAACCATAAAAGATAGACATATGCTGTCGCGGACTTTATTATAGAACTCTTAATGCTGAACAATCCTGTCATACATAATTTTTGTGTAACTTAAGCGGTTTCCGCAGCGTATGCAGCGGAAGCTCTCAAAAGGAATATCTTTCTCCCGTTTTCGCAACATTTTTCATTTCTGCTGTGGTCTTATGAGTCGTATCTTTATGTTATATAGCCTAAAGCCTTCCTCGATAAATGGACTATCCAACGTAAAAATAATTTTACAAATCGGGCCAGTAGTTTTTGAGATTAGCGCGTTCAAACAAACTCTTCAGCTTTATAATATTAGTATAGATAATGATTCCTGCACCTCAATTACCATTGACGACCCGTCTGTTGCAGTGGTCGAGAAATCGCCGACTACGCAGCGGGTGCGGGTTCGATTCCCACACAATACAAACATTTGTGTGCATGAACATGTCTGTTTGTTTTAGTCTGGGTGTTTTCTATGTATATCATGTATGTATTTACAAAAAAAAAGTATTTAAGTATTATATCCGTTGTCTGGCACCCACAACACAAGTTTGATTAGCTTACTTTGGGACTAGATGGCGATGTGTGGGAATGTCCAAAGGATATTTATTATTATTAGTTATTTATTGAATGATGCCTGCTTGGATTAGTGTTGAGTTGGGGACTTATTGTACTAGATTGAAAAGTCGAGTAATAATATTCTCTGGGCACACTTCCTGTGGCGAAAAAGAAGAACGTTGACCATATAACATAACAGATGGAAGACTGTTTAGACTGCTTTTAACTTGTAACAAATGACCAAAAAGCCCTGGGATCTTTTGTTATATCTTTTTCGACGTTTCCATGTAATCTTTATACAACTGACTGTCTAACTCTCGAGCACGCTTTCGCAACAGGCAGAAAGAGTTAAAGTAAATAGTAGTAAGTAAAAATATAATAACGTATCTGACGTTATTATATTTTTATATATTTTCGAAGATACTTAATTTTTTCTTTTAATATTTTTAGCAAAGACGTTTTGTACCGTTGTATTATTTAAAATTAATAATTTACTTTTTAGAATGTATTAACATGTCGCGAAGCTTGTAAAGAACGGCTTCTTCAAGTGAGTTATTTAGAATTTTATCGAGCCAATTGATTTCTTCGATTTTGATGCGTATTTTTGCATAATCTTCTTATTCATAAAGATAATAACGACAATTCATATGTGTGAGAGGTTCTGAACTGCATGCCGACGTCACGGTTGACTAGTAGCGCGATAAATCCGACAACGCTCTCCTTAAGGCGCTACCCGGATTTTTACCGCGCACACTAGCGCCCATAGAAAAAATGAATAAGGTTAGAATGGCCCCGGTCAGTGCGGCAGCGAGCTAAATTGTAGGCATATGCCTGCATTGAGCCGTAGCTACTTCAGTCGCGTGACAAGAGCATTGCATTATTTTTTGTCAAAAATGCTGTCTTTTGCTATAATTACTTGAAGAGCGTGAAGGCAGGTCATAAAAAATGAGAGAGAAAGTGTATTTTTTTCACCGGTAAGTAATAATACGTAGTTATTTCGACATTATTTGCAAAAAACACTTTTTAATTATGATATTTCAAATGATAGCGGTTTTCTTGCACTAAAGTCAAAAAATATTCATTGATGACTGTTCACACATATTTTTAACAAATCTGCTATCTTAACACGCAATGTATCGCGTCCAATTTGCTTTGTTCGCTTGTATACGCATCACTAGGGATGTAGCTCACAGCACAGTAAAATTATCGATAAATGGTAATTTCCCTACTGATGTATTAAAAGATAAAAATAAGTTTTGTTTATTAATTATTTTAAACATAATTATGATAAAATAAATACAATAAAGTTGAAGAGTTCATATGTTGGAACGCGCTTATCTCAGGAACTATTAGAGCTATTTGAAAAAAAAAGATATTATATTCTAATTCGTGCTGCCAAAATAACGTATTCCGGCAATAAAAATATAACTCAGCAAAACCGCACTGCTTAATCCTCAACTTTTCTACTTTCGCTGTTATTATCTTCGATTTTAATTTATCGTTTGGTCTATTTATTTGTAAAATAGGGTACGACAATTCACAGTTTAAAATCGATATATATTCAATACTCTTTCACAAGTTCTACATTGGTTTACTGTCAACAATCTACTCCCTTCGGCAGTGATACCGAAGTTAAACAACTTACGGCGCGATCGTGGTAACTTGATCGTGTAAACAACGAGCATCTCCGTGCTTCATGAAGCACGTTAAGCTAGTAAGCTTGTATCGGTTGATATTTTCTTACAACATCTAAAAGCATTCGGTATTAATTTTATCATAATTTCGAAATCTCGTTTTCCTACAAAAACTTAAACAGAAAATTTCCTTAAAAATGGTTGACTTTTAGAAAATATATTCTGGGATCAAGATTGTCCCAAATGAGCTTCCCCATCAACTCTTGGAAGGATCCGGTCATATTATCAATAACCCTGCATACAAATATTTTTGTAAGAGTTATTTGTAGTCAGCTATACACTTATTGTGAGTTTGTGTATAATTTTGTAATTTAACAAACCTCTGCAAAGCCCCTTTGGTGATGTGATTTAAATGCGAACAAAAGCACTGCAAGGTTAACTGTTGTATCATGCAGCTGTACATTTCTTTAACTTAACCACCATACTAACTTGGGTCATATTTATTTATTGAAAACTTGCACATGCACGAAACATAAAATTGTACATGTGGCGGACTTAATGCCAAAAGCATTCTATACCGGTCAACCATACGTCTATATGTATATTGTATTTTTTAAATTGTAATCTTAACTATTTTCGATTTGAGTTTGTTCTCTACCCTTCCGTCCCTGCGTAAAGTTTAAGCCTAAAGTCTTTCTCGATAAATTAGACATCCAACACAAAAACTTTTTTTTAATTGGTCCAGTAGTTCCTGAGATTAGCGCGATTAAACACATACAAACTCTTCGGCTTTATGGTATTAGCTTAGAATACAAATGAATAAATAGCATGGTAAGATATAATACCTGAATAATGTAGACCATGGCCTTTATGCTTTTATACCTTTAAACATTTTTCTTTACATTGGAATCTATTTGTCGTATATAAGTAATATTACTTATTCTTTATACAATGAATGATTCAATTCTACTAATAGAACTATTTTTAGAAACTAATGTTTAAAGGTATAAGTTACTCTATTTCAAGTAACGTTTAGCAACTCATTTTTACTTCTATTGTTTTTACCGAAAGGCAATACTCGTAGTAGTACCCTTTGTTGCGATCAAATGAGCTGTTAAATTATCAAAATTATTTCAAACTTAAATCCTACATGTTTAATCACAAAGAGAAACAACATTACATCGGTAATTGAATTTATAATAATCGACCTTTACCACATCACTAGTATTTTGACATAAAAAAACGAACGAATCTGAATGATGATTGGAGGTTTCACCGGTAGAAGCTCTGTGATTGGTAGTTGGTTTTAAGTACTAATTACACCAATTACAGAGTTCCTAGCGGAAATTGTGATTGGTTTGTGATATTGGTGCGTTAATTCATTGATTGGTACTTTTATCACTGCAGCAACAGCGCGGTAACTCCCACCGGCGACAGAGGTTCCCATACAAACGAACGATCAAAACCATTCTAACCTTATTCATTTTTTCTATGCTAGCGCCACTTTACTAGAAAAATCATAACTCGTTAAATAAAAGACCAATCAAAAATCTGGTAGATACGATTGTAGCTCTGATTATGTGGTTTAGACACAATGTTTAAGTTCAATTAAACACAGTTATCTGCAGTTACAGTTAGCAAAAATGCTAAAAGTGGCCATATTTAGCAGTTTTACTAACTCTAACTACAGTTAACTACTTTAGAAACAATTTAAACGTACTAAATAAACTATAGAACCTGTACTACAATCGTATCTACCAGATTTTTTATTGGTCTTTTATTTAACGAGTTATGTTTTTTTTACTAAAGTGGCGCTAGTAAGTGCGCTAAAAATCCGGGTAGCCCCTTAAGAGCAGTGCTGGCACATTGTATGAAACAAACTGTCCGCTCTCTCGCGCGTTCACGCCAATTATGACAAGTTGGACAACAAATCGCTTGAGTCTCACCGACAACTGAATGACCAATTACAACGGCATTTGTATATGTATTGCGACCATATTTTAAATTTGCTTGTGTTCGTTAAGCGATAGTGGGGAACGTCATTTCAGCATAGACAAGCTCTACTTAGTTTAATTCAAAACAAGACAAGACCAAAACTTGATATGGGTAAGATAAATTTCGCAAAGACCTCTGGTCTGATGGTGCAAAAAAGGAATCTATTTATACTAACAGTAGTAGTAGTCACTCTTGCAGATTTTTACTACGGTGGTCAATCACAACGACTTACCGACTGCGCGGGACATAATATAGTGCTCAAGTGTGTGCACTCTCTATTCCTCTCACTCTCATGGCACGATGGGACAGCAATCTGACACGACCGGAGAGAGATCAGGCGCAGGACCAACGGCTTTACGTGCTTTCCGGGGCACGGGGGTGAAACACCGCCAACTTCCAAACTCCGGGCTACCCTGAGCATTTCTGAACAGAAAAACTCAGGTACGTAATTTTTGGCCCGAACCGGGGATCGAACCCGAGACCTCTGCCACAGATCGGTGTGCGACCCTCCTACCGCTGCGCCGCGGAGGCTGTTACTAATATTGTAAAGCTGAAGAGTTTGTTTGTTTGTTTGAACGCGCTAATCTCAGGAACTACTGGACCGATTTTAATAATTTTTTTGTTGGATATAGCTTATTTGTCGAGGAAAGCTTTTGGCTATAGAATATTACGCTGCAATGGGAGGGGAGGGAGCAAACTCAAAACGAGCTGTCGTAGTCGTGAGGGACCGGTAGTGAAAATAAAAGAAGATTATAATTTGAATACTATAAGTACTTAACGTTGGGATTTTTTAATAAGAATAAAGTTTAATAAGATCTTTTTATTTCAAAGCTTACAATTATGAGACTAGATTTATACATAATAGTTTTTAAACAATAAAATTACAAGTAGATATTTCAGGTAGCACATTATTTTGCAAAATGGATAATTTATACAATACTGCACTTATGTATATACAGTGTATGGCCAGTAAGAGAAGCGAAAAAAATTAATATAGTCCCTGTAATTGGTAATCAATTCTAAATGGTTTTAATAAGTAAAAAAAATATTTTTAATTTCTAAGTTGAAATAAATAGGACCAGCAATATATTGAATTCAAATGTGTCCAGTCATGAAAAATGATATTCTAACGATACTATGTAAAAAGGCGCTGCGGCATCAGCGGCATGGCCGCCGGCTGTGGATACGTTAAAGAATGAATAGAATAGAAAACAATAATTATTGATTTGCATAAAACACGGTACATTTGTCAGGTTCTTAAAATTAAAAGTGAAAATGCGTGTTTCATCGATTTATCGATATACAAACATTTCGTCATCATGCAAAACGTGTACATCCGGCCGTCTGAGCCAGGCTTCTATAGAGATCTAGCATATCTAGGCTGATAACGAATCGTTAGTGACGCTGATATATCCAGGTTTCATCGTTTGTGACGCAATAGTTTTCTTGGAAAATCAAAAAAACTAGGCTCAGACAGCCAGAATTTCGCACTTTCTGACTTTCCAGATCTCAACTATCAGAGAGTTTCCGGGCGCTGTTTCTTGTAAAAGGTGATGTGACTCGTAAGTGGCGGTCATCCGAAGTAGTTTCATCAATTTTTATCCAGTACTTTTTGAGAAATCGTGATAAACGTGTGGCTCAGACAGCCTGATATCCGGTCGTCTGAGCCAACTTGTTTTTCTCTATATTTCACGAAATGTTATGTTTCGAACAAATGTTTTTAGCTTTTACTGATGTGACGACGTTAGTGACAGCTCTCGACCAGATTTGAACCTTCGTGACGCACGCGTTTTGGAGAAATTGAGAAAAAGCTGCTGGCTCAGACAGCCGGATGCTGGCTGTCTGAGCCACCCAGTTCTACCACTTCCAGGTGTTGTACGAAGTTGAAAACTCATCTCATCTGATGTGACGCGGCCTCTAAGTACAAAAAATCGTAAGTGACGGCTCTATATGCCGCCAATCAAAAGTTATAAGCATTTCAAATGTTTCCCATACATTGATGCATTTGGGTGGCCACACTTCGCACTCTTTATGGAAACGGAAAGACAATTTAGTAGAAAATGTAAGCTAAAGCCCCTCATATCAAGGCGGATACTTTCTCCTGCTATTTAAATATTTAATTTCGTAGTCAATAACTTCGCCGATACAGGAAAATATGTTAATTATGTTTGGAGTATTCCAGTTTTTTTAAAATGACTCTTTATTTATTAATAACCGTTAAATTACTCTTTATTTAAAAATAGCTGGTTACTACAGTAAAAGACTTTTTCCGTATTAAACACAAACTACGTTCTTATTCCTCAACTCGTCCCATATGATTACGGCCCATTTGGAACAAGATGCAATTATCAATTTTAATCATTATGCAAATCGTTTCCTGCTTTTTTGGGTGCAAAATAATAACCATAAAACGGCGCAGAAGATGAAACGCAGTTCGCTGGGACCAGTTTCAATCAATATTTCTGATGCGGAGGGATAAAGAATGGAATGCGCTACCGGCTGAAGTGTTCCCGAAACCCTTAATTTGGGCATTTTCAAGAGAAGAGTGGTTAAGGTATTACTGAACAGACATGATCAATCCTCGACGACATCATCACTTACCACCAGGTGTGATAGTGGTCAAATGGCTGATCATAATAAACATATAGGTATATAGAGACTATAAAATTATGCAGGATGGAAAGAAATCGTCTACTTAATATCATTTATTTTTATAACTTAAAAGATTGTTGTTGAATTTAACAAGAAAGTTTAAATATTTATGTAAAATGTATACATAATAAATAAAAATGTAAGTAAGTAACAATTGGCGGTTGGAGGTGCGTAGAGACCAACTTACGAAAACAATGAAAAAAATATTTTGATTTGGACCTGTCATGTTTATTACCACAGGTTGTAGCGATTATCTTCTTTAAAAGTTTATGTTAAAAGGCAAGAAACAATTATTTTGTTTTAATAAAGCAATGAAATAAGTTTTGTGCTCGTGGATTTTTACGTATTTCGTAGACTTTATTGATTTTATGACGAGTATAGTATACCTACTCGTCTTTACGAGTAGTATTATTTACATTTGACTATATTTTTTTATCCGACGTATATTTTATTTTACTTTGTTATCATTAAAAGGGTTTCCTTTCATACAACAAAATTTTGTTAACATTTTTATAACAGAATTATTAATTTTATTCTGATTATACTAATATTGATAGTTTTAACTTATTGATTACTTTAAATGACGTTAAAAAAAGCATTTGATTAAATTATCTGCATCTCTTCCAAAATAAGCTGTAGACATGTATGTGATGAATTGATGAGCTACTATTTGTTTAAATGCTACAACAGAAACAATTCGTAAAATAACTTTTTTATTTACTAAAATATCCATAACAGGAGACTTCCACATTGTAATTCTTAGACGTTGGGTGTGATCAGAAATATCTGTAAACAGCTATCTAAACGCCAAGTAAAAAAGTTAGTGCAAAGCGCCGAGTAGGCACGCCTAGTTAGCCTGGAGCCTAGCTTTTTTGAAGAGAACGCTGACTACGCCTAGTAAAAGTAGTAGGTAAGTAGTCCAACTAAATACTAAACTGCTGACTGAGGTCTGAGTCTGGAGCTCACGTCAAAACATGCCTGATTGTTGTCATAAGTCTTAAGGCCCCTTTTAGTATAACTAGCCCAATATCATCACTATGAATTTCTTTAAATGTATTTTTTAATGATTAATTTCGTAAGTGCAGGTTTTCCTTGTCAGTACATCAGTCACTAATCAGAGGTGGAATTGTGTAAAACAATCGTATTCATTTGACAGTTCAAAACGTACGGTATGATCTGTCAAACGGCAAAGAACAAAGCGTTTCAAAGATCATACCGTACGTTATGAACTGTCAATTGAATACGATTGCTTTACACAATTCCACCTCAGTAGTGCGGATTTTTTTTCAGCAACTGTCATCACTGTAAATGTCTACTTTTTCGTCTGACGCTATCTTGCATGTCGAATTAACAGTGATTAAAAAGTGTTTTAAAGTTCTCATTTAACATATTTTCTATAACTTGATAGCATATTCCTGATTTTTTAAATGGTGAAAAAAATATGAGCCTGTACATGGTCTGATAAACTATGATCTTGGTAAGATTATCTCATTTAAACTACTAGTTACGTGAGTAACTTTAATGAATAACTAAATTTTCCATCCAAAAAAAAAAGGAAACGACTTGCAGAATGAAGTTAGTATTTATATTGTTTTTTTGCATCTTGTCCCAAGTGGGCCGTAATCTCATGGGAAGAGTCGAGTTTTGTACCTTACCAAAATTCTCTAATATTGATGTAGTACCTTAATTAAACTAGCAGTTGTTTTCAAATAAATATTAATCTAACATTTTTTTTTACCTTGAAATACCTGAGACCATAAATTATTAACATATTTCCCTTCATAGGCGCAGTTATTGACTACGTAATTAAATATTTAAATAGTAGGAGAAAGTATCCGCCTTGATATGAGGGGCTTTAGCTTACATTTTCTACTAAATTGTCTTTCCGTTTCCATAAAGAGTGCGAAGTGTGGCCACCCAAATGTATCAATGTATGGGAAACATTTGAAATGCTTATAACTTTTGATTGGCGGCATATAGAGCCGTCACTTACGATTTTTTGTACTTAGAGGCCGCGTCACATCAGATGAGATGAGTTTTCAACTTCGTACAACACCTGGAAGTGGTAGAACTGGGTGGCTCAGACAGCCAGCATCCGGCTGTCTGAGCCAGCAGCTTTTTCTCAATTTCTCCAAAACGCGTGCGTCACGAAGGTTCAAATCTGGTCGAGAGCTGTCACTAACGTCGTCACATCAGTAAAAGCTAAAAACATTTGTTCGAAACATAACATTTCGTGAAATATAGAGAAAAACAAGTTGGCTCAGACGACCGGATATCAGGCTGTCTGAGCCACACGTTTATCACGATTTCTCAAAAAGTACTGGATAAAAAATGGATGAAACTACTTCGGATGACCGCCACTTACGCGTCACATCACCTTTTACAAGAAACAGCGCCCGGAAACTCTCTGATAGTTGAGATCTGGAAAGTCAGAAAGTGCGAAATTCTGGCTGTCTGAGCCTAGTTTTTTTGATTTTCCAAGAAAACTATTGCGTCACAAACGATGAAACCTGGATATATCAGCGTCACTAACGATTCGTTATCAGCCTAGATATGCTAGATCTCTATAGAAGCCTGGCTCAGACGGCCGGATGTACACTGCAAAACTATGGATAACTAACTAATGGACCTGTCAAACATGTCAAATTCCTCCCGCTTCCCCGCAAACTCAACCGCGGTTGTCAGTTTCGTACTTTCGTGTCAATGCAGTTCATTTTTGCGCACTTTTCTCATCGCGCAGTGACAGTTAGGCTTGTGTAGTACATATACTATGTACTATAAGGAACTAGTTCATTGATGTGACCGAGAACGAACTATTCTCTTCTGGTTTTTCAAATCGGTCTTTAGTACAGTTCAGTTAGTAGAACGAATAATTACGTTTCAGAGCAGAGCGAGTTGAAAGATTACAAACTAGTGTGCGTGAGCGTGATGTACGATGTAATAGATTGAGCGAGAACGAAACAAACTCGTGGGCCTGAGCGTGACGAAAGATGTGCTACTTAAGGGAGAACGAGACAGACGCGTGTGCTTGTGCGCATTAGAAGATGTACTAGATTGAACGACACGTACGTACGACCATAATCTTGGTGTATGACTTGACTTATGCCCGAGTCAACTTTCAACAATTGTACTAGTTCGGAGCGCTCTGTTCAGTGCCCGAATAAGAACAAGACTAGTGACAGTGACAGAGTGACAGGAGTTTTGCGCGGGAAAGGAAAAGGAAGGGACGGACCTTATTTCTTCGTTTTAGTAATTGTTTTTTTCGGATCAATTGTTGTGATTGTGAGGTGGAATTGTCATGATAATTTGTGCTTTTGAAGACAACAATGCAATTAAAGTGGGGAATCAAGTAAAGCGAGCTTTGATCGCGCCGTTTTACCCGGATCGCTGTTCCTGCGCTGAGCTTCCTTGTTGAGCATTGAAATGCGAACCACCTCGCATTTCAATGAGTTAGGTTAAGATAGGCTAGTTTAGTGTTAGTTTAGTTTTAAGTGTCAAAAATGAAAATTCAATAAAGTATTGTCTGTATGGCGTAGAGCCGAAGACGTTAAACTTGTATAAAAAAAAAGACAGAGTGACAGGGTCCATTCTTACGACAACCATGTATGTAGTACGGGCAACAGCACGTCAAGGTAAACACTGCGGTAACTTATGCAGTTGTAATAAGGGCTAGTTTGCAACAAAAGTGGGTAGCCTGATGTGCTGGCGACTGTACATTGATTTAGGATTATAAATTTGGATTACTATATCTCTCAGTTAAAGCATTTTAGAGTACTATGACCAGGGGTGCGATTGTGTAAAGCAATCGTATTCATTTGTCAGTTCAAAACGTACGGTATGGTCTGTCAAATGGCAAAGAACAAAGGGGTTGACAGATCATATCGTACGTTATGAACTGTCAAATGAATACGATTGCTTTACACAATTCCAGCTCTGGTCAAGGTATCTACGTGAGCTCTGATGCTCGTATGCTCTCTCTATGATTTAATCATTGTTTAAAATTCTTACTCCTATACAGGCCACATACTCTTTGTCACCGTAGCATAGTAAAAAACGCAAGGTAACAATCGTAACGCTAATAATTCGTTAGATTGTAGTCTGACGAATTATTGTAAACTGTACTGAACTTCATATATTGGTAGATAAACTGAAATGTTAAATCAAACGCTAGGCGAATAATATGTAAAAAATTTAATCCTAATCGAGCTTGTTCACAATAAATCGTCATATTATAATCTCACGCGTTAGTACATTATACTCTAGAGATTTTTACAATATTACGTTGACATAATATTAATAAATAACAAGTGAGTTTAATCATAATTAATCAAAAGAATGATCTTCGCATGTTGTTTTGTGTATCGTTTGCAATACAAGGCTTGATTAGCTGTGCAGTGTAACTCAGGGCCGATTTAAACAAGGTCAAAAAAAATTAAAATGACATTTACATAAATGATTGCCGACTAATAGGTGACGTTTTCGAATTAAGCGTATATTCTATTATTCGACGAATATTCCTCATGTGACGTTGGAAAAATCTGGCCTTATAGTCTTAAAACTTGAGTTTGTTTAATATTTGACACTATGAATAAAAATAAATAGCCAATTGTTCCCATTTACACTTTAAATATTTTGCTGATTTCTTTAAAAGTCCACTTGGATAAACCAATAACTATGATCAATGTAAACCTTTGAATAAATATCTCAACGTTTCTTTCTTACTGGATCCACGAAACTGAAATTTTAAACTCAAGGTAGCTATTCAAAGGTCTGCGCAAGTGACTCTCTGTTAAAGTCATTATACTGTTCTTAAGATATCATTCATTATTGGGGTGTATCTTAGTTTTGATTATAATTTTTTACTTCGCTTAACGTCCTCAAAATATAATCATGTTCTTACCACATTTAAAAGCGACCTTTCGTTCTTAAAACATGATAGTTTATTTGGTACCGGTATACTTCAATTCACTGAATGTCATAGCAGTGAAGATTTTGATTCCACTGCAAGTCACGTCACGTCAAGTGAATCGTCAGAAAACGTCACTTCACTGTATTTTTTCACTGCTTCGTTATTCCATAAAGATACGTGTACATCTATGGTAGAGTCGTCTTATATATAGTCGTTATATTTTTAACCTGAGGTTGGGTATATTTTTTCGCTTGTATAAAGTCTCACCGATTCACTTTCAGGTAAATACCACTTATAGCCGATTCACTACTAATAAATTAGCAAGGGTCCGCGTTATCACTTTAAATGTTTTAAAATTTAAATTATAATTGTCATTTTAAGTAACTTGGCTACATAACTCCGATCACTGCAATTCACTTTAACCCATTACACTGCAAGAAGGTTCACTGTAAACCATTTCACTGTAAGTGGTTCGCTCACATATCGTCGTCCCGTTCATCTGGCCTGTGTCGTTGAAGGACAGCAAGCCTTTGCTGGGTGACTTCCAGATGGTGTTTGCGCCATTTGATACGTCTGTTCTGGAACCAGACCTTGACCTGGAAAAGAGTTAAGCGTTAGTTCTCGGAGTTACTTTTTCAATAACCTATCAAAGCGCATTGTCTACTGGAACAGGTACTATTGACGGTCCTAATAATATTCACTTGTGATTTGAACTAAATAATTATAGTCCCCCAGCCACAACGATTAAACGACTACGCGGGACATATTATGTCGCACAAGTGTGTTGTTTGTACCATAAAATTATTATCCCTTTGGAATAGAACGACAAAAGCGAGATGTCACTAGCAGCAAACTGTGTGATAAAAAGAGAGAGAGAGCAGAACCGTTTTTAGCAGCTGTCAGTCAGTTCGGAAGCCTTATAGAAGCTCGCTGAAAAATTCTCTCATTTGGGTTTTTCGAAAAATTATGTGAAATTGTGTATATTTTGAAGAAATATTTATGTTGAAACATGGTGACTTGATCGGTGATTGATTGTTGTTCATTACAGCGGAATAACCCAACAAATAATCATTCAACAGGTAAATTAGTCCAAATCAAAGCCTCCTAATATACGCCTTATATTTTACCAATGCGCTTCAAATTTAAAGTACGCAGTTTGATTATTCTATTCTACAAACGTTAATTTACGTAAATAGTAAAGACAGAATAACACGGGGAATGTATATACGAATATTTTATATAATGAAATAATATTTAGTTTTACACTAGAGCTGCATGTTCAATATTTTGTGTCGGCTGTTTATCATGCAGTAAACTAATATGTTTATCTTAGGAACATTGTTTTTAATCACCTCATCGAAAGGTTACCGCATTTAAAGCTACAAATGTTACTTACTTATGTTAGTTACTGACATCTTAAATCGGTTTCGTTTGACAGCTTTTACTTGTTCTTCTATTCCGATAGGCGAATGTGGTCAGCACGAACATTGCTATCTCAGTTAAAGATGTTTATATGTAATTTAGTATTTATTGGAGACGCACCCGTCATTATAGTTGTTTGGTATTCGTAACACAAAGAAGAAAATTCCTTACTTCGAAGCCACGACAATTGGTGTGTTGTCTGGCGCACATTTATTTATAATTTATTATTCTCTCTTGTTTTACCTGTACGTCTGTAAGTTGAAGTGCGTGAGCCAAATATAGCCTCTCGGTCTATCACTGCTACCAATGATGACAAAAATGCATACCCGTGGTCTCTTGTTGTGCATTCGCCAAGAACTGTCGAAGTTACCTAACCTTAAGATCCAAAATCGCATCCTCGCGTCGTCTTTTGTTTGAAGCGGCGCTCTTTTTTGTGTCACTAAGTGGTGAGCCGTCAAAAACCTCAGAGAGAGAGAGAGTCAGAGAAAAAAGGTGTTCAGTCAGATTTATCTAAAAATTCTATCTTTTAATAATGATGACGTACCTGTGCCTTTGTATGCTGTAGTGCATGCGCCAGATATAGCCTCTCAGGTTTAACCATGGTCTGCTGCCCCTCAAACTCTAGGCATCAATATGTCGTGTGATATTCGGTCGATAATGAATTAAAAGTCAACGAAAATAACTCACTTACGAACGGGAATCACTCGGAATACTGTCAGAAGTCAAAAAATTAGCTCCTGGCATGGCATTCCAACTAGAGTTGGGTAGTTCCTGACAGAATGCTTCAATTGAAGAAGTACTTCAGCAATCTAGTTCCTTCACTCACTCGTTCACTATCGTCCAATACAGCGCAGAAGATCAGACCTTCAGTAGCTCGGTGATAGAGAGTAAATCGTTCGGAAGCGTTGGTTAGTTTCTGAGAGAGCGAGACAGTTACCTGGGTCGGCTCGCGTGAGTTTAAGGAAGCAAGAGGAAATATTCTTTAACGTATTTGCAATAAGACTTAGAAATTAGTATTGTTTGATTAATTGATGTTTGATGTGATTTTCAGAGAAATATTTGTTAATTTTTGATGTGATTACATACAGCTGTTTTATAACCGTAATCTCAGATTGCCGAAATCTTATAAAAGTGCTTATTCTTTAGTCATAAGAATAGATCTATACACGATACATTACCAATTGAGCTGAAAGAATGTGCATTAGTAAGTAATACTGTGATAGGAGATCTACTGAACTAAATGAACTAGATACCATCCTCTGCTTCCACTGAACCATGTCACTAACTTCACCTATGGGAACGATTTAGTGCATGATTAGTTCCAACTGCTGTTACTCCTTCTGTTGTTGCAGATACTTCTTTAAGTATCTAAGACCTGGAGCGTAAATAAACTACTGTTAATTATGACGATGATGTCGTACCTGTGCCTCTGTAAGCTGCAATGCATGCGCCAAATAAAGTCTCTCAGGTCCAACCATGTACTGCTGCCGCTCAAACTCTGCTTCCAGGCGTTCCAGCTGTTCAGGCGTGAAGATTGTTCGTATTCTTTTACTTCGTCCCGAGTTGCTAGGAAAAAATAAGACATTAAATGTTGAGATATCTGTCAGGTCCAACTGCACAAAAGAAATTAATTGTGTTCGCGGCAAGCTCAAGAAAACTAGGGTAATATAAATTGCACTTGTAAAAAGCAACTTTGACTGTGTGACAGACGAGGAATCGAACCCCGTGTCTTACGCTATCAGGGCATATGCCTATAAGTGGTATAGGCCACTGTCACATTAGCAAGCCTGTTGAATTTTGCAAGCGCTTACTTTAACGCGTAGGCTGCGTGATATCATCAATGTTGCGAGATTGCTCTCACAGTGTCCGAAGGAAATATTTTTACAAATATTTAACAATCAGTTAAGATGAAGAACTCCAGTTTATAATTACCTTTTTGTTTTTAAAGTGTTTTGTCACTGTACAAACTTAATAATATAAATTGCACTACAATACCACTTAGCTACCGTTACATTATCAAGCCTGTTGAATTTTGCATGCTCTTACTTTAACGCCTAGGCTGCGTCAAAGTCAAAGTCAAGGTCAAATGTTTTATTTGCAAGAATACAGTAATCAAGTACATCAGTTGATAATGATAGCGTGAGTCCCATGCATTCAGCCTTATAATAGCGTGCAAATATATAGTAGAGAACAACTAAGTAATATCAATAATTATAAAGAACAGTCATGGACATAAATATTACAATTTGATTTATATATTTTTTCTTTATATTCAATAAAATCTTGAACACTGTAGAAGCTGTGGTGTGATAACCATTTTGTCAGCTTTGTTTTAAATGCATTAAAGTCATTAATTATTCTAAAGTCGTCCGGTAAATTATTAAATAGCACAATACACATATTATAAACAATAATCTTGTATATTTGTTTATGACAAGTAGGTTGATACAATTTGTTCATAATTCTTGCTCTAGTTTGCCTGTTATTTACTTCAGCTCGTTTTTTCCAAAATCTTTGATTGGAGAACACAAACAAACATACTTCCTTTATGTACATCGACGGCAGAGGCAAAATATCAAGTTTTTTAAACAATGGTTTACAGCTATCGTCATATTTCGAATTGCAAATGGCTCTCATACACTTTTTTTGTAGTTTAAAAGCCCGGTCAGCGTTTACTCAGTTCCCCAATAATATCAATCCATAACATAGACGTGATAAGCTGTTAGAGCTGCCTCTACAGAGACTGTTTGTCTTAGCTTTCGCAAAGCAAAAACAAATTGGTTTAGCTTATTACACACTTGCTCTACATGATCTTTCCAATTTAAATGCTTGGCAATATGAATACCAAGGAATTTATGCACATTTACTGAGTCTACTGTGTCATTTTCATATGAAATTTGAAGCGGTAGAGGTTAAGAGTTATATGACAGAAATTGAATTTGCTTACACTTTTTAACATTAATTTTCAAGTTATTGCTTTCCATCCATCTTATTACATTTTTAAAGGTATCATTTACCTCTTGTTCAAAATTGTTATAATTATCACATTTGATTATTAAAGTGGTATCATCCGCAAAGAGAATGGACTCGTGACTGCTAGCTTCTGGGAGATCATTAATATATAGTAAAAAGAAGAGAGGTCCGAGTACGCTTCCCTGCGGAACACCGGTTCTATTAAGTTTTAAGTCAGACCGAAAGGTGTGTCTTGCGAGAGTATTTTTTGTCTTAACAGTTTAAGATATCTCTATGTATTGTTGTCTATTTTCTAAATAGCTCGCCACCCAATCTAGAGCCCTACCTCTGATGCCATAAATATGTATCGTGATATCATAAGTAGGGTATTTTGGCTGCAAAATATGAATATCACTTAAACCTTTGTATGATTACTTCATCTTCGCATCAGGATGAGAACCTGCTAAGTCACAAGTGTATAAAACATGCACATTTATTTAACTAGGCAAGTGAAGTATCATTTCAATGTATTTTTTTTACGCTAAATCGAATGAGACCATAATATTCACATGAGAGATAGATATTTTGCGCAATATGAGGGAATTTTGTTAAAAATAGGTGAAGGTCTAAAACAGGCACATCTTAATCTAAATATCGTCTAATAAATGTATTTGTTGAATGACTTAAATTAACCAAAAATTGCCAAATCAATCGATTTCTAAGTTGAATATATTCTGTAATAAATGACTACTTGGCGTACTGCTGGTGCAAAACAGTTGGGTAGATGGCGCTGATGTCACGTGTAATGACGTATCCATAAGAGACCAGAAATTTCGAGCGGTCGAACCGACTGCACGGCATATCGAATGGAAAGAGCGTTGCCCCGGTTTTCCAAAGGTTGCGGGCTTGAGTCCCGCCCGTGCTCTATTTTTGGTTTCTTATTCCATCTTATAAGTGTTTGTTGAAATTTAAAGTAAGGTGCAATAGTAAATACCTGTTGGAACAAGACATAGAGTGACTCCTGGTGCTCTTCAGCTGCCCTGGCTGCGGCCTCAGCTCCGCTCGGTCGCTGTCTGTGTATAATTAACAAATAATATATAGTTGGAAAAGCGACCATGCACCTTATTATTTACCTACTAGCGGTCCCCGCGACTTCATCCGCGCGTTTCGAGTTTGCTCCCCTGTCGCAGCGTGATGTGATGTTTTATAGCCTAAAGCCTTCCTTGATAAATGCTATCCAACACAAAAATATTTTTTCAGATTCAGCTTATAATATTAGAATAGATTTATTGTATTAGACAACAATAGATCAAAAAGATAGGTTTGTTTTACAGTGCATCTTATAAACTGTGTTAAGTTAGCCGGTAACGTCCCACTGCTGGGCAAAGGCCTTAGCTCAACATAAGGTAGTTTGAGCCATACTCCACCACGCGGGCTTAGTGTGGATTGTTGAAGGGGTTGTTTTTGCAAGGCAATTGACCAACCTTGCAGACAGATGTTATCATGCCGCCCATAACGCTTGTGACTAGGCTTAACGATTAAAATCAACCGATATTAGCCGGGACCAATGCCTTAACGTTTTGAAGTACGGATCTGCTCGCAATATACGTCACTTAAATGGTCCGAATGCTCATCCTGCCAAACACGACCGCGCAGTAGATTGTTTAAATTTAGTATAACTACCAAAGCGCTGCAAACACTGCGCTACGAGCACATATAAAAAATTCTCGATAAATAAGCTATTCAACGCAAAAAAAAAAAATTCAAATCGGTCCAATAGTTCCTGAGATTAGCGCGTGCAAACGAACAAATAAACATCTTTAAAATATATAGATTTATTGAATCAGGCAACAATAGATCCAAACAGGATTAGTATTACAATGCATTTTACAAACCATGAAAATAAAGTTAGACTGTAACGTCCCACTGCTGGGAAAAGGCCTTACCTCAACATGAGGAAGTTTAAGTCATACTCCGATAACTCAGTGCGGATTGGTGGAGGGGTGGGCAAGGAAAGCGACTAACTTTGCTGTCAGATATTACCAAGTTCCGGGACAAACGGTTTAACGTGCCTTTCGAAGCACGTGATATACGTTACTTATACAGTGTATCCTGGCATGTAGTAAAAAATCTTTAAGGGCAACACCTACGATGAATTTCGTCGAGGAAAATACCCCATTTGGGAGGTGAATTCAAAAAACACACCATATAAGTTAAAAGTATTAAGAAAAATGCGCCAGAATAAAATTCCGTAACAGCCAATATTAAAGCTGGCTGGTTCCTAGCTCAAAGATAGCTATCCAACGCGGCAACGCAGCCAGCATCATAGCCTCCTTGCCGCAAGGAAATGCTTTCGTTTTTGAATAGGTAGATTTTTATGTTTTTTATGTCTTAGTTTTATTTTTTCTTGTTTAAATAAATATTCAGTGACAATTGTTTTTAATTTTACTAAAATTACTTCAATCGTGAAATTTGCGGTGGTTTGAGTCTTCCGTCAGTTTTTATTTAGGCTCTCATTAATACTAAAAAGTTTCAATTAATTAAATATATCATATTTCCGCCTGCTGTTTATGAAATGTAAAAGTTTCCTAGAAAATGTGTCTAATATAAATTACATTACATATTTCCGGCTGATTTTAAAAATTATATACAGTTCCTAGGGATTGGTTTTGGTGTTTTTTTAAAGCGTTTCAATTTTGTTTATTTTACAAGTATTTTACTTTACATTTCAGTTATTGTGTAATTTGCAATGTACCTGATTGAACTTATATTGTTACTTAAACCGGCTCCTCAGTGCAACAAATACTTTACTGAAAACCGCATCATAATCGGTCCAATAAAACGCGAGACATTCGAACAAACATATATACAAACATACGGGTCGAACTGAGAACTTCCTTTTTTTCAAATCTGTTAAAAACGGAATAGTTTACGTTATTAAAAAACTATAATAGATATTTATACATGAGATGCAGATACCTAAAATATATTTTTTCTACTTGCTGTTATAATAGTACATAATGATACAAGTGTGCTAAGTTGACAATTATATACAAGGCGATATTGTGTGCGCACGAGCGAAAGCGAGTGCGCCATAAGAAAGCCGCGTATATAATGGTCACAGGCACACGTGTTTCATACGACGTTTTTCAACACACTTGCGAGGAAAAAACATGACTCTTCATTTTCTAAGTTTTTAATTATTAAAACAGTAAAAATACATTTCACTCGATTTTGATGGCAAAGACTTTCGCACGCGTTTTTCGCCTTGTTACGTATGTCCGGCGGAGTTAATAATAGGTTTTCTTTATTTTCTTCACTTGAAGTAGACATTTTCATTAACATTAAACTTCATAATTAATCCAAACTTCGTCACAGCCGACAATTATTATTTACGAAAAATGGCGCGTTGTTTTTTTTTCTTGCCGCGGTACCGATGCGCGCGCAAGGCTTAGGCGCGAACTAGATCAGCCAAAAGCCAAGATTAAAAATGTAATCATTCGTGTTTAAAACACAAATCACAGAAAATGTTAAATGAATTTGAGCTATTTTTTAGTAATAAATCTGGATTTACCATTTATTGAAATAAATATGTAGATACTGTTATCTTTCGCATAAATACGGTTTGTTGTTAAAATAAAAGTATTGTATAACCCGACTAAATTATAGGGTACAAATGTAAATTGGTCGGGTTAATAAATTAAAAGCACTAGTGCAATAATATAATGAAAAAGCACGCGTGTTTAATATCTATGATTATGAGCCAAAAATCGGTGGAATAAAAACGTCGTTTTGAGCAAGTGTGTTGAAAATATCAATTATTAAACGTTTCAATTTATTCGTTAATCATTTTCTAACCATTAAACACTCCCGTAGCGCCGTAGTCTAAAACTCCTGTTGCTACGGACTCAATGCTACGGCCGTCGGCCGTGCTACGAGTTACCTACGGGATTCTAACTACGAGCTTTCGTAGCGACTACGATACCTTCGGAGTTGCTACGTGATATTTTTATTAGTTGGGAATAAAATTGGTTATCTTATAATTATACTAATATTATAAAGCTGAGTAGTTTGTTTGTTTGAACGTGCTAATCTTAGAAATTACTAAGAAAATTTGAAATATAATAATTATTTTGGATAGCTTATTTATCGAGGAAGGCTTTAAGTTATAAAACATCACGATACAACTTATAAGAGCAGAGCAATAATGAAAATTTGTTGCAAATACAAAGGAAAAATATTCCTCTTGAGAGCTTTCGTTGCGTAAGCAGCGTAAACCGTTTATGATACGTAAAAATCATGCATGACAGGATTGTTACACCTTAAAATTTCTGCAATAAAATCCGCGATTGCATTTATATGTCTATGTGATATGGTTTACTTACTACAAACTTTTTTTATATTCATAGATTTGATAAAAAAATATGTACTATTTAAAAAGATGTTATGATGGGCACAGGTATTTATTCTTATCAAAATAAACATATTTCATAATATAATATAATTCATCATCGCATCATCACGAGCATATTTTTTTTAAATTGCTCTTAACATCATTTGTTTATATCTTTACATATATTTTTAATAAATATCTAAGAAGCTATCACAGTTTTAAAATATGTAATTCCAAACCAAAATATTGCTCACAGCTTCAGTACTACACGCGAACAGTTATGGAATGGCATCTGGTTGACGACCTCCGTGGTCGAGTGGCTAGCACGCTGGTTTCAAGCGTCGCCATCTCGTGAGCTTCCAGGTTCGATTCCCGGTCGGGTCAATGTAGAAAATGACCTTTTCTATATTGTCTCGGGTCTGGGTGTTGTGGTACCACCGTTGTGTCTGATTTCCATAACACAAGTGCATTGGCTACTTACTTTGGGATCAGAGCAATGTATGTGATTGGTGTCCAATATGACGACGCGTCTAGTCGAGAAATCGCCTACTACGCAGCTGGTTGCGGGTTCGATCCCCGCACAATACAAACATTTGTATGCATGAACATGTCTGTTTGTATTAGTCTGGGTGTTTTCTATGTATATCATGTACGTATTTACAAACAAAAAGTATTTAAGTATTATATCCGTTGTCTGGCACCCATAACACAAGCTTTGAGTAGCTTAGTTTGGGACTAGATGGCGATGTGTGGGAATGTCCAAAGGATATTTTTATTTATTTATACTTATAATATTTATATTTTTATTATTATTTATCTTACTTCCAATGATAATGTGTGTTGAAATATTTCACGGGAAATTCTAAAATTACGTGGGGACGCCGCGAGGGACCGTTAGTTGCTTATAATATAGTTTGAGGTGCTCGTTGCGCAGTACTGGCTGCGGTGTAGTAGTGATACCGAAGTGAAGCAACCTACAGCGCGGTCGTGTTAGGATGGGTGACCATTCTGACCATTTAAGCGACGTATATCACGTTGGTCCCATCTAATATCGGTTGATATTAGTCGTTAAGCCTAGTCAGAGGCCTTAAGGGCGGCTTGAATAAATCTGACCGCAAGGTTCGTCGCTTGCCTTGCGAACACTGAGCCCGCGTGGTGGAGTATGGCTCAAACTACCTTATACTAGAGGTAAGGCCTTTTCCCAGCACTGGGATTTTTACAGGCTATCATTATCAACCAAATGACGTCCACTGCTGAACATAGGCCTCCCGCACGGCTTTCCACAGCGACCGATCACTAGCGGTCTGCTTCCAGTTTGATCCTGCGATCTTTATACATAAGGTCGTCAGTCCACGGTGGACGTCCTACGCTGCGTCTTTGGTCGTTGTTTACAGGCTATCTTAACTTTAATTTAATATTATATAGTTTAATACAGGCTGACCCAAAAAAGTAAGTAGCCAACCTTTTTTGTTCAACATATACATAAAACTATTTATTTCTTCGTGTGGAAAAAATGGTACAACGCATTATAATTTTGTTTTTCTTGTAATAATATTCAGTAAGATTTGAAGTAAGCCGTCTAAGAACACATTTATTTTTTAATTTTGGATACGTTTATGTCTTTTTTTTTTATTAGATGAGTCGCAAATATGTCGACAAGATTATTACGTAGATATTCCTTTAAATTTGAATTACGAATATGAAACAATTTGTATTGACTTGATAACAAGTGGCGTCAAACCATGGCGCACGAGACTTGTTCGTGGTCTCAGTTCCATAAGCTAGTAGCTAATAGTAGTTCAATGATACCTATATACATTATGTGTAATATTTATATTGTATGTATGTTAAAGTTTACGGCATTAATCCTGTATTTTTGATTGTAAATTGATTAATAAAAAACTTTACCTTGCCTCATTCCCGTCGGCACGCTCATACTTCTACAAAATCCTTCATTTAATCTTTGCATCTCATGTCCTCCATACAAATAATTCTGCAAATGCCTCTGGTTCTGATGAAGCCTCTCCTGAACGCTCAGATTCATCACATCTTCTTCCGTATTCGTCAAACCCAAAATGGCGGCTATTGTAAACGATTTTCCCGCCAAATTGGTCCCTTTGCCTGTCAAATCAACACCGAACGCCGACTCACTATCACCGTCATCGGTCGTCGACACTGGTGATGACGAACGTTCGGCGTTGTCGGCGAAACGGCTGTCGGCGAAATTGTCGGTGTTGTATTTCACTTCGCCGTCAATCGTCAATCTGTCGACGTTCTGCTGATACGCCGACACTGCTAGCAAGTCGGTCAAATTCGCCGGATAAATCGGGTTCTGCCGTTGCTCCATCATTTTTAAAAAGTTTGCATTATATTTTTTAATTTTTGATCACTGATGACACTATTTTGTTTTAATTTAGTTCACACAGATTTTAAGGGTGTATTCAAGACTGAATTAAGGCTCGATTACACGTTCAAAATCACTACCGTCGCGAACGCGTTTGATACAGTTATGATTAAAGAGGCAATTTTAAAATTTGCTAGGCGTGGTTTGCGGTGTAGTATCGGTATAGAGGGAAAAAATGACATTGCGTTTAAACGGTCAATTGGGGGTCCATGATTGTCGATGGAACAAAGGTGGGGGGTAAATCGGGGCTTTCTATTAGCTGTTTTGGCGCATGCGTGGGAGTGGGAGGGGCCTGATTTAGGGGGTGTGGTCCCGCCGTGATTTGCGGTCGGAGCCTTTGATTGATGCAGGCACGGATTTGGGATGGAATGGCTTAATTACTTTTATTTTGCTTTTTATAAAACATAAGTCGAAAAAAAATACCCATAGGTTCATGAAATTGAAAATATGATTTCAGATAGTCCGACTAAAAGAAAAAAAACATGATTTTAAGTCATCATCAAAATCTTCACTTAAAATATTTGTACCTAATTAGCATTAGTAAGAGCATGATGTTACCTAGGAGTAAGGTTAAACATTTAAGTTTCTCAGCAAATTACCTAAACTTATTTTCTATTCTATGAAAAAAAAAATCTCTACTATAGGGTCTATCAAATCATCGTAATCGCAAAAAAATATTTCACTCTCCCATACTAGACTGTCGATCAGCATGCTAGTTTGCATGAGGAAGTAAAAAAAAATTGGGAATTCGAAGTTGGTCCCATACAACAAAATGTTGTATTTTAGCAACAGAATCACCACCGAGAAGGAATGCACTTAAATTTGTTACACCCTGTTTATAAAAATGAATCCACATTTCCCTTGGTTACGGCATCACGAGTTGCTGGCTCGATCGATCGATCGCATCACGGCTGGATCGATTTTGGGTACTTTTTTGTGGTGTTATTGTCAGAAGAAGGTTCTAAATCTAATGAGGAAAAAATATTTGAAAAAAGGCTTTTTCTTTGTTTACCAATTAAGGCCTGTTTCACAACTAAACACCACAAAAAGATCTTACTAACAAATAATCCACCAACCCATCTGCCCCTTAATACGTTCCAACACCCCCCGCCCCCGCTCAGCCGTGAAACAATTTAATATCATAATCTGTGTCCGATACGGCCGAGCTACGAAGTATGGAGGCGGCTTAATAACTATTTCAATAGCAGTTTGAAGTTATGAATGTGAAATTTCAGGTCTTTTCATGCTATTTTGTATGGCGCCAAGATTGCAATTCGTTTGTGACGTAGCTAGTTGTAGTATCTAGCTAGAGTAACATAATTTACATACTATTTTATTGCATACCTAATCACCAAACACGAAAGTTTGTCATTTGGTGAGATGCCACCTTTTGTAATTATAAAGAAGTGATGTATTTTAATAATCGAAAAATTCAATTGTCACTGCGTACTTGATTACAAATAACACTTTTCTTAAAACGTTCACCCTAAATGTCTGCAAAACTAACATATCTTTCTTTAGTCCGATTACCGGATACTTATGTGTCGCCTATACAATAAATTACTATAAAAAAATCACATGAACGTAGACATATTCAACGATAACCTGCCCCGTTTCAGACGGGCGATACTTGACATAGATTTTGAAGGGTTTTTCTGTTCAGAAATTCTTAGGGTAGCTCGGAGTTTGGAAGTTGGCTTTTTTTCGCCCCCGTGCCTCGGAAAGCACGTAAAGCCGTTGGTCCTGCGCCTGATCTCTCTCCGGTCGTGTCAGATTGCTGTCCCATCGGGCTATGAAAGTGAAAGGAATAGAGAGTGCACCTGTGTTTGCGCACACACTTGTGCACTACAATATGTCCCGCGCAGTCGGCTAGTCGTTGTGACTGGTCACCGTAGTCGAAATCGGCTAGGGGGCTTTTATTATGTGACGCAAATCTTATTGCAGTTTTGGCCCGACCATTAACGAGTCATTCAAAGATACGTGGTTTACTCCTTTGCAAGACGCGTCGTACACGACCCTGACTTTTGTTGTCTCCCTATATTCGCGCAGCATGGCGTGGTGTGGGAGGTACACGGCGTAAGGGTATCCTATTTCAAACGAATCTTGAATCTGCTCCATGTGTTTTCGTTTTAGATAGTCATCCAAAACTTTGTCGTACTCCACATGTAATACTGTTTGTTTACTAAGTTTCTTCTATAACAGTTTGAATCTTTTCATTCTATTTCCTTAGATTTCCCATAAATACATTTTGGATTTGAATCTTTAAACGGCAAGCGAACTAAGTATCTCCCTTCAGCATTTCCAGGAGTGGTTTTCATATATCTTATCATAAATTTCTTCACACCTTTTCTCTTACGTGGTCTTATTAAAAAGGCACTTGCCTTTCTTGCCTTTTTTATAAAATCCGGTTCCTTTTTAAATTTAAGATATATTTATTCCCACAAAAGGCAAAAAACAGTCACTTACTTGAGAATATATTCACGGATGTTCGAACATTTTAACACAAATTAAACAGAGCAACAATTCTACTATGTATAACATGAGTCGTTCGTCTGTAGTTTAGGTGCTAGCAGTTAGTTTGAAGTAACGCTCGAAAATAGTATATTATGATACAAGTGTGCTAAGTTGACCATTATATACAAGGCGATATTGTGTGCGCACGAGCGAAAGCGAGTGCGCCATAAGAAAGCCGCGTATATTACGTTACGTATGCCCGGCGGAGATAAAAATAGGTTTTCTTCATTTTCTTCACTTGAAGTAGACATTTTCATTAATATTAAACTTCATAATTAATCCAAACTTCGTCACAGCCGACAATTATTATTTACGAAAAATGGCGCGTTGTTTTTTTTTCTTGCCGCGATACCGATGCGCGCGCAAGGCTTAGGCGCGAACTAGATCAGCCAAAAGCCAAGATTAAAAATGTAATAATTCGTGTTTAAAACACAAATCACAGAAAATGTAACATGAATTTGAGCTATTTTTTAGTAATAAATCTGTATTTACCATTTATTGAAATAAATATGTAGATACTGTTATTTTTCGCATAAATACTGTTTGTTGCTAAAATAAAAGTATTGTATAACCCGACTAAATTATATCGCTTCTTCTTCTTAGTTACGACTTGGTACTAGGGTACAAATGTAAATTGGTCGAGTTAATAAACTAAAAGCACTAGTGCAATAATATACTGAAAAAGCACGCGTGTTTAATCTCTATGATTATGAGCCAAAAATCAGTGGAATAAAAACGTCGTTTTGAGCAAGTGTGTTGAAAACGGTATTATGCTATTCTGTGCGGGACTGTTCAGACTATAGCCCCTTCTGCACCAATCGCTGGATTGCGCTGAAGACTTGTTGCCCGTAGATCGACCCGATGACTAACTATGAAGTCGAAGACGGGAGCGGAAAGGGTGTTCTTCAATAAAAACTCCACTATTGAGATGTGCTTGGCAATTTTGAATGTGATCCTATTGTTGCTGTTCCGAGTGCTTGAGTGTTCCGAGGTTTTCTTGTTCTGTTGCCTGGAGCGAAATGAATGCTCAGGCGACGACGACGACGACGACGGGTTTCTTCGCCCTACTGGGCGGCTCGGGTTCGAGCCCTAGTGATTGGGAATCGGGAAGGTGGGAGGGTGGATTTAGGGAGCAGACCTGTCGTGGGGTTGTCGTGGGCTCCTGCTCGACTCGGTTACCGTGGGCATGGGGGCTATATTTTGTAGCCCGGGGTGCGGCCCCTGGTCCGCGGCTTCGTACATCCGTTTGGATGTGCGGACCACGAATCCCTCCAGGGCCTCCATCTTGAGGTCCCTGTGTATGGTGGCATTTCGAACATAGCGCCCGGCCCCCGTTATTATTCGGAGCGCTATGTTCTGCTGGGATTGGAGCTGCGTACGGTGGCCTGCGCTTATCATTACGTACCAGGCTGGGGCCGCGTATGTCAGCCTGGAGCGCACGTACGTCTTGTAGATGCCCACCTTTGTTCTGGTGGGCAGGCGGGACTGGAGGACGGGGCGCAATCTTTTTTGCGCGCGCCCCGCGGCTGGAGTTGACCAGGCGCTTGACTTGGTCCTTTAGAGTGAGGCGCTGGTTCAAGTGGCAGCCTAGGTACTTGGTACTGCGCTGCCACATTATCTTCTGGCCGTTTTCGACCAGCTCGGGCATCTTCCGTCTTTGGGGGCCCGTGTAGATGGCGGCGGTTTTACCCACGGTAACCGCTAACCACCATCTCTCCAGCCAGTCCGGCAGTAGGTTGAGCTGCTTCTGCAACCTTTTCACCGCCGCACGGTGGATTCTGTAGTATGAAGCGTTTGGCCAAAAATCATTTTTTTTTAAAATGAGGATAGATGACTATTGTTCTTTGATTTAAAAAATTGAAGGTATATTACATTACTTTTTCATAAACAAAGTGGTTTGAGTCGTTTAGTATTGCTTCTGTGATTCGTCAAACATCAACCTATTTTGTTTTCCTTGTTGATTTATTGCGGATAATCAAATTTAGTTCCGACTTTAAAAAACCATATCTTTAAAAGTTGGAATACGAAGTTAATTTAAAAAATCATGAGTGGTGATTAAGGTATGTAGTATTTAAATCAAATAAATTTAACCCATAAAAGTGACTATTCACTTGGCAAATAAATATATATGAAAATAACACAGTTTTGAAAAATCTATTTTGTTTATGTTTATTTTTACACTTGTGGGGGATTTGGCAACAATAGTTGTTGGTTTCTGGTTACTCTTTAGTATTGTAGTATACAGATATGAGTTGAATATTTCGTGCCAAATCCCCCATAGTGAATGGCAGGGCTTAGAAGTTATGAGGAAGTGGTTTTACAATTTAATGCATAATGAATAGATAGATAGATAGATACTTTTTACTGTACACAATTAATACAGGAAACACATTGTGATTTGCACGATTTAAGCGGTCTTAGCGCTATTAGCAATTTCTCCCAGACAAACTTCAGTGTTGAGTTTTAATTATTATTTGACTTTGATTATTAACTTTTGACTGAAACTTAGCTCATTTACTAGTTTTTTTCGGCCGTGGCCGATAGCCGTAAGTGAACAGTGCATCATATGTTGCTATTCACTATGATAGATGGCAAAATCTGCGTTTAACTGACAATAAGTCTGCAATGAGATGCCTTTTGTGTAATGTATAAATAAATTTTTAATTTCATGCTGACCAAATCTATTGCAAATGAATCAGCCTTTACATTTGGTCTGAGTGTTCTTCATTGTTGGATAAAGTTTTTCGAATGTTATCTACATATAGCTGACAAATTAACGACACAGGAATGGAGCCAATCTCGAGAAACTAACCTCAAAAAAGACACCCTTACGGACGTTTTTAATTTGTTTTTAATATAATCGGACCCAGTCATTTCTTGCTCAACAGTTGTTAGGAAATATAAAACTGTCCTTCCTAGTAAGGTTTTGGCAATGATTTTACCCGGATAAATGGTCCGAAGACCGTTTATACACGCTGAAATTATTATTAAAACAAAGTTTAAATTAAAATGAATTTTATTTTTTATTTACGAGTATTTGGCAAATTTTTGGTTAAATGTCCTTAAAATTCAATTATTTGGATATTACTTAACAATTAAACAAAATAGTTTCAGTCAAAAAATGTAGGTAAATAATATTGGCCAAACGCTCCATAGTACAGAATCCACCGTGCGCCGCCTTGACCCATGGGGTCAAGGCGGCGGGCAAAAAATCGAATATAGAAATTTTCCATGTTACAATGTTAGTTACCGTATTCGTCCGAAACGGCTTTACCGATTCTTAACAAATTTTATATGCGTATTCAGTAGGTCTGAGAATCGGCTACTATCTATTTTTCATACTCCTAAGTGATTGAAGGTTGTTCACCATTTTTTTTTTAAATTTTTGGATGAGATTTTTGTTCTTTATTTTATTTATAATGTGGCATTAAAAAATACATACAACCCTAAGTTAAAGCCATTTTAGTAATTTTTAATCGTTTTCATTCCGCTCGATACTGATCAATTATAGTGTTTTTGACTGTACTTCGATTAAAATTTCCTTTAGCTTATTCAAAAATTTAATTTATTTTATGGCAAATCTAAAATTTATTTTATGAAAGTAAACATTTATTTTTATTATTAAAATTTAGTCCTGATATATGCGAAACAATGGTTTTCCGGGTCAGCTAGTGTTTTTATAATTTGAAAGAATTTTATGACCAAAAGCAATTAAATGATAAATGATTTAATAATAATAATATAATTAATTCAAATGTTAAACTTTTGCCTGCCATTTGTTAGTAGCTTAATTGGCTGAACATAAAATGTATTTATAAACCTGTGTACCACATTTAAAGGCCTATAAATGATTCTGATTATTCAAAAGCACGACATTAAAATAACTAATATTATTTGAAATATTATAAAAAGAGCAACAATCAACATTATTGCACCAGTCAATCAAACAAACAGTCACTTAACAATAGAAGTGACATTTGATCGTTTCCCCTCTTTTATTTACAAGTGTGGCTGATCCGGTAAGCGAGATCATCCTCACGGAACAAGTGAGGTTTAACCTTTAATTAAGGGAAAAAGTAGCTGCTTACAAGATTATTTGACGACCTCCGTGGTGTAGTGGCTCAGCACGCTGGTTTCAAGGCGTCGCCGCTCCGAGGTCCCGGGTTCGATTCCCGGTCGAATCAATATAGAAATCAAAATTTTCTATATTGTCTCGGGTCTGGGTGTTGTGGTACCACCGTTGTGTCTGATTTCCAAAACACAAGTGTAATTAGCTACTTACTTTGGGATCAGAGCAATGTATGTGATTGTTGTCCAATATTTATGTTATCGTTCTATAGTGGTCAACGTTTAAACATTTTATTTGAGCAAGACATACTAAATAATAGATAGGACCGATTTTGATGAAACTTACACTGTACCCTTAGTTGAAATATACTTAATCGAATTTAAACAATCATCTCGCTATGACGACTTGTTTTTGAGAAATCCGTGAACAAACGTCCAAATGTACAAACATACATTCACTTACGAAATTTTGAACACGTTTAAAAGCCTTTATAGATCAACACATCAAATATTATCAAATTCCAACAATATACCTCCTTTTCTTGAAGTCGGTAATAATCAAAGGTGTACCATATTTATTTCTAAAGCGGTATCATAATATTTTTAAGCAACCTTCCTCGAAATATTTGCAATCTAACACAAAGAAAACTCTAGGCAAATGGTTCCTCAGATTAAAAGCGTTTTTAAAAAGACACACAGGCTTTTTAATATTATGTATAGTTCAGTATTCAACTTTGTCCATTAAGCAGTTCGTAATTTTTTTGGTCCTTCGAGCCGGATAGATGGCTATTTACAGAGATTATTATAGAGCATTTTGCATCACTAGAGGAACGAATGCGCTTTTGAACCGGTGCTAACCGGATAACTGAACAGGGGTCGCGATATTAAATCGGGCGCTCTATTCTGGCCGATTAGCTTGGTGGGAGCATTACAAGTATATTTTTTTGAACTTTTAAGTGGAAGAAGGTATTATTTACATTTCTTTTTGTTTAATGTCTCTCTCTTATCAACTATATCTTAACCTCATAACAATCATTTATTTAAATACCTACTCACTGCGTTTTTATTTTATAAGACAAGTACCGTGCCATATCTGTACTTTCTTTTTAAGTCATATTCATTTATTTGCCAACTAAGTGTTACATACATAAATATAGAAAGTCTTATGCTAGACAATTGCACTTATGACTTACTAACCCTTTCAGTTTGGGTATTGCAAAAATATTTGAGGGCTATATTAAATTATTTAATAATTATCTTATAATAATAACAATAACACTTAAAAGTATTACATTTTGGACTTACAATTACAGTGAATACTTAAAGTTTTCACAATACCAGAGCAACTTAAGCCATAAAAATAAACAGTTGGTTATATATTATTTATATGTTTGTATTTTGTTATCATTTATGTCTTTGTTTTTGTCTATTTGAGTGTCAAGTTTTTATGCTGTCTTAATATTTATAAGACAAAAATTCGGGCATCAGTTTATTTTATTTTATCATTGTGTATTTTTTGTTTGATGATCACATATTTTATTGTAACATTTATATATTATGAGTTCTGTGTTTTTTTTTAAATATTTATTTATTATATATCTTTATTTGGTATGATATTTGTTGTTTTTTTTTATTATTTATTTTTATGTATTTTTATTATTATTTATATTTAGGTATCAGTTGATATTTCTATACATTTAAGTAGATATCACTCTATGAAATTAAAAATACTTTAATTTTATAGCTAAGGTAAGGTAACCTAAATTAACAATGTATAAAAAATTACCTCAGTGCCTCACTGTTTTATTCGATCTAGCTTAACAGAGCTGATTTAGTTAAATAACTACACTTAACGCGGTAACTGTTAGTGTGGTTATGATGAGGTGCCTGCGCCAGTGTCGCTTAGCGGAAGTTTAAAGCAAAATAATATCGTATTATTCAACATAGCAGAACTGTTTTTTTTTTCCTTGACAAATTTTAAATGACTCACTAAAAAAAATCCAAAAAAATAAATTCAATATTCAAAAATCATTTATTCAGTTTAACACAAAATTCCACTTATGAACCTAAATAATTAATTAATATCAATCAATTATGGCCCAGAACATGTCTCCTTATCTTTTGGGCCCTACTAACGCTTCGAGACAAGCCCGACAATCTGGCAAGTGCTGAGAAGAAACGCCGGAACAAACTCAGTCACCACTAGCTGCCACAAAAATGATACAAATCAAAATTAGCAGGTAGGTACATCAGTTTGGTGCAGGCTGAACTGTCCATACATTCTCGTCATTGACTCTATGATAGTGTAAAACTCTATGATATGGTTAAAGTTTATCGGGAAAAGACAAACCTATAGACACAGCAGAGCAATTTGATTTTAAAATATTATGTACTGTTATTTAGGATGATTTATGTTAAATTAGCTCCAAATACCGACGTGCTAATCTAATCACCACACATATCTAGGGTTCAGAACCGTTGGTTCTACACATCAGCATATCATGGTACGCCAAACTAACGACTAAGCTAAGACCCTATTTAATTCGTTTACTTTACATAATACCTAATCTATTTGAACAGTATATATTCCTGTGTGTAATCAAAGTCAGATCCGATAATATATTAGGTATCTGAATGGCGAAATGTTCGGATGCCGTTATTATACCGTTGCCGTTATTAACGGCAATAACGGTGATATAACGTTATGTAACGGAGTGGCGCATAGCTCACTATCTCATTATGTGAGCCTACCTACTGAATCACGGTCCGATAGGAGTGGCGTGGAGTCGCGATCGAATAAAATGTTAAGTAACGAGATAACTAACTAGATCTAAATGTATTTATTAGACCAAAAACACGTATAAAAAGATATACACGAAATCATAAAAATAAACTTAATAATCATTATCACTTAAAAACGAACCGTTTCCTTGTGGCAAGGACGCGATGATGGATAACCATAAAAAAAACTAGTTATTTTGATAATTAGAAAAAAAAGCATCTAAAGCACTTAATTAAGTTTGTCACGATGCCACAGGCAGACACACATCGTGAAAAAGGGATTACTAACACTGAATAAACCTATATGAACAATACTCTACAATTGAACATAATAATTTAAAATGTACCATCGCTAGCACATCAGGTTGCCCACTTTTATTGCAAACTAGCCCTCATTACAACGGTATAAGACGCCACAGTATTTACCTTGACGTGTTGTTGTCCGTACATTCCCCAAACCACCTGGCCAAAGCGCTTGTATCTCGTGTCGTCTTTTGTTTAAGAAAGAAAAACATTTTTTCAGCACCAATTTAATTGTTTGAAAATGATAACGCGCCAGAAAACTCGACCTTTAGATAAGCTTATTTACTGCCACCCCTTACTGATGTCAAAACCATCGTGAAAGCCCTAAAATATAAAAGACATGCAGATATTATGCATTTTTGGATGACTGGTATGGTTACTTAAAAATTAAGTCAATAATAATTAACCGTCCGTTGATTGGATGATAAGACGTACTCGTACATAGGACTAAAACTTACTAAAGTCGGCGTATGATCAGCTCCTGTCAGCGTCACGTCTATCTAGCTTGCACTTACCAATAAAACTACGCAATGCAAATTCCAATTTCTATTGACTTATCGTCATTAGGCTTTAAGACCAACTGCTAATGAGCTGACTTCATAAATTACCTATGTTATTTTTTCGTAAAATTATCATTACCCTATTAGAAAGTTGTCTCCACGGATCTCCTGTGCCAAAAGCGCGCAGACTACCCTCATAACGCCGCCAATAAACCTTATTCCTTTGTCAACGGCCAATTTGTCATCCATTGTAGCCCCTGCCCCCGCCCCGCCCAGAGCTGGCAGGGCGTCACAGAGATGCGGACGATGTACGATGCGATATCTTTCTTATTATAGAAGCAAATTATAAAATAAAATACCGGCCAAGTGCGAGTCGGACTCGCGTACTGAGGGTTCAGTGCCAACTTTAACTGAATTAGGGAATCCAGTTACTTCCACTAAGCTAAAATACCACAATATTTTGTTGAGAGCAAATATAACTTTGTTTCTCATAGTGGTTCTATGAACAACAAAGTGCTCCACTCCTAAAATATCTTTTTTTGTTGTTTTTGTATAATAATCGTAAAGCGGTCAGGACAATACATCTTCCTACCAAATTTGAAGTGTGAAATTTTTTTTAACGACAATATGCTCTACTTTACTAATTTGTCCATTTTGGCGTTCGAAAAACTAAATGAGACCTTCCATATTTAAATTATTCCATGGTTAGGGCTGTCGATGGTAAAACAGTACCGTTACCATGAGTTTAGGACGGTTTTACTCGCTAGCGACGACATAAAAAAGTCTATGGGAAATTGCACAGAACTAATAATTTTCATACAGAATGTCACGTCGTCGGCAGCGAGTACTACCACCGTAAACTCATGGTAACGGTACAGGCCCTTACTTGAACATTATAGTATCACTCATAATACCTATTTATAATAGAATTCTTGCTATAAATTTTATTGAAATGTCTGAACCCTGTGGCGACCCCTCCTCTGCCTTAGCGTAATAATGGGCCAAAACATTATGTTCGAGTGGGGACACGCGGCGCAAAAAACAATTAAATATTTTGTCTCTGGTACAAGTGTATTTTAATCTGTCGCGCAAGTGCACCGCTTTTGAATTTGAATTTGGAAGGGTGGAACATATTTGTTTTTTGCGTTCCATTTTATTTGATTCGTGACTTTTATCTAATCTGCCAGGAATGTTGATGGGGATGATTAAAGTTGTTTGATGATTTTGTTTCGTAATAATAATTTTATAACTTGTTGGCTTGTTGCTTTGAAACGGAATATGATAATTAATAACGATTGAAAAGTATCGATATAATAATTTAAATAAACTAATAATACTACTCGGACTACTTACGTAGTTTCAATAATAATGTCATCCGGAATCATTCCTTGTGTACAATAAAGTATTCTATCCTACTATATCTTAACTCAAGTTTCTTACAGTATACCTAAAAACCAAACCAAGTGCGAGACGGACGTGCACACAAAGGGTTCCGTGCCAGCTTTAACTGAATAAGAGATACACTTACTTCCACTTAGCCAAAATACCACAATATTTTGTTGACAGCAAATAAAACTTGTTTTTCATAGTATCTTTAAAACTACTAGTTCGATCTCGTTCAAACCAATTTTCATATAATATCAAAATAAATGCCACATCGCATCATCGTAGCTCCTCTGATTCAGTAGCTCTTTAGTTAATGGTTCGTTGATTAATTATTATGTTGTTGTCGCATTAATAACCGCTGCCGCCATTTTGAAATTGGTGGCGTTTACCAAATTATGTTAAGCGGGTCGAAATTAATTTTGGTAAATGTTTTAAATTGGTTTTGATTATTTTTTGGGTACAGAAAAAGATGTTATAAACACAGGCTGTTGTTCAGGTCAGCGACGAGCGATTAAGGGGTGGTTGTGCTAAATGATGGCAATGATATTTTCTGAGTATCTGTAAAGAAATGGTTAAAAAGTAAATGCTATGACGAATCTCAATGCCTTTTGAATGAAGTGCAACAGTACTAGTAATAGCACTATTTTTTATTTATAAAGACTCAAGCGCACGCACACACACACACACACACACACACACACACACACGCACACACACACACACACACACACACACACACACACACACACACACACACACACACACACACACGCACACACTCGACGCACACACACGACGCACACACACACACACGCGCGCGCGGCCACGCGCCAGTTAATAACTAACACATACAGATAAGCATGCCTGAACCACTACACATTCAAAAGGGAAGACTGGTCTTCACGACACAGGGTATCCTTGTGTGAAGTCCAGCATATACTGCATAATTTCGTTTAAAATGCGCCTATTTTCACATTTGACAAATTTGAATGTTACTTAGAATCAACAAAAGTTATATTTTTGTCCATGTGAACTCAAAATCGATCGAATCTACCGTCCAAATTCCACCTTAATAAAACCACAGAGAATCAAAAACCATTTTTCACTGACGAGAATCTACGTTTTAACCACACAAATCATATTCGCTCCGAGGAATGTAATAATGGCCCCTGTTTTGTGGGCTGCTGCAAGCATAAATAAAAACGGTTTGAATATTTTTGAAGCTCAGTTTTATGCTAATCTAATAAATAAAATCTATTAGTTTGCTAAGTATTAAGTACCCGTTGTTTAAACTGCAGAATATGTATAGCGTCTTTAGTAACAGACACGGTCGCAGCCTGAAATTTTGGACTCACTACACTAATAAAAATAGGTATCTGGAATAAAATAATAAGAAGACAGCCTTTATTTTGAATATTTATAAACGATATTACAAGAATATTGGTACATAATATTTATCATAACGACGTATATCGATTTTGCTAGGATTACAAAAACTACGTAGCTTGTTTGGCCAGTTTAAGTAAATGCCGCTGTTAATTTACTACTTTATAGCTAGAAATTTCCTTTAATTACTTACATTTTTTATAGATTTCGACCTTAGATTTGGGGGGGTCATGTCCCCCCCCCCCCCCCTCTCTTCGGACCGCACCTGTTCAGAAATACTAAGGATAAACATAGCAGTATGAGTCCATCATACCAACTTGTAGTGACGTGCTCGTAGCGCAGTGGTGGCAGCGCTTTGGTAGTGATACCGAAGTGAAGCAACCTACGGCGCGGTCGTGTTTAGATAGGTGACCATTCCGATCATTATGTGACGTATCTATATGACGAGCATCTCCGTCCGTTCTTCGGAAGGCACGTTAAGTCGTTGGTCCCGGCTAATAGACAGAGGCCCTATGGGCGGCTTGGTAACGTCTGACAGCAGGGTTAGTCGCTTGCCTTGCAAACACCTCGTCACCGACCCGCACTGAACCCGCGTGGTGGAGTATGGCTCAAACTACCTCATAGTTGATGTAAGGCCTTTGTCCAGCAGTGGGACGTTACAGGCTAACTTTACTATACCAACTTGGGTGGCAATCGTCAGGTAAATTTTGTAACTCCATTTTTATAAAAGTGTCTTATCTGACAGAAGGTTAATTTTGAACTTCTATTATTAGCGTATGGAACTGGCACCAAGAATTCGGTGCTCCATGAGTGTACCATCCACTCGAACCCGACTGTATCCTTTTCTGACGTCCCATATAGCACTCGGAACCGAGTTTTTAGCCACCAACACGCTGGGTGACGACCACTCACGTCCGACTGTGCATGCTTTAAAAAAAATATAGAGCCCATATATATTTTTTCAATTTTTTATTACATTATGCCTCAAAATTTTGTTTATTTGGGTTATTCCGCGTCTTTTTTTTTCAAGGCAGTCAGTGAAAAAGGTGTCGTATTTGCGAAACATTTTTTTCTTGACATAGCCTTCTATACGCAGTAATAACAACTCAATGAGTTAAGGTTTTCTGGAGGCCGATTCTCGCGGGATTCGAACTTTTTTCGTGAGGTGATTCGATTGCGAGTTTAACCGTTTTACCTAAAAAAACAAGTAAAATATCTACACGTAAAAAACTATCACACAAACAAAATCTAAATGCATAGAAATCGAGACCCTGAGAAATCAAAAACTATTTTTTCTTCGACAAAGAAAATTCGATCGGTGAACTTTTTTCGTGTACGAATTACACTAGAATTGTCCCCCTGATGCTAATTTACCCACAAAAATATTAATTTATTAATAACATAACTTTTTCAAACTACCTACGTGCCTACATTCCCATGTACCTACTAGTTAGGTAAGTAGTATCGGTTATGTCATATATTATAATCTTAATAAATTAAAGTTAATTTATAACCGTTTCAAAAAACCGCAAAATCCATCGTTTTAGCTCTTTAAAAAAACGTATGATTTTACCCAAAACACGCGGCACCCCTTGAATCGTATCGCGGACGCCATATTGAATATTTTTATTATGAATACTGGCGATCAAAGCGCGGGAACCGTTTGATCTCCCACAACTATTCGAAAATTAAAAGGCCGTAACGAAATATTGAGTTTTGGAATGTTATAAACGGTTATTAATAAAGTTGCCAGCTTTTTAATAAAGAGTGATATCAAAGCATTGTTGGGATGCAATGGCGTTGTTGATATTATGATGAAATTTAATTGTAAATATTTAAGGCTTTTGCGCAATCCATTAGCATCTGAGCTCCGCAAGTTAGCAACTTTTATTTATTTATTTATTTAAACTTTATTGCACTGTAAGTTGTACAATTGGCGGACTTAATGCCTAGTGGCATTCTCTACCAGTCAACCACCTGGTAATGCAGAGAGTTTAATCAGTGGCGGAATATTAATAATATGTGAGAAGAGTGGTAAGAAAAAGAAGTAAAATGCACTAACATAAACATACATACTAATATTACACAAATATATAATAGGATACATAAGCAAAACTTTTGGTTGGACCCTTGTCAAATTTCTTTTGCATAAAAGTTCTAAAATAAAAGGTCATAAAAGTCATTTCTTTAATGGTCTAGAATGATTTTAACACTCACAGTGACATATTTTATAATCATAAAGACGTCACGCGTAATGACGTAGGTTTCCATAAGAAACCACAAATTTCGCAGGGTCGTACAGACAGCACGGTAGCTGAATTGGTAGGCGTGTGGCCCGGTTAGCCAGAAAGTTGCTGGTTCGAGTCCCGCCCGTGCGCAAATTTTTGGTTTCTTATTTCATCTTTATGAGTCATTTATTTGTGTAAATAGACCCACTTGGGACATTTGTACACACCCCTTATAAACCCTGCTGAGAAGTAACTCGAACTCGGGCACTATTGTCAATGCCTCTTTTAAAAATTTTACAGTATTTGTGGTGATCATACAAGGTATAGCTACATTTTACCATTTCTTCATTAGGGTTTTTATAACAGACCGGTTTAAATTTACCAATCAGTAAAAGAACAATGAATTCTGGTAGTTTATTGAAAAAAAAAAACTTTTCTCCATGAAAGAATTACCAAATTTCCGAAGCCAATTTGCCGAATAAGAAACTTATCCTTAGTTATAGTATTATATTTGTATATGTCACTTTTATTCGTGAATTAACCTAAATTCTTGCGTACATGCATACAATTTACATAAATAGATAAATTCGAATTTCTAATTAATTACATCTTTAACAGTCATTTTTTATTTTTAATAAGAGAGAGTTACGTAGGTACAAACGACGCATAAGTAATTTGCATGGTTTATAAGTATCAGCCAAAGGACGTCCACTGCTGAACAAAGTCATATTACCTCAGAGTTTAAAAGCTAGTGACTTCCGTCCCATCCAACATTAAGGAATCATCGACCGTAAATACATGAGTAAAGAATCTGACAGCAATTTAAATTTAACCCAGTGATAAGCTAGTTAGGTCGATCTAGAAACTTGGATTTCTCTGTAAATATAGCTTGAAGCACGTCATTAATTAATCTAGATTTGACTTCCAGATTCGTAGGTAGACACTAAGACACAGTATCTATGAGACCACGGAACGCCTTATTTAATATTATCTGTGCGAGTTAATGTTCAGTCAACAGTATCAAGACAAGTATCATTTTAATACCTTCCTCTTCTAAAAACCCATGACGTATCCACTTAAACTGTACAAATGTAAGTTACACGCTTTAAATTAATAAGCTAATATTGCCACATCGTCCCTAATCGATGTCCCGTGACCCCTTACATCCCCTAGCTACCCCATCAGCCCTGCAGGTGGCGCTGCTGTTCTTTTCTTTCGACAAGAGGGTCGCAAAACATGGCAATAAATACTTGGGGAAAACAATTTGTACTAAAATTAATGTTGCACCCCTCCGCTGTTATAATTTCGTTGGTTTAATTTTGGTTTTTGACACTTCTGTGTAATAAATGAATATAAAATTAGAATAGGCGCCCCATTTTGGTTTTCATAGACATTTGAGGTCTAAAATTGATGAAGGGATTTTTTTTAACCACTAGTAGTTTGGGCACTGGCTGGAGACAAAAGTCAGCAACAAATTAAAAATAAACTTTATTTTTCAGCTATTCAGGATCCAGCCAGCTATCTTTTTAAATCCTATTTGATTTGATAAACCCTACTAGTAGCCTTCATCTCAGCCCTAGCAACCACCACCAGTTAAGGTAGTTAACTGCAAATATGTTGAATAAGCAGTCCCCGCTCAAACAGCGTCAGTATTACCAGGATGGAGTCCTGGGAAGGACTCCTCTTTAGAAAGGTAAAAATATTCACTGACGATCCTTAGACATGGCGAGCAAACGCCGCCATTAAATAGGCGTTCCCCTGTTGTTGGGTAGCAGCAACATCAGTACACTGGCAGAAGGCTGAAGATATATTATTTCAGGAAAGGCTTTTGACTGGGCATTAAGAAATCCTTGGTTCTTAAACTGTGGTGTGGAAGTCAAGAGGGAAATCACCACACTATTTTCCCGAATTTTGGAGTTTATAATGGAAAAATCTTCACTGACAAGAGTTTTAACTCTTAAATTAGATGATGATGATTTGATAAAGAGGTTTTGCATCCGGAAACGAGTGAACGAATGTAAATTCATTATGTGACAGCCACCCTAATATGAAACTAAAGCAAAATGTACAAAGTGAAATAAACTAAGTTAAACTTAAGCAGCATTAAAGCAAATGAGGGTTCTAATAAAAGCCGTAAATCCGCTCAATTGACCGTCTGTACCTAATCCGGCTCTGCGTTACGATTGTTATAAATTTCTGTCTCTTTAAAGCAGGGACGAACTGAGGTAATGGTAAAGGAAAAAAATTAAACCATCTATACTCATATTATATGTATAGCTGAAGAGTTCGTTGGTTTGTTTGAACGCGCTAATCTCAGGAACTAATGGACCGATTTGAAAAATATTGTTGTGTTGGATAGCTTATTAAAAAACATCATGCTGCGAAGGGAGGGGAGGAAGCAAACTCAAAACGCGCGAACGATGTCGCCGGGGCAGTAAATAATATTTAAATCCAATTAAAATATTTTTTGTTCAACGACAATAACGTCGACAAATGAAGCTATTATTATTTGTTGCATTTGTTTTTTGAAATGTAAATTTAAATAAATGCATTATCAAACACAAATATACTCATAAGTAAAAGACCTAAATTTCCTATAAGCTGCATCGATCTAAGCGTCTAATGCACAAGTAAGTTTGGTTCTAATTATAGTTTTGATAGTGTTTTGTCACTATACAAACATAATAATGTAAAATGCACTTGAAAAAAGCAACGAGGAATCAGTAAATACGGGGTTTGATTCCTCGTCTGAAACAGTTGCTTTATTCAAATTTATTTTATATTATTAAGGTTCATTATACTTAATCCAGCATTTTACTTCAACGACTTGTTTGCATGCATTTTGAATTATTTGTTGGTAGTAATCAATAGAAGTTGGTCCCCTAAGTCGATTTCGACTACGGTGGCCAGTCACAACGACTAACCGACTGCGCGGGACATATCATAGTGCACAAGTGTGTGCGCACACACAGGTGCACTCCTATTCCTTTTCACTCTCAAAGCCCGATGGGACAGCAATCTAACATGACCGGAGAGAGATCAGGCGCAGGTGTGGGTGTTCTTTACGTGCTTTTCCAAGGCACTGGGGTGTGGCGCCGCCAACTTCCAAACTCCTATTCAAAGGGTAAATTCTAAGGGTAGCCCACCCTTAGAATTTCTGAACAGAAAAATTTAGGTAAATATTTTTTGGTCGGACCCGGGGATCGAACCCGGGACCTCTGACGCAGCCGTCGCTTTTAAGTGCGACCCTCTTACCGCTGCGCCACAGAGGCAGTAAAAACGAGGTACTAATTGAACATCTAAGCAAAACAAGATTGCCCGCATCCAGTCAGTTTTGTATGGACCGTACCGCAGACCGCACTAAGTGTGACAAATCCTGTATGCTTCTCAAGACACATTTTCTGTAAAAAAAAATACCTTTCCAACATCAAATACAAAAACAATTGCAATACGTCCTCAGTTCGTCCCTGCGCTCCGGAATGTTCGCTATTTAAATTAATCGGGGGAGCCGCCACTTTTTGCCTTGTTCTTGCGATGAAATCGTTTGAGAGCGAGTCTCGTTCGCTCTTTGCTCTTTTTGCAGCGAATATTGCGGTGTTATTATTTTTCAGGTGCTGTGGGTGTTCGTTGCGGATTTGAGAATCAATACATGTATAAGTATTACCTACGTACAAAACAAATATAAACAATAAGTGACTGGAGAATGCCTTAAGACACTGAACCCATAGTATTAAAAAAATACCCTAATACATTAAACTACTATTATCTACTAGAGTCAGAAAGTGACACCACGAACAAATTTCGTGTTCCATTCATTAACGACACAGACATCAACTTATATAGCACAGATTCATAATTAGAAATTCAAATTTTCAGGAAAACGACACACATCTTGTCGCTGTATTTGAAACACATTTTTTGCTTCTCATAGTTTCTTTACGTAGTAGTAACAACTCACTGTAAAATAATAACTATACTTTTTGAGGGAGCACAACTATGCAATATGCTTCCTAACCATAAAATAGTGTTTAATACATTAATTTGATCGATACTGTGTTGCGATCCTAGTCTTGCGGCGCGCGCTCCTAAACACATCATTTTGAATACTTACCTATTTTTTGCTTGTTTGAGAACCCCGTAAAGTAGTCGTTTTCGCGACGTTGTTCCCTTGACACAAACTGACCTAAAACTTACCTACCTGAAAATTTTTGATGACGTATGACGTTTTAATGCAGTTGATTTGTGTGGGAATCTCCCAAGGATTTAAAGGATATTTTAGACTAAACCTCCCTTATGTTTTGCCCCATAACGTTGAATCCACTGCCAATCTTGTGTGAAGTAAATTTAAATATAAACTAAAACTGTGTTTGGAGTCGAATACTGGTAACTTGTTTTAACATTATTGTTAATTTGATCTATCTCTTTATGAATGAAATAAAATTGCGCATTAGAATAAAGAAAAGACGAGGTAAGGTGCAAGAAATGTTGACTCTTAAGGTGGGTAGGCGAGAGTAACAGTATTGACAGTTAAAAACCTCTGCTTTTGAACGGATTAGTAATTCGTATTGCGATTTCACATTATGTTTATAATATAATTGTTATAAAATTACATAAATATAAAAATAATAATAGCATTGTAGTATTATTATAATAATTATTATCGTATTCACTAAGTGTGATGATGACATAGGTACCTACTGAATATTCACTTGTCAAAACTTTTATGCAGGATTACAACGGATTTACCTTCGTTAAACTTTAGTAAGTAGCTCACAGTTAATTATAGTGTATACCCTTGGTTAGTTTGTGACGATCAAAGGACCTTAATGAAGGGTCAGATAATAGTTTTGAAAGTTTATCGATTTTGTATTATTTATTATAGACAGGTAGTTTGTTTTGTTTTCTGCGCAGGCCGCAGACTTTTTAACGGGAGATAGAAGGATCGATCGCAAAAATCTCTGAACGATTCATCCAACGGGCTCCCAGTAAATTTTCATTTAAGAGACTCGTCCGTGCACACTTCTAGATACGTATATCGGAAGCATCAACAAAGCGTAATCCATTACCTAACTTCTAATACATCATCATAGTATATAATTATTATAGTATGTACAAATATAAGTATTTATTTTATCGCTTGCGTTATGTATATGTAATATTTTATTAGATCATATTGTATTTATTGTAAATTGTAGCTTTTTGTTTTGAGTTGTGATATATGTTTCTCATGTATTTTTTATGTGTGAAAGTTATCGTTTTGTGTGAAAGTTATCGTTTTTTTCTTTAATAGATAGTAACTCATTTTCTTTTTGTCCGTCGCTCGCACCGCCTACAATCATTTCTGCTTAGCCCAAAGGTATGACTGGTAGAGAATGCCATATGGCGTTAAGTCTACCTTTTGTACAATTTTTTGGTTACGCAATAAAGTATAAATAAATTAAAATAAAATGAACGTTTTTTGTGTATAAAGACAGCATTAGCAGCATTATCAGCATTGCACCCGTGCGAAGCCAGGGCGGGTCGCTAGTCATAAATAATTATTTTCAACACACTTGCTCAAAACGACGTTTTTATTCCACCGATTTTTGGCTCATAATCCTAGATATTAAACACGCGTGCTTTTTCACTATATTATTGAACGAGTGCCTTTAGTTTATTAACTCGACCAATTTACATTTGTAACCTAGTACCAAGTCGTAAGTAAGAAGAAGAAGCGATATAATTTAGTCGGGTGCTAACTTTTGTTTTAGCAACAAAATAATTAACAACATTACACAAACCGTAATGCCAAACAGAACTGTTTAGTACCGTCCATAAAGATGAAATAAGAAACCAAAAATTTGCGCACGGGCGGGACTTGAACCAGCAACCTTTTGGCAAACCGGGCCAAACGCTCTTACCAATTGAGCTACCGTGCTGTTAGTCCGCCCCTGCGAAATTTGTGGTTTCTTATGTAAACGTCAATTGCGTGACGCTTAGCGCCATCCAGCCGTCCGTTCATGAAACAGATGGCCCAAGCAGTTATTCTTTACAGAATAAATTCAACTTGGAAATTGATGTCGCTTCGCTATCTAATGCTTTAAAATGTTTTTAACACTCACAGTGTCATATTTTATATTCATAAAGATGAAATAAGAAACCAAAAATTTGCGCACGGGCGGGACTTGAACCAGCAACCTTTTGGCAAACCGGGCCAAACGCTCTTACCAATTGAGCTACCGTGCTGTTAGTCCGCCCCTGCGAAATTTGTGGTTTCTTATGTAAACGTCAATTGCGTGACGCTTAGCGCCATCCAGCTATCCAGCATGTTTAGTACCGTTTTGAAAATTGTACTTTTACTGTTTTAATAATTGTTTGTTTTTTCAAAGGTCTTTATTTTTATAAATAATTACAGTGGTAGTCTTAGGTCGAGTGTACATTATTCCTAGGTCTAAAACAGCGGAAATCAGGATAGTTTATGAGGCTACATGCCTATTATAATTATTTGCATAATTACTTAAATAAAATACGTTGTTCATTGATATATCATACCTACGAACACTGCACAGTTGCTCGTTTTCGACTTTTTTGTTATGAAGTGGGTACTGTAAAAAATACCACCTTTTACACTTTCCTATGATGACTTCTGTTATGAATTGTGAAACACAAAAATCAATACATTGAAACACACTCACACACTTTTGCACTAGAAGTAACTACTTGTAAGTATAAATTGTCATATTTTGTTGCTATTAATAACATTTAAGACCATTATTTTCAACTGCCTATTTCAACTGTTTTAATAATTAAAAACTTACTAAATCAAGAGTCTTGTGTTTTCCTTCCAAGTGTGTTGAAAAACGTCATATGAAACACGTGTGCCTGTGACCATAATATACGCGACTTTCTTATGGTGCATCAATTTGGTTCTAAACTAACAAATAAATGATTCATATTTCATATAGAACTTTTAAGAAGACGTCTTGTTAGTATTTCATAAAATTCTTTTCTAGACTTAGGTTTGTAATAAACTACCGTTAATTTTTTTTACAAAATACTAACTTTAAAAAAGTAAAAACCGACTTCAAAACCAAAATGCACTAAAAAGTCTTAAATAAACTCTTGACTATTGAAAGGAAAGGAACACATTTTAGGCAAACAATTTATTTTTTCCTTTTAATAGTCAAGAGTTTATTTAAGACTTTTTAGTGCATTTTGGTTTTGAAATCGTTTTTTTTTCTTTTTTAAAGTTAATTTTATTTTAGGGGGGGGGGCTTGCACCTTATGACTCTGTTTTAAATAACATGCAGTCGAATTGATAACCTCCTCCTTTTTTGAAGTCGGTTAAAAAGGTAAGATTAAAACAAGATATTTTCAATAAATAAGCGTTTATTATGAACGTAAGTACGACATTAACTATATTATAGATTACAATTTGATCTCATTATATACAAACAATGATGAAGTGCGATTTAATGCTAAGCCAGCGGTCGTCAACATTTTAAGAAAACAAAATTGTAATTTGAGTTTTATTACATTATATAAATTATTTCATCACTTTAAATGCCAAATGAATTCTTTTTGTCGAAATCATTTTTTATTGTATTTTTAACAATAAAAAATATGAACGAATGCCAATATTTATAGATTAATTTATATATGCACTATTTAAGAACTTATATGACAAACCTACAATATTTCTTCAGCTACGTTCAAAATTATTCTATGGTCTGATACATAGGGTGAATTTTTAGCAAACCCTCTAGGTAAATATCACACATTTCGAAATGTGGAGGCATGACAGTAGTTTAAAGTACCTACATAAAATTACAGACCATTTTTTTAGTCTTCAAATTGTGTGTTTTATGTAACAAGTTATGTCAGATACGCTTTAATACAGCTGTAATATTTATATACTGTAGCAAAATCAATTACAATTTCAAATAGCTTACGAAATATGACATTTAAAATCTACGGGAATCTAAAGAATTGTGTTTGGTAAATTTGAGATAAAGCATAAATGCTTTTTTTATGAACATTTATAGCCTAATTTATTTTGATTAGTCTATTTAATTATTAAATTATTAAAACAATATTTGAAGGAAGAATATTCGTTTTAGTGCACTTAGAATTTTCATAAAACGTTGACCAACCCTGGTTTTACAAAATAAACTAACACAATTTATAATCTCGAATAATTCAAAGCTATCTCAATTGGAAAAGCCGAGCATTTTCACCCAACTGCGCTTAAAACGAGAATGTTTTATGGGATGCAAATAAGTTATAATTTATCTATATAATAATAATAATAGTTCCCCAAGCCGATTTCGACTACGGTGGCCAGTCACAGCGACTAACCGACTGCGCGGGACATATTATAGTGCACGCGTGTGTGCGCAAACACAGGTGCACTCTCTATTCCTCTCTCTCTCATAGCCCGATGGGACAGCGAACTGACACGACCGGAGAAATATCAGGCGCAAGACCAACGGCTTTACGTGCTTTTCCGAGGCACGGGGGTGAAACACCGCCAAACCGAAAAACTATGGTATATATTTTTGGCCCGACCCGGGGATCGTACCCGAGACCTCTGGCGCAGCCGTCGCTTTAAAGTGGGACCTTCTAACCGCTGCCCCACCGAGGCAGTTATATATAAATTTAAACATTATATTCATATAGTCAATATGGAAGTCTGAACTAATTATTAACTTTGCAGGAATTCCACTATTTTATGTTTTTTTTATTTGCAAAAGTTCATTTGAGTTTAATCTCATTATGATGAGAATTAATCTAAAAATCTTAGATAAAGCTAAATAAGATATCCAATTATTGGGTTCTAATAAAAATGGACGTCCACCGACAAGATGGACAGACGACCTTGTAAAGATCGCAGGATCAAACTGGATGCAGACCGCTAGTGATCGGTCGCTGTGAAAAGCCGTGGGAAGGCATATGTTCAGCAGTGGACGTCCTTTGGCTGATAATGATGATGATGATGATGACGATGAATATAGATTTTAATCATGTATTTTTCGGAATATTATTATTAATAAGTTACAATGAAGTTCTGTGCTTTCTTTTGCTTTAATAAGAAAAGTAAGAAAACTCAGTCGTTATTTGAATGATAATAGTCGTAGAATTCAACTTTATACTTCAACTATTTCGCAATTTAAATTCTAAGGTCTAATTCCACAATTTCGGGTTAAAGTTAGCTAACTTTGCATTCTGATACCATCAGTAAGTTATTAACACAGACAGAATTTAACCCTGAGTTAAATAGTTAACAATAGACTGCGCAACAACTTTTGGCTTAAAGTCCTCATCAATCGTAGTGCTGATACTAATGTCTTATATTATCTGATTCTGATATAAAAATCCTTTCATGCACCCAACACTTTATTTTTATAATTATTTACCTTATAATCTTACACACAGGATGTAAAAAGCTTAAGCAAGTCTGATTTTACACATGATAGACATGCTACTAAATAAATAGAAAAGAAATTTAAAAGTTACATTTTATTAATTTTAAATTACAGTGGAAAATATAAGTATGCATTACATTAAAAATGTGTTGCTGTATAATTTAAAAAAAAAAGTTTTTCACATCAAAATCACATCATCACCGATTAGCATTGTTAGTGTCATGGGATATTTGCACTTAAATGCTGCTCTTCAGATTACTAAACACCTATTTTAGCTATTACACTGTTCTGTCACTTTCTGTCAAATGATGACAGCGCCTAGAAAGAACGAGACAACAGGTTTATTAGACTGTTTGCGTTATTATGAATAAGGGGGTAAAACTGCAGTGTTTTGCCTTTCCAAACAAAAATAGTGTTAAAGAGATCTTTCTTTTCGTCATCTCAAACCATATTTACAGCCTGTATATTAGTAATATTTCTGTATATTTGTTTACGCGGCACAAACAGTGTGGTCGAGAGGCCTGAGTTCCAACTTCACATCGTCTGAATGCAGCTCTGAGACTATTTCACGTAACCTGTTGTAAAGAAACAAAAAAGTTTTAAATAAGTGTCAAATATGTGACAGTCTGTATATTTACTCAAACGGTGTTATTCAGAAAGGAAAAGGCAAAAATAGGTTAGATTTTTTTAACACTCACAGTGTCATATTTATATTCTTAAGGGCTGATTTTTTAATAGGCAGATAGTAAATACTCGTCGAACGTCACTTAATTGTCAGCAATCAAAGGCACCTGTTATTTTTTTTAATCTTTCGCTTTGTAATTTATCAGTCTGATAAGTTTTATCCGACCTTACCTGAATATAAATGTGACACTGTGTATAATATACAATAAAACAAAAGTGTAAGTTAAGAAAAAATAATGTCTTTTCAATTTCTCTAAACAGTTGATTTTTTTATGAGTTTAAATATAAAAAATGAGTTTATATCCCTTCTCCTTAATGCTGCAATATCCTTTTTCACTGACACTGATGCATACGTCACTGATGGGCACGATTCGTCACTGTGTCTGCACTGTTGTGTGCGGTACCATTACCATGAGTTTACTCGATAACGACAAAACACCGTTGCAATGGTGTTACTCGCTAGCGACGACGCAACTTTTTGTATAGAAAATTTTAGTTCCGTCAATGACCGCTAGAGGCGCTGTGCAATTTTCCATAGACATTTTTTTACGTCGTCGCTAGCGAGTGAAACCGTCGTAAACTCATGGTAACGGTACTGATCGAGTGTAAGCAAAGCTTTCCAATCTAACACAAGATTTCCCGATTTTTTCTGTTTTCGTACATGTTCTGTGTAAACTATTAAAAATGATTCTTTTTAAATACCCTATAGTTAAAGTATTCAAACAAAGTTATAATTTTCAATGCTTTTTATTCTTTTACGATTGTATTTGCGTTAAATTCGGTATAATGGATACATGATACAAACATTCATGCTTATACTGCTTCTAATAAGTACCCTTGTCTGTGACTTTGCCATGGTTGGGTAAAAAAATATTCGTTAAACAGTTTCCTAAACTCCTTTAATCAACAAAATTATCGATAAAATGATGTCTGTGAAAATCGATTAAAACTTCTTCATGAATTAAATCGATCGATAAAAGAAATCGAATCGGTAACAGGCCATTGAATCACTATGTGATTAAGTATGAGGGCTGTCAAAAGATAAAGAAACGATTGGTAAAGGTACAGAGGCCTTTTAAGTGGTAATGCGACGGTGACCTTAGCTTGATACTCACTTGGCTAGCTGTGTTGGCGTGACGTAGATTGTGTCGTCCGTGGGAGCGTCGCCCGAAGCTGGATACTTGATCGTACCGACGTCCACTGATTTGCCGGCGAGCGCCTTAAAAACAATAGTGAAGTTAGCCTGTAACGTCCCACTGCTGGGTAAAGGCCTTACCTCAACTATGAGGTAGTTCTAGCCATACTCCACTACGCGGGCTCAGTGCGGGTTGGTGGAGGGGTGTTTGCGACTAGCCCTGCTGTCAGATGTTATCAAGCCGCCCATAATGCCTCTGACTAGGCTTAACGACTAATATCAAACGATATTAGCCGGGATCAACGGCTTCACGTTCTCACCGAGGTACGGTGGAGTCATCACCTCTAAATTCCTGACTCCAAGCTGTTTCCGTCTATTTTAAAGACATAATGACTGAGAAACTGTCGGGATTCGAACCCGGAACCTCTTTGGTAGCAAGCAGCGAGCTAACTGCTACACCAACGCAGACAAAGGTAAATAAATAAGTATTGTACAGTCGCCGCCAGATAAATCGAAGCAGACAAAGTGACCAAATACTTCTGAACAGTTTGAAATGTCAATAAATTCCATACACTACAAGTTACCATTAATAACAGAACATTAATTATTTCATTAATATCTGAGCAGATGCTAGTCAATAACTTCTATACACACAACTAACCATTAATATCTAAACACTCATAGCGTCAAATGTATCTACGCAGTCGGTCTTAAATATCTGAGCAATCGAGAAAAATTGTAGAAGGAAGTGCTTCCAACTTAACTATAAATACTATTTAAAAAATAGGAACTCCTTTCATAGTTTATAGTGTAGTAAGATGACGCTGGCAGTTTGTAACGCTTTGTAGTTTTCAGTATTGTCATCACTGTCATGCAAATAAATAAATTCAGGCAAGTGAGTGTTCAGATATTATTGGTTAGTTGTGAGTATAGAAGTTATTGACTAACATCTGCTCAGATATTAATGAACTAATGAATGTTCTGATATTAATGGTAAGTTGAAGTGTATGGAACTTATTGACATTTTTTCTGCTCCAATATATCTGACGGCGACTGTACTCTGATTTTTATTTGGATAAACCATAATGACAGCCAAAATATGACTTTCTTTTTTTATGTTGCAAGCATAGTGCAGTAGTGTTGTAACAATTCAATTCTGATACTGTATTATATTTTATTGATATTATGTGTATGTAGTTGAAAAATATATTTTTTATGTATTTTTTATTTTTATATTATAATAATGTATTTGAATGGCTACTTTATAAATAACAAACAAGAAAAATGAAAAAATAACTTTAAATGTACCTAAAACGAAAGCATTTCCTTGCGGCAAGGAGGCTATTACGCTGGCTGCGTTGCCGCGTTGGATAGCTATGCTAATACGTTAAGCTAGAAACCAGCCAGCTTTAATATTGGCTGTTACAGAATTTGATTTTGGCGCAAATTTTCTAAACAGCAATTTAGCAGATGGCCCACGGCCCAAATGTTTCAACGCCAAACGGCGCAAACACATAATCACTGAGTAAGATGATGAATACTCACATGGCAAAACTTTTGTACAGTACCGTTACCATGAGTTTACTCGATAGTGACGACAGTTTTTCTCGCTAGCGACGACGTAACTTTTTTGCATGGAAAATTTTAGTTCAGTCAGTGACCGCTAGAGGCGCTGCGCAATTTTCCATAGACTTTTTTTACGTCGTCGCTAGCGAGTGAAACCGTCGTAAACTCATGATAACGGTATAGATCTATCTAAAAACAGAATATAGACATGACGTGTCTGAATGCAAGTTAAAGTTACAAGTAATTTTATTAAAGACTGCGAAACGTTTAGGGTTGATTGTATCGGTCATGGTCACGAGCCAATAGAAACGTCGAGCAGTGAGTAATAAATTTCCGGCCCTCCCGTCCCGACCCGTCATGTCTAATACTTATTGCAATGCATCGCGAACGTTTCAATTCTGGTAAATAATCAAATAATAATAAGCTGTTCTGGGTTGGTATCTGAGCTGTAAACGACTATTTTAATTGGCAGAATTCGTTCAGCTCCATATTAGAAATGAGCCCTATTTTTAAAGCCCTGGTAAAATAAGATCTCGAAATATAAAGTCATTTTCGACATCTAAAATCTAAAAAGGAAAAATAACCGCGCCTTGTTGAGACAATTTAAAAAATAAATCCCCTCCCGTCGCAGATGTTTTATAGCCTCAAACCTTCCTCGATACATTAGCTATTCAACACAAACATATTTTTTCAAATCGATCCAGTAGTTCCTGAGCTAAGATTCGCGTTCAAACAAACCAATTCTTCGGCTTTATAATATTATTAGTTTATGTTATGTATTAAGGCGTGGCTGCGCCCAATATTATTAGTTTATGTTATGTATAAGGATCGCATCGTTGGCGCGTCCAACGATGCGATCCTTATACATAACATCCTAATAAATCAGCGTGCTTACCGCCGTCTTTGCGCCCCGTCCGTGTCCTTTTTCCTAATATCTACCAGTATAGATATTCAACTAAATGAACTATGTAGTTTTTTAGATAAAAACCACTCACCGCCGCAAGTTCTCTGGCAGGGAACTCGGCGAAGTCCGCCTCCACGCATCGCCAAGGCCGGTGCAGGAGCAGCTGGGACCGGACTTCCGCTTGCAGAGCTAGGAGACGGTCCTGAAATATACGCTCATATTAGTATATCAGTAATCATGATCATCATTATCAGTCAAAGGACGTCCACTGCTGAACATAAGCCTACCCCACGGTTTTCCACAGCGACCGATCACAAGCGGGCTGCACTCAGTTTGATACTGCGATCTTTACAAGTTCGTATGTCCATTCTGTCGGTGGACGTCCTACGCTGCGTGTTTTATCGAAGGGTCTACGATTTAGAACTTATCTGCCCCATATTATATAGATTTTATATATCGCGATTCATCTAGGCACAGCGCCATCTATGGATAAAACTTGGAACTAATCTCGTTACATACGATTTGCAATGTTATTGTAAAGAATAAGCTATTACAAGATTAAACAATAATAACATAATTATTAAGTTCTCATTTTTTATCTATTGTTAGCCCAACGAAAACGAAACGTCCTTTTTGCGTTGTCTATGGCAGTCGATGACGTCTGTCAGTAAAGCACCTTCCCCTCCGCGTCTCGTCTCGGTCGGTCGTCACTTGCGCGTGTCTTGATGTGATATAATATTGTAAATGTTCCCTTAGTGTTTCCCAAATTATATAAGGTCACCTCGTTTTAAGTGATAATATTTAATGGGCCGATGCAGCACCATAAATGAATAATTTTTTGGAGAAAACACTTTGAGGTTTTATACGCTAGTTTTGTAAGATACCTTTTTTCAGTTTTTTTTTTTTTATTAATACGAGAAAAATAAAGATATGGTATTGAAATGAGAGAGGCGAAGCCGATATTGTAAATAACTTTTAAAATTGATAAGGTAAAAAAGACTTTGTTAGCAAAAATTAAAAAAAAAAAACTTGATTTTCCATAAAATAATGATAGTGCCTTGTTCCTATGATGTATACAAAGACACAGTTAAAATATTATCACTAAAAACGATTTAACCTTATATTTGTAAGCCTAAACGTATTGGTTTGTATTGTGTTCGGCCCTGGCATCCGATTACATTTAAGATGAGTATGATTTTGGTATTTTATTTATTACTTTTCCCAGTGAGGGTTTAATCTATACTAATATTATAAAGCTGAAGAGTTTGTTTGTTTGTTTGTTTGTTTGTTTGTTTGTTTGTTTGTTTGTTTGTTTGAACGCGCTAATCTCAGAAACTACTGGCCCGATTTGAAAAATTATTTTTACGTTGCATAGTCCATTTATCGAGGAAGGCTTTAGGCTATATAACATAAAGATACGACTCATAAGACCACAGCAGCAATGAAAAATGTTGCGAAAACGGGAGAAAGATATTCCTTCTGAGAGCTTCCGCTGCGTACGCTGCGGAAACCGCTTAAGTTACACAAAAATCATGTATGACAGGATTGTTCAGCATTAAGAGTTCTATAATAAAGTCCGCGACAGCATATGTCTATCTTTTATGGGTGACTTACTACAACCACTTTTATGTTAATAAATTTGTAAAAAAATAATGCATTATTTTTAGAGGTGTATTATACACACAGGTATTTATTCTTATCAAAATACAAAATAAATACATTCATCATCACGAGCATTTCATTTAGAACCAAGTTGCCCTTTATATCATTTGATTTCAATAAATATCTTAGGAGCTATTTCAGTTTTGACATAACTCCGCACCAAAATAATGTTCGCAGCGTAAGTACAACGTGTGCTTGCGCTAATATATTATAAAGTTGAAGAGTTTGTTTGTTTGAACGCGCTTATCTCAGGAACTGCTGGACTGATTTGAAAAAATATTTCTGTGTTGGATAGCTTATTTATCGAGAAAGGCTTTAGGATATAAAACATGACGCTGCGACGGGAGGGGAGGGAGCAAACTCAAAACGCGCGGACGAAGTCGCGGGGGACCGCTAGTACTATATAAGATTACCTTGTTTTAAGTGATATTAATATTTAAAGGGCCGATACAGCACGATAAAAGAAACATTTATTGTAGAAAACACTTAGGGTTTTCATGCGCTAGTTTTTGAGAAAATTTGAGATGAAAGTGATTTTTTTTTTCAGTTTTTTTTTTTATTAATTAAGGTTTAGATTAGAGCAAAATAGGGAATAGGCACTGAATTGAGAAAGGCGATGCCAATGACGTAGATAACTTTTAAAATGTATAGGAGGCTGTTTACAAAATATATATTTTCTTTGTTCAAGATTATTTTAAAAAATAAAATTTCGATTTTCCAAAAAATAATGAGAGTAGACACAGTTAAAATATTATCACTCAAAATGATTTGACCTTATAAATACAATACTCACTTCTAGCTGCTTCCTCATCTCCCTCTGTTTCTCTTTATGCTGCTGTAACGCGCGTGCATACTTGCTCGGGTCGTCAGGGAATTTGACAAGTCCGGAGCGAGCTACAAAGAGCGTCCATTCCTGTGTGGAAGAAAAATAGTAAAATTTGTCTGAATTATGTATATCAATTGTTAATGGATTTAAAAAAAGATTCAGTAAATAAATTACATTTGGTGTTTAGAGTGTAAGAAAGATAAAGATATCATGCAATGTCTTAAGCTTTTGCAAAATATTTGTAACCTTTTGCCTGTTTTAAAAGAGAGGTTAGAGGTGGAGCGCTTGTTTTGCATTTTGTTTTATAAAAATCGGTGAAAAAGTTTGACCTCGCCAGCGCCGGCTTGGCGGTGGGGTGCTCGAGCGGGCGCAGTAACTTGGCCGCGTGTCGCGCCTGCAACTTGGCCGCGCGCCACTCACCGTCTGCAAGTCGGCGAGCGCCCTCTGCAGCGCGGCGGCGGCCTGCCGCCTCGCCAGCGCCGGCTTGGCGGTGGGGTGCTCGAGCGGGCGCAGTAACTTGGCCGCGCGTCGCGCCTGCAACTTGGCCGCGCGCCACTCACCGTCTGCAAGTCGGCGAGCGCCCTCTGCAGCGCGGCGGCGGCCTGCCGCCTCGCCAGCGCCGGCTTGGCGGTGGGGTGCTCGAGCGGGCGCAGTAACTTGGCCGCGCGTCGCGCCTGCAACTTGGCCGCGCGCCACTCACCGTCTGCAAGTCGGCGAGCGCCCTCTGCAGCGCGGCGGCGGCCTGCCGCCTCGCCAGCGCCGGCTTGGCGGTGGGGTGCTCGAGCGGGCGCAGGCTCCGGATGGTTGCTCGTTCCGCTTTACGACAAGCGGCCACGCGGGCAGCGCGCTCGCGTTCCACCGTCCTGATGTAATAACGTAAGTATTAGTCTTTTTTTAATTTATTTATTGAATGGCAACAAAGGCCCATACAATAGATACCTTAAAGACTAACATACAATAATATCAAAAAATAAAAAACAAATGAAACACAATTTTGCTGGCGTAGTGCTGCGCATCTTGGTGTTCGGTAACCGTAGTAATGGAATTATTAGCATTAGCATATTAATTAGCATGCTATTTCATGATTACTTACTGTAACCGTCCGCTAAACCGAAGATACAAAACACCCTTCGGCCAAAGCTTAAATGGCTTAAATGTAGGCGGGCGAGACATGTGTGTAGAATGCACCCGGATAGATGGACCCAAAACGTGACGCGATGGATACTACCTGACGTCTATTGACGAAGGGGTACCTAAAAAGAGGTGGTGTGACGATCTGTCCAGAGATTGGGAATTATTGGCCGCTTACAGAGACATATGGAAAAAAATTGGGGGGCACCTTTGGGATGCAGCAGTGGGATGACAAGCCTTTAAATTTGACGGTTTCCCTCGATTACACTAAGAACTGGCAACAATGGGACCAACTAGAAGGTATACCCTCGAAAAAAAAATTCGAATCGGTCGACAAACGACTGAGATATAAGATAACATAGATACAAAAAAAATACAGTCGTATTGATAACCTCCTCCTTTTTCGAAGTCGTTTAAAAACAAAAGGAGGCAAAACTAAAAATAAACGAAACTCCCGAGTAATCAGATCAGATCTAATCGGTACTAAAAATTAAGTAGCAGAAGACTACCTACTACAAAACATCTCAAATTTTAATATAAGTATATCTTTAAACATTCACTCACCAGCTAAGCACCTTCAGCTGATGCTGCAGAGCTTCATTGACCTCCCCGGCGGCAACGCCAGCGACCACTTTTACTGGGGTCTCCTCTGTGTGTTTATAAGTGTTTTAATGACATATAAAGTGTTAAGGGCGGTTGTAATCGTTTTGGACTTTTGTATTATTGTAATATGTTGACGATTTTAATATTTATCTTAAGATATCAAAGAAAGTCGTATTAGTTACAATATTATAACTCAAGAACATCTGAACCGATTTGGCTGAAAATCGGTTGGGAGATAGCTTAAAACCAGGAAAAGGACATAGAATTCTTTTTATCCCGTTCGACGGTGCCGGGGCTTGGGCGGGAAGGGGCCGGACCTTGCCGGTGCCGGGGAAAAAATCCACCGACATACCAACGCCGTGCCCCGTGTAGCATGAATCAGCCTTAACATTTAAATTATTACGGGACCGACTGGGACGGGGCCGGGGTGGGACGGGGCTGGAAGCGAAACAAAGATCGCTGGGTCGCTTGTGTTCTGCTTAAGAAATTTGATTCCTTAAAAATTATTGCAGATTTGAGTAGACTTCTTAGACTTCGTAGACTTATAAGTCAATTAAAAGAAACAAAAAAACTTAGCTATGATGATGTTTAACACCTTCATTTATCACAGTATTCATTTTATTTAAAACGATTATATGATTTCCACACTAAGAAGTTCTTAATTATTGATCCAATCAATTCTGTAAGTATTCACTGTCGTTACAAAAGACGTAAAACAAACGTATATTCTTCAATCACAAAGGGTAACCAAAACGATTTCAACCGCACTTATGCGAATAATAATATAAAATTGAATAAAATTTTAAGCATGACCATGAGTGAATGACTCAGCATGACAGGTTATACTCCGCTCCTAGTTAAATGTATGATTAACTAAATAAGAGAGAAATGACATACACGTATACTTTGGTGGATGGCAGCCGCGTGGTATGGGCATTCGCCCGGTATACTAAGAGGAAGGGGTTCGATTCTTTTTAAAAACATTTAATTTGTTGCTGTTATAGCAAAAAAACATCATTTCTCTCTCATTTTAAGTATTTATGTTAAAAAGAAGCCCATTGAATCGTGAAGAATAAAATAAGTTGATCTTGATAAATAAACATTTAGAAAATAAGCTAAAAGTAATAATACGAAAACACTCTTCACACATCAATGAGTTAATATTAGAAACCACATGACGTCACGTTTCATACAATCATGCATATTAACAAAGTAAATTGAAAATTAAGTAACATTAGAAACATAAAATTAGTTCTCATTCCATTCAGTCCTGTAAAAAAAGCTTAATTATTCGTATTATTTAAATGTTATTTTACCCTTCCCTTCACTCCTATTGCTTTTGTAAGGGACGATCACATAAATATATATTTTTTAAAAACTATTTGACACCTGTCAAATTCTAGAAAAATCAGCCAATAAAAAAAATGGCACAAAGATTATAATAGAAAAGTAAAACGATTAAACAAAACTATTTAGTTCTCATAATGCAAGATTATAAAAAATATGGACGCAAATTAAAAACAATAAATTCATGCAACACAAATGAGTTACAACATTTATATATGCCATATTATTTATTTCTTACGCATTATTTCTTTTGGTGTTGCAACTGGCGTCGGGACCGCTATGAGAAATAGTTTTATTTAATAATACATAATACAATTTTGAAATACTATTTTACCAATATTCGATAAACATTTGTATACAACATTAATCTAAAAGGTTGGGTTTATGGAGCAAAGCGCGAAATTTCACACCGATTAATTTGAAATCATAATATAAATCATATTTTTTGAGGATCTCATTCCGTAAAGACTACTAACGTACAGATACAAACTACTTTTTTTTTAGGTCGCTGCTAATAAAAAATCATTTTAGACAATTTTATTGTCTGTCTGCCGACTGAGACGACTAAATCATAACAAATAAAAAAATAACTCCTAAAAACTTATAAAAAAATATATTTGTAAATTAGCAATACTAAAAAGTAAATCGACGAGGCTAACTCTGAGAATCGGAAACCTATATTTTATTTTAATGTAAGTATACAAACAGCCTTTTATTTACATATACAATGTTGCAGGAATTGTATGAAATCCGTCATTGTATAAAATACCTAATATCGCCCGGAAATGTGTGATGTAAATTATATTAGACAATTTTCCTAGGAAATGCCTAAACAGCAATCGGAAATGTAATATATTCAATTAATTGTAATTTGGAATCTCTGTTTCCTAAATTATAAGGAAGTATGAAGATATTGTTATATATAGACCGTGTCATTGTCACTTGATTGTCTAACTGAGATTCTTACTAAAAACTTTAATCCAAAAATTAATAAGAAGTAAAGATATTATGTACTGTTGGTATGATTGTTACATAAATGTGTCAAAGAGATCCTATAAAAGAAACTGATTGTTCATTTAATTACCTTTTTTTCTTTACACACCGCGCGTTTTACACATATCATTTTACATAGCATATTATGCTATTGGAATTCTTTAATTTCATAGAAAATGTTGCACACTTCCTAGGATATGTGCATATTCAATAATCTCTGAATCAATATTTTATACATTTCCTAAATAGCTTCGGAATTGTATACATTTCCTAGGCGCTGTACACAATACCTAGAATTCTCACAATTCCTGTAACACATACAAAGCAGTGTAAGGGAAGGCATGCGGGTTAGTACATATACGCTCCGCTTACGTGCGTAGTCCCGCGAGGGAGGTGGCGCCACCGCTGCACGCATAACAATACTATTTAGTTTTGTATACAATATTTGTATACAACATAAAATAGAGAATACAACACACTTAAATTTTGTCAGTCAGTGTAGCGTAATAAATGCACGCTCAATGTTGGATAGAGTTTTCTGCAACGCTCTAAGCAGAATAAAAAAAGACTAAAATACAAACTTGTGTGTAACATAAAAATAAAATAAAGCTAGATAGAGCTTGTCTGAGCTGAAATGACGCGCCCCACTATCGCATTAACGCACACAAGCAAATTGAAAACATGGACGAAATACATATACAAATGCCGTTGTAATTGGTCATTAAGTTGCCGGTGAGACTTAAACGATTTGTCGTCTAGCGATGAGTCGTTATCGGATTTTGAGATAACGTAACGTAACCGTCGAGTGATTTCCAATAACCGGTTTCATAACTAGTGATTTTTGTAACTAGTTATTTTCACAACGTTCTGAATAAAACGTTTTAATATACCTGCTTCGTTTACACTTACGTTCGCGTTCTATAGTTGTTTCATTCAAACACGCCACAAAGCTATCACACGTTATATTACGACCCTTTTTAAGGCGCTTAAACATGTCTCGTTTTACTTCTTTATGCTAAGAAAACGCTGTGTAGAATTGTCAATGTAAAACATCGTTTTCAACTTGTCATAACGAATAACGTAAAACCAGTGATTAAGCGTGAGGAGGAGGCCAACCAAACATCTACGCTATATCTTTTACTTTAGAGTGAATTCAATTTGACTTCAGAGCGTTGTGAGATAAGAAGCAGTTATTGAAGACCTTGTGAGATAAGAAGCAGTTATTGAAGACCGATGCCTGTTCCGATCGTTTTGATGGCGTTATGAATGTTACTAGTTATTGTTGTGGAGGATAACGAGTGATGACTCCGTGCCAACTTTAACTGAATTAGGGAATCCACTTACTTCTACTTAGTAAAATACCACAATATTTTGTTGACTGCAAATATAACGTTGTTTTCCATAGTCTTTGTATGAAGTACAAAGTTATGTATGTTGAAAATGTGCTATATCTCAAAAACTACTCGTTCGATCTCGTCCGATCCAATTCAATTCAAAAGTCGTTGAAAGTATTTGTTAAGATCTACATTATATTTTTTTTCAAAACTTACACTTGCTTAGTTAAGAAGTTAGATGGGGGGACGCCCATTTTATCACTTTGGAAGCGCCTAGCTATGAGACGTTAGACTTTAAAAGAAAATAGTTTAAGAAACCTCCATGTCATTTTAAAAGACACCCCCACACGCATATTGTCAAAAAAAAATTTTTGGTTTTAGTTTCATGTATGGGAGCCCCCCCTTAAATGACATTATTTTTTATTTTTTGTCGTATCAGTAAGCGATTAATAGGATACATCTTCCTACCAAATTTCAACAGTGTAATACTTATAGCTACATAATGAATAAAATGGCTGTGATATACGGACGGACAGACAGACAGGCAGACTTGACGAAACTATAAGGGTTCCGTTTTTTGCTATTCGGCTACGGAACACTAACTAGTTCCGTTAATAACGCCCATCGATAGCGATGGGCGTTATTAACGGAACTAGTTAGTGTTCCGTAACATATAGATGTTGTCCAACTTGACATAATTGACGTGAACGCGCGAGACATCGGACGTTTTTGTTTCATACAATGTGACAGCGCCGCTCCTAAGGAGAGCGTTGTCGGATTTATCACGCGACTAGTCGACCGTGCCGTCGGCATACAGATCTGAATTCGCGAGGCAGACGGCGCTCCCGGCGCGACAGATGAAGTGTCGTTATTAATATTTGCACTCACACATCGAAATCAACGTAGCGAGTAGAGGGGCGCGTCATTTCAGCTTAGACAAGTTCTAGTAAGGTACAAGGACGTTTTTTCTTCCTTTAATTTCTCAAAATTAAAAGAAATATTAAAAACGTCTCATCTACGTTACGGAGCGATTGCAGAAAATCGTGGAATTGTGTAATATTGAATTTTTTGGCCACACAGTTATATGTTTTTTTTATAAGTCTATAAGTTATTATTTCACACAATCACTTAATTTTTCAAACGATCAAATGAGTAAATTGATGAATCAGAAATGTTTCCAAATGTTTTCTTTTTTATAATTTAATTCTGTGTTCACTTTATAAAACCTTTGTTATAACATTGAAATGATTTCTGACCTTAAAAAATACGCAGATAAAAGTTAAAAAGATCAAAAAACTATTAATTCGTCAAACCACACTACAGACTTACTTAGGAGCGCCAAATCTATAAAATGAAAGGATAACGAGACTTAGAATGTAATAAGGTATATTTTTAACACTCAGTGTTTATTTTAAATCATATAACATGAAATAAATAACTAAAAATTCTGCACGAGTAGGATTTCATCTTATATTATCATGTAGAATAAAAAATCAGGATTAAAAAAGTATAAGAAAATATTTCTTAATATTTTAGCAAGTGATGTTCTTGTCAATATTAAACATTAAATGCGTCACATAAAAATAAGTTTGTGTATTAACGCGTCAATAATACGATCAACTGTTTGTATATAGAGTCTAACAAAATTAACTGCATTCCTTCTTGGGGCTAATTCTGACCCTCAATTACAACAACTTTCCAGTTTATTCGATAGCGACGACTGTTTTACTCGCTAGCGAAATTTTAGTTCTGTCAGTGACCGCTAGAGGCGCTGTGCTATTTTCCATAGACTTTTATAGGTCTTCGCTAACGTGTAAAACCGTCGTAATGTTATAATTATTTATATTATAATTTGCATTTTTTTAATATATGTCAATTCCAATGTGATTATTCGAAAGATAGGTTTATGTTTTTTTTTTGGTTATTTTATGTGAATTTTGTTTGTACCCACAAAGGCACTCGCTGAAAATCGTGCGTCGTGGTATGCGTTCTGCTGCTGCCACGACCAATGCTCAGCGGGTGCCTTTTTCAGCCTAGTAGTTTAAAACATGAATTTTTGTTAATGTAATTCATTTTTGGTCGAATAAATTCATTTTCTTTTCTTTCTTTTCTTTCTTTAAGCTCATGGTAACGGTACTAATCGTATAATATAAACCATAGAGCACATACCGTGATGCGATCCGCCGCGCTTTGCGTAAAGCTTTAGCTTGTCTCTGAGCGCGCCTCGCTCGCTCTCCAACGAGTCTATGTCCTGTTGTAGATGGTCCATCGTCTCTTCGAACTCTTTCTCTTTTCTGCGGACAAGTGATTTGTATTGGCTGAAAATACTTTGCACGGCATTTTTTTTATTTATAAAAATAAGAGTTATTAAAATAAAAACTCTTTGCTAAAACACTGCTTCTGTTTAGGGCTAAGATAGATTTCTATAGATTATTTAGATTTCCATTTTAAATATCTAGTGTAATCAAGGTCAAGTATCCAGTGCCTATTACAGTAAGGTTGCGATGCTAGATCTTTCCAAAAAGTTGTTGCTAAAAAACAGCCATCTACAGAGGTTTTGCGTTATTTCAATAAACAAAATGAGAACCTTTATGGTTACTAAAATGGTAATATCAATTTGTAGCTGGCTGGAAAGGAAGGATATCGCTAAAAAAATATGGATGGACTTTGTGATAATAACAATAAATAATAAATATTTGACAACATAACATACATAATATTAGCGCTGCTAGAGCTGCCATACGCGCGCACCAACCTGATGGCCGGGGCGCCGCTCACACGAGCCTTACGCACTATGAACGCGATAGCTGAACAAATCGACCTATTTTCGTGTTCTCTGAGTGAGTTCGCAAGAACTGCATTGTATATAATAAGTTATAAGTAAATAAGATGAGAATAGATTAGTTTTACACTATTGAATTGGGTTAAGTCTACCTGTAAAGATAGTGTAAGGTAAGGTTATAAATAAATAAATAAACATTGCTCCGATCCCAAGCTAAGTAGCTAAAGAAAGAAAGAAAGAAAGAAACACTTGCATTTTGTAAGTAAAGCACTTGTGTTATGGAAATCGGAAACAACGGTGGTACCACAACACGCAGACCCGAGACAATATATAAAAGATCGTTTTCTACATTGACCCGACCGGAAATCGAACCTGGAACCTCACGAGATGGCGACGCTTGAAACCAGCGTGCTAGCCACTCGACCACGGAGGGGTCTTCGTCGTCGTGATGTTGACATAATTATGAAAGGTTAAGGTGAGGGGGGAAGTTTATAAGGAGGAATGATGTGTGTAAGATTGTTTTACCTCTTCAACTGGTTCTGAGCGTCTTCAAGTTTCCGCTGCAGCTGTTCAGCGCGCAACTCGGCGTCTCTTGCGGCCGCTGTCAGCTTACGTTCACCCAGCTCGCGACGGATCTGCATCTCTGACAGCTCTTCTTGTTTCGCCTGTCAAATATTAATATTTTGACAGTATAGTATGCAACTGGATACTGGCAATATCTGAAACGATTCTTATTCAAATAAGACTTTTAACACACGTTGTGGCGAACTCCTTGCCACATTTTTATATATTTTATTTTGCTATGTTTTTTGTTGTTGTTTTGTCATGTTATGTCAATGTTCGGTTTTTCTTTTTCATTGCTTTGGTGTCGTCGATACTTGTACTACTACTACGAGTGAAAAAGTTCTATTCTAAATACGTCTTTTTCCCCATTTCATGCCTATCATTCCATTATTAGTTATACAGTCCATTTCCGTCGTTTTCACACGTGTTGGGTTCCCAACACTAGTAAAATACTAATTCACTCAGATCGGGTGGTCGTCTTGTAGTAATTTACATTTTATCACCTTTACGAACGGTCGTGAGATTTACCGTGCTTCGGCTCTTTATGAGACGCTGTTAAAGACCAGTGTTTGTGTGAGATATTATGCAGAAGCTGAAATATAACGTGTGATTGTGGAACGAGGCCTTATCATTCAACATCATCATACACAGTCCGCTACCCTACACACGATCAGAATCAGTTTAAAAATTATAGAAGTATGTAGAAGTTAGGTTCGATAAGAAGCCCAGCGGTTGCATTTGTATGTGTATTTTTTATATGATCAAATGCTATATCTACTATTTGTAACAGAATAATGGCGCCCTCGTATTAAACATAGCGTATAGATTTTTTTCGTCATTGACGTCAGAAAAAAAATTGTTGCAAAAAAATCTTTGAAAAATAAACCGTCTCCAACAAACTGAGTAAAAAGCTTAAAATAACTTTAAATATTAGTATTAGTCTTCTATTAAGGAAAAACAAATTCTTTTGGATTAGAAATAATTTGCTTAAGTAGACTATTAATGTACGTAAGCTTGACATCGTGCACTGATTCCTAAAGAAGTCAGGTTTTTGAAAGCGATTTTTTATTTTATTTTTATTTAATGATTTTAGTTATTACTCATATCTCAAAAATACTAGACTAATTTGTATTAAACGTACACTGTACCTTAAGTTGAACTATACCTATGATAAAAAAAAACATCTTGCTATGACTACTCGTTTTCGAGAAATCCTACGACAACCATACAAATATAAAGCTTTCATGGATCAACATACTATTATTTTTTATTTAATTCTGACGATATTACATACATACAGGTCAAATTGACTACCTCCTTTTTTTAAGGTGAAAAAAGAAAAACTTTTTTATTTTATTTTGTAATTATTAAATTTCCTAGTTTTCATACAAAGCGGTATTTGAATAAACTGAGGATGAACAATTACGCGACTGATTTGTTATATCATCAAATCATAACAGCTCATACATAATATCTAATTTATAATAATATGTAAGTATATTTACTACCCGATTAATATAAGAATTGACCTGCAAAACGTGTCAGACTCCTCCCGCATCCCCGCTCCCCGCGTTCAGCCGTTTCGTGTCAATACAGTTCATTTTTGCACACTTTTCTCACCGCACAGTGACAGGACCATCCTTCGATAACCAGCTTGTATAACCAGTCTCCTTACCTTAAGTGCCTTCCTCAGCTCCTTGATATCAGCCTCTTTGTTCTCCAACTTAATTGTGAGCGTCTTAGTCTCATCCAGTTGTTTCTTCACAAGCTGGGCTCGAAGGACCACCGGTGGGATAGGCTGTGGGCAAAAATATGAGTTAATCTATAGTCATGTTATCGAGCTAGGGAGTTTCGTTTGATTTAACGTGAACTATTGGTACAAATTTAAATAAAATGCGTTGGATATTTTTTCGGTGAGTCTATGAGCGCTTGCACACTTAGGCGACTTTAGCAGCGCGACGGTTGCGCGGCAGTCGCGCTGCTGTCAATTTCATACATAAAATTAAAGCAGTAAGCCCTTCACATTAGAGACGCGCTGCTGTCGCTCTAATGTGAAGGCGCACTTAATCACAATGAAATAGGCGAATGGAGTCGCAAGGAATTACCTAATGGAGTTAAGGTAATGATGAAATGATTGTAAAATCACACTATGACTTTTCTACCGTACGTCTACCTGGGACATGTGATCCAATTGGGTAGTTCCAACTTCGAGAAAGAGGTCAATCGAAGAATCCAACTCGGCTGGGCAGCTTCCGGGAAATTACGCAAGAGTGTCTTCTCATCTCATTTATCTCAGTGTCTAAAGACGAAAGTCTTCAACCAGTGTGTGTAACCAGTGATGACATACGTATCCGAAACATGGTCTCTAACTATGGGCCTCATAAAAAAGCTTAAAAATACACAACGAGCGATGGAGAGGGCTATGCTTGGTGTTTCTTTACGGGAGCGAATCAGAAATGAGGAGATACATAGAAGAACTAAGGTAACGGGCATAGCTTTGAGTATCAGTAAGCTCAAGTGGCAATAGGCAGGGCACATAACGCGAAGAACTGATGGCCGTTGGGGCAGGAAAGTTCTAGATTGGAGACCCTTCAACCAAAGACGCAGGTAGTCCACCAACAAGATGGACAGACGACCTTATAAAGATCGCAGGATCAAACTGGATGCAGACCGCTAGTGATCGGTCGCTGGAAAGCCGTGGGGGAGGCCTATGTTTAGCAGTGGACGTCCTTTGGCTGACAATGATGATGATGATGATGACTTTTCTAACGGGAGCGCAGAGCGCTGCCGATAAGAGCGAATATGCAGTCTCAGAGATTTGCTAAGAGTACGAATGCAGTCAAAATAACACCTTTTAAACTATACTGCAATTCACTGTATTATGGCAGTCTTTGGGTCAGATATATTCAAAAGTCGTACAGCGCTTAGCGAGTTCAACTTAACAATGCTTTCAAGATATTGCTGGGGCTGCTTGTTTTTGTGGTGCGTCCGCCATGTACGCGAAGGCGCATACAGATATAGATAGCTTCGCAGTTATCATCAGGAAAAAACTAGTATCTCTGATGGTGCGTGACAGCTCCAACGGTTATCCTGAAAGTCACTGCTGGGGCGACGACATGTTTGTACCTTAATGTGGCACTTACGCCAAAATATATACACCAAATTAGTTATAAGGTACTAACATAGTTTAAAAGAGGCATTGTTTACCATCCCCATTGGATGTTTTGTTGTCCTAATGAATACATAAATAAAAATAATAATAATGAGGCCCGGGTGTATTTGTATCCCGGGTTACGAAATATAGACGGACAAGCGAAAGACGAAACTAGAAAATTCAACCAAAGCTAATTATGGCATCGCCGTCCAAATTCGGAATAAACAAGTGTGATACTTTTCGTGTTTTGTTATTTCTAATAAATTGATTATATTTAACATTATTGACAGTAATTTCATTAGACATTATAAAAATGCGAGTACTTTGCAAAAGATTGAATTAATTAATTAAAAAATGATACTTAAAGGTTTTTAAAAATCAAGTATCAAGATTGATCAATGCTTAACAAAGCTTAATTGTCACTGTCACAATGTCACTTTAGCTGTCACAATGTCACTTTAGTTTGATTTAGTTTAGTTGCCGTTCCAAAAAAGATTGGGTTCAGCTTACACTTGCCAGACTATGTACTCGTATGTATGCGTTTGCCCAACAGTAGGATCCAGACTATTATCGTATTGCCCAGCAGTGGTATCTGGAACTGTTGCCTACCTTCTCAGTAGTAACGTTGGTAAGAGATATCATATCGTACTCCTTGTCCTGCGCGAAGGCGGCCAGCTTGGAGACGTCCGCTGACACTTGCGCGAGCGCGTGTTGCAGTATGTGCGCCTTTGCCGAAGTGTGGCTAATGCTACCTTCGTACTCGACTGCCTTGTTTGTGTAGCTTAAATCCGGGTTCGAATTCCGGGTCTCAAATATAGTCGGGCAAGCGAAAGATGACACTAGCAAATTCAAACAAACCTAAATATGGCATCGCCAACCAAATTAGGAATTAAAAACTTTGATACTTATCGTGTTTTCTAACTTCAGATATTTATCTGATAATCAATTTTGATTGCATATAATTTCCGAGTATTTTGACAGTAATTTTATTAGGCATTATAAAAATGCGAGTACTTTGCAGAAGATTGCATTCATTATTAAAAAATGATTCTTTTTTTTTTTAAATCAAGTATCAAGACTGATCAATTCTTAACAAAGTTTAATTGCGACAGTACTTGTCGCAATGTCACTTTAATTTCATGTCGCCGTTGCAAAAAAACACTGGATTCCGCTTTCACTCACTAGACTATGTACGTATGCCTTTGCCCAGCAGTAGGATCCAAACTATTACGTATTGCCCAGCAGTGGTATCTGGAACTGTTGCCTACCTTCTCAGTGGTGACGTTCGTAAGAGACATCATGTCGTACTCCTTGTCCTGCGCGAAGGCGGCCAGCTTGGAGACGTCTGCTGACACTTGCGTACCGGCCCGTGGGCGTGTTGCGGTGTGGACTTTGCCCAGCAGTGGGATGTGCAGCTTATAACCACCGTGTAGCTTAGTTCGCTGGTCACTAGCCAAGAGGTTCCGGCTTCGAATCCTGGGTCCCGAAATATAGTCGGGCAAGCGAAAGATGAAACTAGCAAAAGGTGGCAAATAAAAAAAAAACTGTATACGGCATCGCACGCCCAAATTTGGAATAAATAAGTTTGATACTTTTAGTGTTTCCCAATTTCTGATAAAATGATTTTATTTAACATTATTTGAGATTTTTGATACTAATTTCAATACATATAATAAATACACGAATTCTTTCCAGTGGACTGTATTAATTATTCAAAATAGTTACTTCAAAGTTCCCTAAAATCAAGTATCAATATTGATCAATGCTCAACAAAGTTTGACATGACATATTATATTAATGATACCGTTCCAAAAAACACAGGGTTCCGCTTTCACTTGCCAAAATATGTACGTATGCCTTTGCCTAGCAGCAGGATCGAGAAATTACGTATTGCCCAGCAGTGGGCTGTGGGACTGAAGCCTACCTTCTCAGTGGTGACGTTGGTAAGAGACATCATGTCGTACTCCTAGTCCTGCGCGAAGGCGGCCAGCTTGGAGACGTCTGCTGACACTTGCGCAAGCGCATGCTTGAGCGCGCGCACCGGCCCGTGGGCGTGTTGCAGTGTGGCCTTTGACGATGTGGCTAATACTACCTTTGGTCCGGGTTCGAATCCCGGGTATCAAAATATAGTTGGGCAAGCGAAAGATGACATTAGCAAATTCAAACAAAACCTGAATATGGCATCGCCGACCTTTGCCGAAGTGTGGCTTATACTACCTTCGTTCTCGACTGCCTTGTATGTGTAGCTTAAATCCGGGTTCGGATCCCAGGTCCCAATATAGTCGGGCATGCGAAAGATGAAACTAACAAAAGATGTCAAATACAAAAAAAAAGAAAATGGCATCGCCGTCCAAATTCGGAAAAAACAAGTTTGATACTTTTACTTTTTCCCGATTTCTAATAAAATGATTTTATTTAAGGTAATTTAAGATTTTAGACAGTCATTTCATAAGACATTATAAAAATACGAGTTCTTGCCAGTGTATTGTATTAATTATTCAAAATAGTTACTTCAAAGTTTTTTTTTACTTCAGGGCTCAATATTGGGGCCTTTACTTTTCCTGATATTTTATTTTATTATTTATTTTATTTCAACTTACAAACTATCCTTACAGGTGGTAACCTATTGCGATAGCGAAGCGACAATAGACTAAGAAACAACCTTAAAAATAAATTAAAAACCTTAAAAAACTAATCTAACAGGTACCTAACAAATACAAAATAATTTATTTTTCAGGAGTTAATAATACAAATAACAATTATGTTACACATCGGTCCCCGTACTAGGCTGTGAAGCCTGTATCACGAGTGGCCATTAAGATTAAGTACCTTTATAATACATTATTATTCATCTGTGCATTTATATGACACTGTCATTAGTGCCACCTTTGTGAATTCACTCAGACAGCAACAGAATAGATCCACTTCCTCTCCTATTATATTTAGTATGCGGAGCGCGCGCGTTAGCGGCGCCTCAGCTAGGAGGCGCGTGCGCGCGGTCGGCACGGCCAGCAGGCAGGCCTGCGCCGGCGCCACACGTAGCGGTCGGGCACGCACAATCCCACCCTCAACAGTATGTCCGGATGATGCACTTTCCCTATCATTATTTTGAATACATACGTCACCAGTGCCACGTCCCTCCTTACTTTCAGTTCGTTATACCCAACCATACCTAGTACGAACAATGTTGGGTACATTAATGGATAGAAGGGGTACACTCTATACAGCCTGAGATATAAATATCGTGTAAATTTATTTTGCACCCGTTCCAGCATTAACTTGTACTTAGCTTCATATGGAGCCCAAATTATGGCGTTACATTCTAGTTGACTGCGTACTAAGGCGTTGTACAAAGTGACAATGGCTGCAAGGCTGAACCCTTGCATCCTGCGGAGAACAAACCCTAAATTCCTGTATGCTTTTTTGCATATTGATAAAATGTGATCCCGAAAATTTAACTCTGCGTTTAGACGAACTCCTAAATCTCTTACCTCTTCCACTCTCACCATTGGTGTGTTATGTACCTTGTAACTGTTCCGAGTATAATCGCGTGCCCGAGTAAAACTTATAGTCACGCACTTGGATGTATTAAACTGCAGGAGATTCTCTCTGCTCCAAGTCACTACTCTGTCTATGTCCTTTTGCAACTTTTCGCCATCTTCTTTCGTTTTGATCGACAAATAAAGTTTTAAGTCATCGGCAAAAAGCAAGCACTTAGCATCTCTAATGACCTCTGGAAGATCGTTAACCATTAAAATAAACTGAAGTGGCCCGAGATTGCTACCTTGGCTTACTCCCGACCTGGTGAAGTATGTATCCGATTTGTATCCAGCAAATTCTACATATTGTTGCCTGTTTTTCATGTAGCTAGCGAAGAAATTTAGTAAATGGGGAGTGAAACCGAATCCTGCCAGCTTTTTCAGTAATACGTCGTTATTTACCAGATCAAACGCCTTCTTAAAATCAAAATAGGCGGCATCGATTTGTCCCCCTCCGTCTACTTCTGGTAATACATCCGACACATAATTCAATAGGTTGCTGGTAGTACTTCTTAGCGGTCGAAATCCGTGCTGAGCCTCCGATAGTTGAGAGCTTACTTGCATGTATATTTTTCTGTGGATTGCTGTCTCGAATACTTTAGCTGGTGTGCTTAGTACTGCTACTGGTCTATAGCCATCCACACTCGCGCTCGCACTCCCTTTAGGCACTGGAACTACTCTTGTCGTTTTCCATCTCATCGGAAACTCGGCCGTCATAAGCGATAGGTTGAAGATGTGAAGAAGCGGTTCATCCAGAACGGCTCGGCAGTCTCTAAATATGAACGGCGGGATACCATCGGGTCCCGCTGATTTCTTCGGCTTGAGCTGCTGTAGCGCGTGTTGCACGTCCTCTAGTTGTAATGTGCCTACGTGAACCCGAGCTGCTCCGTTCTCGGCGCCCGCCTCCGCTATCGCTATACTTGTGTCTAACTTCGGCGGATCCTTGCTATACACTGAATGAAAGTATTTAGCGAACTCACCAACACATCGTTCCGCAGCCAATACTTCACCGTCTTTTAGAATTATGTTTGTAGACATATTTCTCCTCTTGGAATTTACGTAGTTCCAAAATGATTTTGGGTTTTCAATCAAATTACTTTGAACCCGTGTTCTGTAATTTTCTTCAGCCTTTTTAATCATGTTTTTAACTACAGTCCTACACCGAGCGAACGCATCGTAATCCGATTTAAGCTTACTCGACTTATATTTTTTATGAAGATATGCTTTGGTCTTAATTTTATTGATTATATCAACAGAGTACCATTCGGGGTAATGATACCGTGAGGTTTCATGTACTTGTCTTTTCCGCGGCACACATGCATCCATAATTGCGTTTATTGTTGCATAAAAAAAGTCAAGACTATTTTCTAAATCTAAGCTATATATCGGGAACCAGTCTACATTAGCTAATTGACAGTAAAGTAATAGAAAGTCTGCTTTACTAAAATTCCAACTTGGGAGTTCCCTTGTTGACGGACCGCCAGGCGCAGCCGGTCCGGGGCGGGGGGCGGGCGGGCGCGCGCGGCGCCGCTGCAGGCGCACCGTCGCTTCGAGCGGCGGGTGGTGCGCGTCTACCGGCAAGGCCAAGGCCGCCCCGGCCGCGCGCACGCACACATTCTCGCCCTGCTCAAACTTACTCAGCACTAAGTCCAAGCAGCGACCCTTGTTATTACCTATTTCATTGTTCTGAGTGAATCCACAATAGGTTTGAAAATATTCATAATAATTTAAAATATTAGCCGAACACGAATATAAATTAAAATCCCCTACAACAATAAAGTTCTTATATTTAATACATAATTGTTCAACTATCCTAAATAATATCATATATTCAGTGTCATTGCTACTTGGCGGTATGTAAAGTACACATAACAAAAACAAGAATTTATTTCGTAAATGCACGGTAGCACAAACTAATTCAAACAAGCGATTGTTTATGTTGACGTCACACGGTATAGGTACTCGCCGCAGCTCGTAGCGAGGTGTGGCCACTAGAAACGCGCCTCCTAGTTTTCGCCCGTCCGCTCGATCACAGCGTATAATAGTATAGCCGGGTGGAACCAATTCCGAATCATAAATGGAATCATTGCAACTAGACTCTGTAATAGCGTATAGATCCGAATTCGATGATGCTAAATTTGAGTAGAAACCTTCTAATTTTGTTCGGAGACCTCTTACATTTTGATAATATAATTCAACGCTCAGGTTACTTGTTATTGTTGTTGGTGGGTCGACGAAACCATACCCACTCGCAGAACTCTATGTTGACAGCCCAATTCTCTGGTTGCGTCAGAATGTCATATTTACTTTCAGGCACTCCTATAATGAATGAAGCATAGTCCCTCTCGGTTTTATGCTTAATTTTGTCTATCTTTATATGAACTCCGCCCCCACATAAAGTACTGACATATTTTTCTAAACTCTCTACGGTGGTATCTTTCTGTAGGCGCCATACGTGTAAATATTTCTTACGCTCTGTTCCTTGTATTTCTATTACCTTGGTACTTCCACCTCTTTTTACTTCGGTAATTGGATACTTACTTTTTCGCCTATTTACTACTGACCAGTTACCTTCATCATCTTGTTTACTTTCCGTTTCGATTCTTTGATTTATGTTTGTTTGCACTCTTTCGGTCATCGCTGATTTTATGGCCCCAACTTCCTTATTAGAAACATAATCAACCTTATTCTTTTGAACTACCCTCGCATAGGACGATGACGATTCATCTGTAGATCGAATGGGTGTATTAATTATTTCATCTGTGCTCACTATAGGGGTAGTTTTTTTCATAGATGCTTCCAAATCCCTATTTTTTTTCTTTAATAAATTAATTTGGGTTTCCAATTCATCTACTTTGCTAACTTTTTCGTGTAATACCTTCACATAATTTAATATTTCTTGTAATACGTTCTCCGTGTTTACGAAACGTTTCTGTAGAAGTGTGTACTCCCTCTTTTGTTCATCCAGTCGTGATAAAAAGTCATAAAAAGTCATAAAAGTCATTTATTTATGCAAATAGGCCCATTGAGGACACTTTTACACGTCCCAATATAAACCCTACCACAGCTTCGGGACAATTTTGGGCTAGTGCTGAGAAGAAGCTGCGCAACAAACTCAGTCACTATTGTCAATGCCTCTTTTCAAAAGGTTTACAATGTTTGTAGTATTCATGCGAGTCCATACATTATTATCTTTCAAATAATCATCTACTTTATAATACCCTTTCGTCATAAGGGTTTCTTTAATGACAGTTTTATATTTATTGATCGGTAAGTTTACAATGTGTTCTGGTAGTTTATTAAAAAATTTAATACATTTCCCTATGAAAGAATTACCAACCTTTCGAAGCCTTAATTGTGGAATAGCAAGCTTATTTTTATTCCTAGTATTATAATTGTGTATATCACTTTTTTTCCTGAATGAATGTAAATTTTTGCGGACATACATTAAATTTTCATAAATATACTGAGAGGCTACAGTTAATATTCTAATTTCTTTAAACACCTCTCGTAGGGAATCTTGAGGTTTTAGATTATAAATAGCTCGCACGGCTCTTTTTTGTAATACAAAAATTGATTCTATATCAGCAGCCGAGCCCCACAGTAAAATACCGTAGGACATCAAGCTATGGAAATAACTAAAATAAACTAACCTAGCTGTTTCTATATCAGTCAAACGTCTAATCTTTCTTACAGCAAAAGCAGCTGAGCTTAGTTTCCGTGACAAGGCCTCTATTTGAGGACCCCATTGTAGTTTGGAGTCTAAAGTGATTCCCAAGAATGTTGTGGAGTCGATAATATCAAGCGATTTGTCTTTTATCTTAACCTGAGTTGATGCCTGTCGGACATTAGGCATCGTGAACTTTACACATTTAGTTTTACTTCCATTAAGAAGGAGATTGTTAATCGTAAACCAATGTAACACTTGTGAAAGAGTATTATTTACATCGTCAAAATTTTCTTCACCTCTTGGAATTCTAAATATAAGTGAAGTATCATCTGCAAACAATACTATATCACAAAGATTTCCTACAAAATACGGGAGGTCATTTATATATATCAAAAATAAAAGTGGTCCCAATATAGATCCCTGGGGCACACCCATTGTTAGAGGCGCTCCAGAAGACTCAATTCCGTTTACATATACTTTTTGCGTTCTACCTGATAGATAAGAATTAATTAAGTTTAATGAGTTTAATGATACCCCATAATGACGTATTTTTTTGAGCAATGTTTCATGGTCCACACAATCAAACGCTTTGGATAGATCACAGAAAATTCCTAAAGCATCATGCCTATTATCATAGGCATCAAAAACATGTGTTAAAAGAGCAACTCCTGCATCCGTAGTGCTTCTACCTTTAGTAAAACCGAATTGTTTTTTATGTAGTAACTTATTTGATGAAAAGTGAGCTAAAATTTGGTTAAATATAATCTTTTCATATACTTTACTCAAGACTGGCAAAATCGATATTGGCCTGAAGTTTGAGGGGTCGCTTTTGTCACCCGATATCATTTCATAGCGAAAATCGCGTATTTCCTCTTGCCATCTGGGCTCGTTCTCCACTATGGAGACATCGTTTGGATTTATACGGACTCCACGTTCAGTGTTCACGAAGCTAGACGGTGTGAAAGTTTTGTTCATGGGGATACCTCGGACTGGTGTGTTGGAGTTATCCTTCTTTGGCATAGTGCACAAACATTCAGGACACACCCATAGATCCTTTTGTTCCTGTGTGAGGGCTTCGAACTTCTCCGCCGTCATGGCCAGACACTTCAGGTGATAATTCTTTTTGCACGTGACTTTAGAACATTCCATAAACAAAATGTCATAAATAACACCATCACATCCTTTACACTTAGTAGTCATTGTTATCACAGTATGTATTAACCACTATTTTAGGTATTAAGTTACACTGCTACAGTGCGTCCGTTACAGGCACTCACTACCATAATATGTAAACGACCTGCCATTTTATTCCACAAATCTTTGTGAGATAGTTCTGTTTGCTGATGATACTTCTTTGATTTTTAAAATGAAAAGACATGAAGAAAATTTTGACGAAGTAAACAATACTCTCTCCAAAGTATTGAATTAGTTCACCACCAATAACTTGTTGCTGAATGCTAGTAAAACTAAATGTGTAAAATTCACTTTGCCTAATGTAAAGCAACTTACACCAAATATTGTACTAAATGGTAATAATCTAGTTTTAATAGACTCCACTGTATTTCTGGGCATTACACTTGACTCAAAATTACAGTGGGGACCTCATATTGAAGCCCTAGCTAGGAGGCTAAGCTCGGCTGCCTTTGCAGTTAGAAAAATAAGGTATCTGACTGATGTTGAAACGGCGAGGCTTGTGTATTTTAGTTACTTCCACAGTATTATGTCTTACGGTCTTCTCTTGTGGGGTTCTGCTGCAGACATTGATACCATATTTATTTTGCAGAAAAGAGCCATTCGTGCTATTTATAAACTTAGTCCTCGTGACTCCCTGAGAGAGGTCTTTAAGAAAATCAACATATTAACTGTGGCTTCTCAATACATTTTTGACAATATAATGTACGTCCGTAAAAATTTAGATTATTTCATGAAGAAGAGCGACATTCACTCATATAACACAAGAAATAAACACAAGCTTGTCGTTCCTAACTTCAGATTAGTTAAAACTAGTAATTCGTTCATGGGAAATTGTATAAAATTCTTTAATAATATACCACACAATCTTGTCGAATTGCCGGTTGATAAATTTAAGAAACACGTTAAAAACACGCTTATGTCTAAAGGCTATTATAAGGTTCAAGACTACCTGAACGACACGAATGTGTGGTCTGTCCAGCCTGCACCGACTGATGTACTTACCTTTGATGATTTTGATTTTACGGCAGCTAGTGGTGACTGAGTTTGTTCCGGCGTTTCTTCTCAGCACTTGCCTAATTGTCTGTGTTCTGTCTCGAAGCGCTGGTAGGGCCCAAAAGATAAGGAGACATGATTCGGCCCCTTCAGGGCACAATTATTTTTATTTTATTTTTCACTGTACATTTGACGTTCATAAGTGGCATATTGTGTCCTAAATTGAATAAATATTTTTTGATTGATTTTGATTGATTGATTTAAAATAAAGTATCAAGATCAAGAGTATCAATGCTCAACAAAGTTTGACATGACATATTAGATTAATGTTGCCGTTCCAAAAAAACATTGGGTTCAGCTTTCACTTGCCAAAATATGTACGTATGCATTTGCCCAACAGTAGGATCCAGACTATTACGTATTGCCCAGCAGTGGTATCAGGAACTGTTGCCTACCTTCTCAGTAGTAACGTTCGTAAGAGACATCATGTCGTACTCCTTGTCCTGCGCGAAGGCGGCCAGCTTGGAGACGTCTGCTGACACTTGCGCGAGCGCATGCTTGAGCGTGCGCACCGGCCCGTGGGCGTGTTGCAGTGTGGCCTTTGACGATGTGGCTAATACTACCTTTGCTCCGGGTTCGAATCCCGGGTATCAAAATATAGTTGGGCAAGCGAAAGATGACACCAGCAAATTCAAACAAACTTGAATATGGCATCACCATGCAAATTCAGAATAAACAAGTTTGATACTTTCGTGTTTTGATATTTCTGATAAATTGATGATATTTAACATTATCAGAGATTTTCGACACATTTCATTAGACATTATAAAACAGGATTTCCTTACAGTTCATAGTATTAATTATTCAAAAAAGTTACTTCAAAGTTCTCTTAAATAAAGTATCAAGATTGATTAAAGCTCAACAAAGTTTGACATGACATATAAGATTAATGATGTCGTTCCAAAAACCCTGAATTCCGCTTTCACTCGCCAGACTATCCACTCGACTGTCCGCGCTGTCAGACTATGATGTGGGAAAACTGTCCGGCGATATCGCGCGACGGTTGCATGATAAAAATCGCGCGACATGTCGCGCGATAAAAACGATTATATAAAGAAAAGTATAGTTGTGATTACGAAAACAAAAATACTGGTAGATAGGTAATAGTTATAAATATATAAAAAGTTGAAAATCTAATACACGTACTATACTATAATATATACTATACTTAATTTATATATATACTATACTTAATACATAATTTTCAAGTGGTGGGCACTGTAGTGCCATTGGACTGCCGAGCGGCTATGTAACTATGCATTTGCCCAGCAGCAGGATCCAGAAATTACGTATTGCCCAGCAGTGGTATCAGGAACTGTGGCCTACCTTTTCCGTGGTTACGTTGGTAAGAGACATCATGTCGTACTCCTTGTCTTGCACGAAGGCGGCCAGCTTGGAGACGTCTGCTGACACTTGCGCGAGCGCATGCTTGAGCGTGCGCACCGGCCCATGGTCGTCCTAGGAGAATTGAAGCATTTATTGACAAAGAGCTGATTTTTCAATAGTCAGATAAGATATATTCATCGAACATAATACAATATGGCTAATTTGAAAACGTTACCTAATTGTCAGCAATCGTACGTACCAGTAATTTTTTTTAAAATCTGTTTATGATTTATCCGTCTGATAAGTTTTATCTGACCATTGAAAAAACAGCCCTTAATTAATTAAAAACTTGAGTTTGCCTTCCTCAATAAATAAGCTATATAACATAAAAAATATTTTTTTGAAAAACCCAGTTGTTTGAAAGACATTACCAACTTAACTGTATACTATTTTGCCAGTGCTACTTTCAATTCGCTATCTTTTTTAATTTATTTAAAATGGGTTTGCTCTTGACTCTAGACTAGACTTCCAGAATTGATCTTTATTCTATTATTTGCCAACTAAGTGTTACATACATACACTTAGACTTAGTAACCCTTTCAGTTTGGGTATTTCAAAATTATTTGAGAGCTATATTAAATAATTTAATAATCATCTTATAATAATAATAACACTTAAAAGTATTACATTTTGGGCTTACAATCACAGTGACTACTTGACAATATCAATATCAATAATTATTATTAATTATTATTTATTTGACAATATCAGAGCAACTCAAGCCATAAAAATAAAGTTGGTTATTTATTATTTGTTGTTTATATGTTTGTTATCATTTATGTCTTTGTTTCTATCTTTTTGAGTGTCAAGTTTCTATGCATGTCTTAATTTTTGTTTAAGTTTTTTTGGTGTATTTGGGTATTTTTGTGTATTTGGGTATCAGTTTATTTTATTTTATCATTTGTATTTTTGTTTAATGTTCACATATTTTACTATAACATTTATCTATGATGACTTCTGTTTTTTTTTTAATTTATTTATTTATTAAATATCTTATAATTATGAAATTACAGAAAACATTTGGTACGTTATTTGTTGTATTTTTTATTATTATTTATATTTGGGTATCAGTAGATATTACATCATTGTGTATTGTCTGTTAAATATTCACCTAAATTATAATAACATTTATTTATAAGGAATTCTTTAAGCTTTTTATTTAATGTTTTGTATTTTTGTTAACTTTTTATATATTTAGGTAATTTATTAAACACTCTTATCTATCATCTTCAACTAAATCAGTTCACCTGGGTTCAATAAGTTACCTGCTGGTATAACTTGTCGACTGCAGCAGCCCAAAGCTGTTGTAGCGTGCTATGCGGCAGCGGGGCGGGGTCGCCCCTCTCGCCCGCCGTAGCGGCGCACGCGCAGGCCGCTCGCGACGCGAGGCACACGCAGCGAACTATCCGCCAGAACGTGCTCGCGCAGTCGCCTCGGAGACGTTCTACCAGCTGTGGAGAAATATAAGGTTAAAATTATTATTTTCTACAACGAACTTTGATACGACCCCGGCCCCGTCCCTTCCATGACCCGTACCACTTAGCCCCGAGCTCCGAATGATTAACAGAATTACCCTTGAACGTTATTCTTGTACATAGAAATCAGTGTTCATCGTTCATCGATACAAATACATTTTTTTTTAAACCGCTACCTTTTTTACCGACAGCTCGGTTCGCCGAAAGAATGATAAATATAAGAAATGCTTCACCGATATTACTATCTGCAGATGTCGCGATTCACTGAAAGCTCCACTGAGCGAATTAGTATTTTATCGATAGATAACATTGCCGAAACCTATATCATGAATGACCCAACAATTTACAAACAGTTACAGCCTTTACAAACATTTGAACATAAACTATTATAGCATAAAATACGATTTTAATTAAAATATTTGCTCTCATATCGTTCTCAGTCGTGAACTACAATCTATTGCATTGATTAATAATATATAATAATATCAATTATTGATAGTAAAACGGAAATGACTGGCTATAGCGTTTAAGAGCATTAATTTTAAAAGTTAAGCAGTCCCAGCAAACATTATTTCGCCACAGCCCCAGCCCCGTCTAACGGTATAAAATGTATCCTATGTCCTTCTCCTGGTTCTAAGCTCACCCCGGCCTCGTTCCACCCCGGCCCCAGCCCCGTCTAACGGTATAAAATGTATCCTATGTCCTTCTCCTGGTTCTAAGCTCACCCCGGCCTCGTTCCACCCCGGCCCCAGCCCCGTCTAACAGTATAAAATGTATCCTATGTCCTTCTCCTGGTTCTAAGCTCACCCCGGCCTCGTTCCACCCCGGCCCCAGCCCCGTCTAACGGTATAAAATGTATCCTATGTCCTTCTCCTGGTTCTAAGCTCACCCCGGTCTCGTTCCACCCCGGCCCCAGCCCCGTCTAACGGTATAAAATGTATCCTATGTCCTTCTCCTGGTTCTAAGCTCACCCCGGCCTCGTTCCACCCCGGCCCCAGCCCCGTCTAACGGTATAAAATGTATCCTATGTCCTTCTCCTGGTTCTAAGCTCACCCCGGCCTCGTTCCACCCCGGCCCCAGCCCCGTCTAACGGTATAAAATGTATCCTATGTCCTTCTCCTGGTTCTAAGTTACCTCTCCACTAATTTTCAGCCAAATCGGTTCAGACGTTCTTGAGTTATAAATAGTGTAACTAAGATGTCTTTCCTTATAAATAGATTTTATTTCAACTTTATTGCACTGTAAATTGTGCAATTGGCGGACTTAATGCTTTAAAGCATACTCTACCAGTCAACCGATTGGGGAAAAAAATATCCTTATAAATTAACACGACTATTTACACATTATGCGTCATCACCAAGATTTGTATGAGCACACATTGGTTTTGTATAAACCAGCTAATAAAAATATGAACCAAAAATATACTGAACCAAAAAATAACAAACAATGCCTTTTTAAACATAAACATTCATTTGATTAACAGAAACATTAATTTTATTTTCTTATAAAAATAATAAAAACGGTATTCGGACTATAGTAATTGACAATACCTAATCGAGCTAAAATCGTGTTCGTCCGAAAAATTGGTATAGCCGTAATAATCAATCATTATGTTTTTTAATGGAAACCGCATAAAAAATATGATCTCTATCGATTAAAAGACTACTTTTTTATGAATAGTATTCTATTTGTTCTTGTTTTTGAGAGAATCATCCATCAGTCACAAAGTTTAAAACAATACGGTCTCTATATTTCTGAAAAAGGATTTTAATACACGAAACTTGGATGAATTAACCACTGGATATGAAGCGCAAGAGCGAATGTATGAAAACATCATTAGCCAATTTCTGCGGGGCGGGGGGAGCTTGTCGTGTCAACTTTTGACATTTAGTGCATGGAAGTGTCGATATTTTTTTATCGATATGTGTGGAACGAATGAATGAACGAATATTTTGTAAAATTATATTTAATTTTATCACCAAAACAATAAATTCCATTATGGACATGAAATGCATAAACCATTAAATGAACAATTGAAACATAGAAAGTCATTTTATATGAACGATCTGGCAAGTACCACTTAGTTAGTGTAAACTTCCTAAGACATTTTTAAACAGCCCGTTAGTACACAATATAGCCTTGCACCATTAAAATCCTCCTATGGGATAATTAATCCCTCAAGCGTATGTGAACGAGACACAATGCAAATTCTATTGTTATGCGGTTGCCTGCAACCGCTCGGGTGTTGAAGCATTAAGCAGTAGATTTTTTGCGTTGGCATTCAATCACGTTTGGCGTAAATTTTATGCCACATATTCGGTGATTTTTTGTGAGGATCCATTTTGCCTCTCTTTGGACTGCTTCTACCCACTTTATTTTCCTAAATGGATCTACAGAAAATATGAAATAATATTATAAAGATGTATTGTCAAATATGAAGTTTAAAATTTTAAACCAAACTGTTGTATTTTTAAGATTACCTTAATCTACTTTCAAGTGAAACATTTTACAGATTTATCATTTTATTTTAAAGGAATTTATTTTAAAAATTTAATAAATGTTTATCGATATGATTTATCGACAATTGTCAAGCACAAGTAAAATTAAACTGACAAGAGAACGAATGATAAACATATGATAATCCTACCGTATAAAGTATACGGTATCTTGTTGATTTCGTAGTAAATGACCACCACTTTTTTAAATGGCAATGTTACTTTTCTCTTGGAAAACACATTTTACTATTTTCATGAAAAATAACAGCTTTATTGGGATAAAACGTTACTTACGGATTGAAATAAATATTTTTTGTTTTGCCGCTATAACTTTTACACAAAAATAAGCCACATTTACCCATTTTTTCCGTCAATGTTTCTCACTGAGCTCTATCACCGTACTGACAAGACGTCACCTGTAAGTGAGGCCAAAAAGCCCGCTTCGTGGCTAAGGGGGCACAAGCGAAATTGCCCGTCATTGCGCGTCCAGTGGTTTATTCGTCCAAGACACGAAAGTATAAAACATTGATTAAAAAAAATATAAAGTCACTATCGGTTACATCACTTAAATTGTCGAAATGACGTCTCAGCGATCATCGTAGGTCGAATCAACAACATCAACTATAGTTCATTCATTACAGAATAAATTTAACTTGGAAATTTATAACGCTTTGCTATAAAATAGTTAAGATTGTTTTTAACACTCACAGTGTCATATTTGTATTCTTAAAAGATGAAATAAGAAACCAAATAATGCTCACGGGCGGGACTCGAACCTGCATCTGCTGTCGGTCCGACAACGTTAAATTTTTGGTTTCTTAATTCACCTTTTAAGAATACAAATATAACACTGTGAGTGTTAAAAATATTATAAGGAATTGATGATGATATTACCTGAGGATCCATCAGCTCGGCGTTCAGCTTCACACCAGGGGGTAAGCGACGTCTGACGCTCTTCAGCTGCTGCTGTAGAGTCGTGCTAGCTGTACTGATGAATTCGTGTAGCTGGCCTAGCTCGAGTTGACGGTCTGATTGCTGGAAAATAAATAATTTCTTGGTAAGTTTTTAATGTGCCAAATTAAATATTTTCTGATGTGGTTTGTTGGTGGAGATAGGCTATGCATATAGCGAAGAACTTTTGGCCGTTGGATCAAAAAGAAAATAGGTTGAAATGGAAAATTGGAAAACTCCTTTTAAAAAAATAAAAGTATTTTCATCACCTACACACATAAAAAAATGTTTGCCATAACTATGAAAAATCAAAATCATAACGGTAACTATATCATTACATAATATTCTTGTTATTATAATATTATTAAAGGGTTCAAATATTTATGGAAAACAAACAAACACAGGCTGAAATTTTAGTCAATGACCAAATTTTGTGTAAAAACTCCACTGATGGAAGATATAGTGAAATCGAGAACAAATATACAGCTGTTCGATCTAGCGAGCAGCGCGCGCGCCAGGGCGTCCAGGCCGCGCGTCGCGTGTGTGTGTGTGTGTGTGTGTGTGTGTGTGTGTGTGTGTGTGTGTGTGTGTGTTACCTGCGTGACGTGGCTGAGCGCGGTCGCGTCGGCGAGCAGCGCGCGCGCCAGGGCGTCCAGGCCGCACGTCGCGTGTGTGTGTGTGTGTGTGTGTGTGTGTGTTACCTGCGTGACGTGGCTGAGCGCGGTCGCGTCGGCGAGCAGCGCGCGCGCCAGGGCGTCCAGGCCGCACGTCGCGTGTGTGTGTGTGTGTGTGTGTGTGTGTGTTACCTGCGTGACGTGGCTGAGCGCGGTCGCGTCGGCGAGCAGCGCGCGCGCCAGGGCGTCCAGGCCGCACGTCGCGTGTGTGTGTGTGTGTGTGTGTGTGTGTGTTACCTGCGTGACGTGGCTGAGCGCGGTCGCGTCGGCGAGCAGCGCGCGCGCCAGGGCGTCCAGGCCGCACGTCGCGTGTGTGTGTGTGTGTGTGTGTGTGTGTGTGTGTGTGTGTGTGTGTGTTACCTGCGTGACGTGGCTGAGCGCGGTCGCGTCGGCGAGCAGCGCGCGCGCCAGGGCGTCCAGGCCGCACGTCGCGTGTGTGTGTGTGTGTGTGTGTGTGTGTGTTACCTGCGTGACGTGGCTGAGCGCGGTCGCGTCGGCGAGCAGCGCGCGCGCCAGGGCGTCCAGGCCGCACGTCGCGTGTGTGTGTGTGTGTGTGTGTGTGTGTGTGTGTGTGTGTGTGTGTGTTACCTGCGTGACGTGGCTGAGCGCGGTCGCGTCGGCGAGCAGCGCGCGCGCCAGGGCGTCCAGGCCGCACGTCGCGTGTGTGTGTGTGTGTGTGTGTGTGTGTGTTACCTGCGTGACGTGGCTGAGCGCGGTCGCGTCGGCGAGCAGCGCGCGCGCCAGGGCGTCCAGGCCGCACGTCGCGTGTGTGTGTGTGTGTGTGTGTGTGTGTGTGTGTGTGTGTGTGTGTGTTACCTGCGTGACGTGGCTGAGCGCGGTCGCGTCGGCGAGCAGCGCGCGCGCCAGGGCGTCCAGGCCGCACGTCGCGTGTGTGTGTGTGTGTGTGTGTGTGTGTGTTACCTGCGTGACGTGGCTGAGCGCGGTCGCGTCGGCGAGCAGCGCGCGCGCCAGGGCGTCCAGGCCGCACGTCGTGTGTGTGTGTGTGTGTGTGTGTGTGTGTGTTACCTGCGTGACGTGGCTGAGCGCGGTCGCGTCGGCGAGCAGCGCGCGCGCCAGGGCGTCCAGGCCGCACGTCGCGTGTGTGTGTGTGTGTGTGTGTGTGTGTGTGTGTGTGTGTGTGTGTGTGTTACCTGCGTGACGTGGCTGAGCGCGGTCGCGTCGGCGAGCAGCGCGCGCGCCAGGGCGTCCAGGCCGCACGTCGCGTGTGTGTGTGTGTGTGTGTGTGTGTGTGTTACCTGCGTGACGTGGCTGAGCGCGGTCGCGTCGGCGAGCAGCGCGCGCGCCAGGGCGTCCAGGCCGCACGTCGCGTGTGTGTGTGTGTGTGTGTGTGTGTGTGTTACCTGCGTGACGTGGCTGAGCGCGGTCGCGTCGGCGAGCAGCGCGCGCGCCAGGGCGTCCAGGCCGCACGTCGCGTGTGTGTGTGTGTGTGTGTGTGTGTGTGTGTGTGTGTGTGTGTGTGTGTTACCTGCGTGACGTGGCTGAGCGCGGTCGCGTCGGCGAGCAGCGCGCGCGCCAGGGCGTCCAGGCCGCACGTCGCGTGTGTGTGTGTGTGTGTGTGTGTGTGTGTTACCTGCGTGACGTGGCTGAGCGCGGTCGCGTCGGCGAGCAGCGCGCGCGCCAGGGCGTCCAGGCCGCACGTCGCGTGTGTGTGTGTGTGTGTGTGTGTGTGTGTTACCTGCGTGACGTGGCTGAGCGCGGTCGCGTCGGCGAGCAGCGCGCGCGCCAGGGCGTCCAGGCCGCACGTCGCGTGTGTGTGTGTGTGTGTGTGTGTGTGTGTTACCTGCGTGACGTGGCTGAGCGCGGTCGCGTCGGCGAGCAGCGCGCGCGCCAGGGCGTCCAGGCCGCACGTCGCGTGCGAGACAGCCGTGCGCGATACTTGAGCACTCGACACGCTGTTGAGATTGAGGGCCGACCACATGGCCGATAGGTAGGTCCAGCAGCGTTCGATTCCTGGAATTCAATAAAACACGGATCTTTAGAAGTTGCCTAACCAATATCAGTCAATATTATTTTCGCCAATGACCAAAGTAAATTAACGGTCCAAGCTTTGTATGAAGCAGGATTTACATAATGTACAGATAAACTAATATAAAAGAATTTCTTGAAGTCTGAGCCGAGAGAGAACCGTTGTGGGATTCGAGAGTTTTGCCTCTTTAAATGTTTTTTTTTGAAATCACAAGAATACAATAGACATTCAATGTGAGATTTTTCTTGATTAAATCATTTAAAAAAAAGTTAAAGTTAAATCACATGACAGACCTCCTTCCGCACAAACCACTTCTTTTATAGCTCCCAGAAAATTAACTACGATCAACTCCATATAGACCATAAGGAACAAAGAAAAAATGTTTTGGATATTCTGTCTTGAAAAAAAACTACAAGTTAAAATGTCGACAGATATTTAACCGTTCAGCTAACACACATGGCTGACCTATGATGAGCTCGGTCGAATATGAAGGCAAAGCTTACCATCCAGAGAGCAGTTCTCGTCCAGTTCATTGCTTTTCAGCAGCTGACACGCTGCGTCAAGCGCTTTCTCCTGCTGAGCGGCGTCGGGCAAAGCGCTCGCCGCTCGAAGCAACAGTTCTGGGGTACAAGAGTCCAGGGCTTCGGTCCACATGGAGACTAGGCACTGGAATTGATAGATAAGAATACATAAAAGACCTTACTTTAACGTATCAGGTACTAACAATTATAAACAGTTTACAAGAATATCCCCAAGATAATATATGAATATGTAACTCCACTATTTGCTGTGTGCAAAGTGTGTGGGGGGAATCCGAATCGATGACAGCGCTCGCAGCACCATTTCGATAGCAATATTAGTACTACATTTAAGTATTATATTTTATTAATATAAAAATCGACACTATAGACTAACTTAATTGAATAGAAAAAATGTATAATACAATATATCATTGAAAATAACTTTGGTTCAATTACTTTTTGTAATGACAGCCAGCCATTTGGCTGGCGACGCGTTTGGTGTATTGGTTAGAACTCCTGACTATTAAGCCGGCCGTCGCGGGTTCGAATCTCGCAAGGGGCAAATGTTTGAGTGATGAGCACGAATATTTGTACCTGAGTCATGGATGTTTAATATGTATTTAAGTATTTATGGGAGACGCCCCCGTCATAAGGAAGAAAATTCCTTACTTCGAAACCACGACAATTGGTGTGCTGTCTAGCGCAAATTTATTTATTTATTTGTCATTACAACGTCCGCCAATAGTTTGTGGCGCTGGCGTTGTTTCTTTTATGCTTTATGAATGCCCATGTACCATCTCATTTACTGAGGTATTTCGATTGAAATTTAAAGAACATGTTTATAAAAATGCCAAGGCTATGTACACTATCTCTAAAAACGCAAAAAATACAGGTAAATAGACAGACTATATGCAATTTTAATTTAACCCCCAATATTTAGGTAATTTAAATTATAAAATATTAAACATTTAAAATCCTGGCAACTCAGTCTGTATATTCTAACTCCAAAATCATATCAAAACGTGCAGAAAAAGTGAATCTGACAATGTCTTCCGCTTTCAAACTTTTTAATCTTTTCTAACAGCTAAGATAAGCTGAAACATACTAATAAATCTGACATTTATTAGGCATCATGAAATATTGCTAGATTGTATTATTTTAAGTGCATATTACCTAAAAATTGAATATTTTTCGGGCAAGAATCATTCTTAAAACGATTAAGCTTTACATAAGCTATTTTTTCGTAAAGGCGGGTTGTTATTGGCATACATTTCGGTCTACCCTCCTTCGAAGTCTTATTACGCTCGCCGCCGGTACCATTGTCCACAAACTCTCTCTTTTCTCGCACCTGTTCTCGACACACAACAATTACACTATCTGTTCGCGAAACAGCACTTGTTTATTCATAAAGATGAAATAAGAAACCAAAAATTTGCGCACCAGCAATCTTTTGGCTGACCGGGCCAAACGCTCTTACTAATTGAGCTATTCATCTGTTTCATAAACAGACGGCTAGATGGCGCTAAGCGTCACGTAAGGACGTATTCACAAGAGACCACAAATTTCGCAGGGCCGGACTGACAGCACGGTAGCTCAATTGGTAAGAGCGTTTGGCCCGGTGATCAGCCAAAAGGTTGCTGGTTCAAGTCCTGCCCGTGCGCAAATTTTTGGTTTCTTATTTCATCTTTATGAATATAAAATATGACACTGTGAGTGTTAAAAACATTCTAAACAATTAGCACTTGTTTATTTACACATGCGAACAACAAGATTCCAGACACTAGTCAATTCAAATCCGTCCTCGCGGTTGAAATGCAAATACTCAGTAAGTTAGTTGTCCATACGAATATTATAATGTCTGACGAGTTTGTATGTTTTTTTGCGCTAATTTCAGGGACTACTGGACAGATAGGAAAAAAAAATAATGTTGAATAGCTTATTTATTGAGGAAGGCTTTAGGCTATAAAACATTACGATACGACTTCAAATAGCATTGCAACAATGAAATATGTTGCAAAAACGGGGGGGAAATATTCCCTTTGAGAGCTTCCGTTGCGTTCGCAGCTTAAGCCGTTTAAAATACACAAAAATCATGTATGACGGGATTGTTCCGCTTTAGTTCTACAATAAAGTCTACGACCGCTTATGTCTATCTTAAATGGTTTTCTCTCTACATTTTTTTAAGTGCATAAAATTTTCAAAAAGAATGTACTATTTCCAAAGGTGTTTGTATGCATACACGGGTATTTATTCTTATCAAAGAAAACATATTTATCATCACGAGCATTTCATTTTGAACAAAACTGCCCTTTACATCATTTCAATAACAATAAATATCTTAGAAACTACCACAGTTTTAAAATAACTCCGCACTAAAATAATGCTCGCAGTTTAAGTACTCTTACTTACAATGAAAATATTATCACGTGTATTGCGTTGAATTATTTTAGTGAAATCCGAAATTTACGCAGGCGACGCTGCGGGGGATCGCTAGTCATAAAAAATAAGGTACATGGTATCAATCCCGTATTTGACTAATCTAAAGTAAACTAGCGGACCCAGCGAACTTTGTTTCGCCCCCATCCTCGTCTTGCCCGGCCTCGTCCCGCCCAGCCACGTAGTTAAAGAAAAATGTTAAGGGTGGACAACCCTTATCACTAAGGGGTATGAAAAATAGATTGCCCGATTCTCAGACCTACTCAATATGCTCACAAAATTTCATGAGGATCGGTCAAGCCGTTTCGGAGGAGTACGGGAACGAACATTGTGACACGAGAATTTTATATATAAGATGATATTCTCCTTACCTGAACCATGTGAAGCTGGTACTCCAGTTGGCAACGGAAGCTATACTGAACGGCTGTGTGAGTTTTTGTCACAGCTTCCCGGTCCCATACGTTTACTGCCGGGAATCTGGAAAAGTAAAATAAAACGCTTAAAAAGCGACAAATGAGCAGTAACGAAACCAGCTTGACATCTTCACTAAGACCTTTTACACACTGCGACTTTCAGCATCGATGCAGTCGCGATACTAACCCTTAGTAACGTATTCTAATAATGTAGTTACATAGTGCCCATGACTCGTGATGACAATATTTTATGGCGGTACCGAGTTGCATAATAATGACATAAAAGATAACAAAAACAAACTTATGTTAAATAAAAGCAAATACTATAAATAAATTTTGCGATTTTAACAGCGATGCAGCATCGATGAAGACGCAAATCGTCCACCTTGAGACACTTGAGCTACTCTTGGCATTGATACAGTCGCGATGCTGTCGAGCGTTAGTAATAGTCATAAAAGTCATTTATTTATGCAAAAAGGCCCTCTGGGGGCACTTTTACACGTCCCAATATAAACCCTACCACAGCTTCGGGACAATTGTGGGCTAGTGCTGAGAAGAAGCTGCGCAACAGTACAGTATCGATGCAATCAAAATGCATTAGCTTGAAATTGACGATTGTATGTGTATATTGGCGCTAGTGCATCGATAATGACGCACAACAGCATCGATGCCAAAATCTGTACAATGTGTAAGGGATCTAGGACAGCACTTGAATTTTATCACATTTAAGTGTACAATCAGTGTATATGACTATGTTAATTATTTCAAGTTTAATTTTCAACTCAACCAAATTATACTTTACTTGAAATTGACATTATCCAAATTAGTCACATGATAATATATTCTTACCTTTCTCTGATTTGTCCAAGAATTATTTCCGCCTTCGTATTCAGCCGTTGCAGAAGCAAAATCAGCAAGATCGCATCATGATCACCTGCAAAAAGCAGAGAAAAATTAAACACATTTTAATTTGTTCATCAAAAAAAAAAGCTATCTGTGATCTTCTGATAATATCAAAAAAACTGCATTGCGTTTATCAGCAAATGATAAACATCGTAGCCAAACAGCGCTTTGTAGATCAGTCTCCGTAGCTAGAATGTCGTAAGCGCCACCCACCGCGCGCGAATCCGTAGCCATAACGTCTTAAGTCACCCGCAACCTTGGATGAATTAACCACTGGATATGAAACGCAAGAGCGAATGTATGAAAACATCATTAGCCAATTTCTGCGGGGCTTGTCGTGTCAATTTTTGACATTTAGTGCATGGAAGTGTCGATATTTTTTCATCGATATGTGTGGAACGAATGAATGAACGAATCTTTTGTAAAATTATATTTAATTTTATCACCAAAACAATAAATTACATTATGGACATGTAATGCACAAACCATCAAATGAACAATTGAAACATAGAAAGTCGTTTTATATGAACGATCTGGCAAGTGTTATTTAGTTAGTGTGAACTTCCTAAGACATTTTGAAACAGCCCGTTAGTATACAATATAGCCTTGCACCACTAAAATCCTCCTATGGGATAATTAAGCAGTAGATTTTTTGCGTTGGCATTCAATCACGCTTGGCGTAAATTGGATGCCACATATTCGGTGATGTTTTGTGGGGATCCATTTTGCCTCTCTTTGGACTGCTTCTACCCACTTTATTTTCCTAAATGGATCTACAGAAAATATGAAATCTAATATATAAAATTCTCGTTATTCATAAAGATGAAATAAGAAACCAAAAATTTGCGCACGGGCGGGACTTGAACCAGCAACCTTTTGGCAAACCGGGCCAAACGCTCTTACCAATTGAGCTACCGTGCTGTTAGTCCGACCCTGCGAAATTTGTGGTTTCTTATGAAAACGTCAATCGCGTGACGCTTAGCGCCATCTAGCCGTCTGTTTATGAAACAGATGGCCCAAGCAGTTATTCTTTACAGAATAAATTCAACTTGGAAATTGATGTCGCTTCGCTATCTAATGCTTTAGAATGTTTTTAACACTCACAGTGTCATATTTTTATATTCATAAAGATGAAATAAGAAACCAAAAATTTGCGCACGGGCGGGACTTGAACCAGCAACCTTTTGGCAAACCGGGCCAATTTTTGGTTTCTTATTTCATCTTTATGAATATAAAAATATGACACTGTGAGTGTTAAAAACATTCTAAAGCATTAGATAGCGAAGCGACATCAATTTCCAAGTTGAATTTATTCTGTAAAGAATAACTGCTTGGGCCATCTGTTTCATAAACAGACGGCTAGATGGCGCTAAGCGTCACGCGATTGACGTTTTCATAAGAAACCACAAATTTCGCAGGGTCGGACTAACAGCACGGTAGCTCAATTGGTAAGAGCGTTTGGCCCGGTTTGCCAAAAGGTTGCTGGTTCAAGTCCCGCCCGTGCGCAAATTTTTGGTTTCTTATTTCATCTTTATGAATATAAAAATATGACACTGTGAGTGTTAAAAACATTCTAAAGCATTAGATAGCGAAGCGACATCAATTTCCAAGTTGAATTTATTCTGTAAAGAATAACTGCTTGGGCCATCTGTTTCATAAACAGACGGCTAGATGGCGCTAAGCGTCACGCGATTGACGTTTTCATAAGAAACCACAAATTTCGCAGGGTCGGACTAACAGCACGGTAGCTCAATTGGTAAGAGCGTTTGGCCCGGTTTGCCAAAAGGTTGCTGGTTCAAGTCCCGCCCGTGCGCAAATTTTTGGTTTCTTATTTCATCTTTATGAATATAAAAATATGACACTGTGAGTGTTAAAAACATTCTAAAGCATTAGATAGCGAAGCGACATCAATTTCCAAGTTGAATTTATTCTGTAAAGAATAACTGCTTGGGCCATCTGTTTCATAAACAGACGGCTAGATGGCGCTAAGCGTCACGCGATTGACGTTTTCATAAGAAACCACAAATTTCACAGGGTCGGACTAACAGCACGGTAGCTCAATTGGTAAGAGCGTTTGGCCCGGTTTGCCAAAAGGTTGCTGGTTCAAGTCCCGCCCGTGCGCAAATTTTTGGTTTCTTATTTCATCTTTATGAATATAAAAATATGACACTGTGAGTGTTAAAAACATTCTAAAGCATTAAAATTCTCGTGTCACAGTTTTCGTTGCCATACTCCTCCGAAACGGCTTGCCGATTTTGATGAAATTTTTGTGCTTATCCGGTATCTATGAGAATCGACCAACATCTATTTTTCATCCCTCTAAATGTTAGGGGTAGTCCACCCCTAAATTTTATTAATTTTATATATAGACAAAATTTTTAATTTCTATTTTTTTATGATACAACATACAAAATACATTCAATCCTCAATTTTCAACCTTCTACGATCAATCCTTATTTTTTAATAGCCATTTTAGTAATTTAAGGGCGAAACAAAATTCGCTGGGAAAGCTTAACTTTAAAATTACGGGTCTCGGCGGGACGGGGCTGGGGCGGGATGAGGCTGGGGGCGAAACAAAGTTCGTTGGGTCCGCTAGTAATATTATAAAGATGTATTGTCAAATATGAAGTTTAAAATTTTAAACCAAACTGTTGTATTTTTAAGATTACCTTAATCTACTTGCGAGTGAAACATTTTACAGATTAATTAATTTATTTTAAAAGAATTTATATTAAAAATTTAATAAATGTTTATCGATATGATTTATCGACAATTGTCAAGCACAATTAAAATTAAACTTACAAGAGAACGAATGATAAACATATGATAATCCTACCGTATAAAGTATACGTTATCTTGTTGATTTTGTAGTAGCTGACCACCACTTTTTTAAATGGCAATGTTACTTTTCTCTTGGAAAACTCATTTTACTATTTTCATGAAATATAACAGCTTTTTTGGGATAAAACGTTACTTACGGATTAAAATAAATGTTTTTTGTCTTGCCGCTATAATTTTTACACAAAAATAAGCCACATTTACCCATTTTTTCCATAAATGTTTCTCACTGAGCTCTATCACCGTACTGACAAGACGTCACCTGTAAGTGAGGCCAAAAAACCCGCTTCGTGGCTAAGGGGGCACAAGCGAAATTGCCCGTCATTGCGCGTCCAGTGGTTTATTCGTCCAAGCCCGCAACTCACGGCTCCCCGTAGCTACAACGTTGTAACCGCCACCAGCCCCAAGCTAAAATAAACCTTATTCTCAACGGCAAAAAACATTGAACCCTACACGTACCGCCCTCGTGCATGAAGTGATCGGACAGGCACGCATGGCTAGAACGTCGTAACCGCTACCACTAGCTGCAAGCTAATACGAATTCTATTCTCAACGGCAGATCATTGAACCCTAAACGTACCGCCCTCGTGCGTGTAGTAATCGGACACGCACGCGTGGCTAGAACGTCGTAACCGCTACCACTAGCTGCAAGCTAATACGAACTCTATTCTCAACGGCGGAGATCATTGAACCCTACACGTACCGCCCTCGTGCGTGAAGTGATCGGACAGGCACGCGGCGAGCATGTCTGACCGGGTCGACGCGCGGGACAGATGGACCAGGAACCCGAGTTCGACGGGCGGCGAACTGCGGCTCGGGATAGTGTTTATTAATGCAATGGACAAGGTTCAGTTTAAAAAATACTTGCAAGTATTTTATACCTTGTTTTGAGCCCTTGCTGCTCGCCCTTTGCCCGCGTTGTCTTTTATACTACTATCCATATTTTGTGGTATAACGTCGTCGTAAGTAACGCTCAGCTCATTGCTCCCCGTAGCTACAACGTCGTAAGCGTCACCAGCTGCAAGCTAAAATAAACCTTATTCACAACGGCAGAAATCATTAAACCCTACACCAGCTGCAAGCTAAAACGAACTCTATTCTCAACGGCAGAGTTCATTGAACTATACACGTACCGCTTTCGTGAGTGAAATGATCGGGCAGGCACGCGTGGCTAGAACGTCGTTACCGCCACCAGCTACAAGCTAAAACGAACTCTATTCTCAAAGGCAGAGATCATGGAACCCTACACGTACCACCCTCGCGCGTGAAAAGTCACGCGCACCTCACGACTCCCCGTAGCTACAACGTCGTAACGACCACTAGCTGCAAGCTAAAACGAACTCTATTCTCAACGACAGAGATTGCATCGAATCCTACACGTACCGCCCTCGTGCGTGAAGTGGTCGGGCAGGCACGCGTGGCTAGAACGTCGTAACCGCCACCACCAGCTGCAAGCTAAAACGAACTCAATTCTCAACACCAGAGATCATTGAATACACGTACCGCCCTCGTCGTGAAGTGATCGGGCAGGCACGCGTAGCTAGAACGTCGTAACCACGACCAGCTGCAAGCTAAAACGAACTCTATTTTCAGAGCCAGAGATCATTGAATACACGTACCGCCCTCGTGCGTGAAGTGGTCGGGCAGGCACGCGGCGAGCATGTCTGCGCGCGCGCGCGCCTGCGCCAGCTCCAGCGCGCGCAGCTGAAGGTCGATGGACCTGGTGGATGCTCGGGACAGGTGAACTAGAGACCCGAGTTCGACGGGTGGCGAGCTGCGGGTCGGGCTAGTGTTTTTTAATGTAATAGACTAGGTTCAGTTTTCAATGTTTTAAAAAATACTTGCAAGTAATTTAAACCTGGTTTTGAGCCCTAGCTGCTCGCCCTCGGCCCGCGTTGTCTTTTATACTATTATCCATATTTTGTGCTATAACGTCGTCGTAAGTCACGCGCAGCTCACCGCTCCCCGTATCTAGAACGTCGTAACTGCCACCACTAGCTGTAAGCTAAAACAAACTCTTTTCTCAACGCCAGAGGTCATTGAACCCTACACGTACCGGCCTTGTGCGTAAAGTGATCGGACAGGCACGCGTTGTCTTCTGTACTACTAGCCAGATTTTAAGCTTTATCATTGTAGGTCACGCGCACCTCACAACTCCCCGTATCTAAAAACGTCTTAACGCCCCACTAGCTGCAAGCTAAAACGAACTCTATTTTCAACGGCAGAGATCATTGAACCCTACAAGTACCGCCCTCGTGCGTGATAAGTCACGCGCACCTCACCGCTCCCCGTATCTAGAACGCCGTAACCGCCACCACCAGCTGCAAGCTAAAACGAACTCTATTCTCAGCGCCAGAGATCATCGAACCGTACACGTACCGCCCTCGTGCGTGAAGTGGTCGGGCAGGCACGCGGCGAGCATGTCTGCGCGCGCGCGCGCCTGCGCCAGCTCCAGCGCGCGCAGCTGAAGGTCGATGGACCGGGTGGACGCGCGGGACAGGTGGACCAGGGACCCGAGTTCGACGGGCGGCGAGCTGCGGCTCGGGATAGTGTTGTTCTTTAATGCAAAAAAATACTTGCAAGTAATTTATACCTGGTTTTGAGCCCTTGCTGCTCGCCCTCTGCCCGCGTTGTCTTTTATACTACTATCCATATTTTGTGCTATAAAGTCGTCGTAAGTAACGCTCAGCTCACCGCTCCCCGTAGCTACAACGTCGTAAGCGCAACCAGCTGCAAGCTAAAATAAACCTTATTCACAACAGCAGAGATCATTAAACCCTACACCAGCTGAAAGCTAAAACGAACTCTATTCTCAACGGCAAAGTTCATTGAACTATACACGTACCGCCCTCGTGAGTGAAGTGATCGGGCAGGCAGGCGTGGCTAGAACGTCGTAACCACCAACAGCAGCTGCAAGCCAAATCGAACTCTATTTTCAACGGCTGAGATCATTAAACCACGTTCCGCCCTCGTGCGTGAAGTGGTCGGGCAGGCACGCGTCTTCTGTACTTCTATCTACATTTTGTGCTAAAACGTCGTAAGTCACACGCACTTCACGGCTACCGTACAACGCCGTAACCACCAGTAGCTGCAAGCTAAATCGAACTCTATTCTCAACAGCAGAGATCATTGAACCCTACACGTACGGTCGGGCATGCACGCGTTGTCTTCTGTACTACTATCCACATTCTGAGTTATAACGTTGTAAGTCGCGCCGCACCTATCTAGAACGTCGTAACCGCTACCACCAGCTGCAAGCTAAAACGCACTCTATTCTTAACGGCAGAGATCATTGAATCCTACACGTACCGCCCTCGTGTATGAAAATACACGCGCACCTCACGACTCCCTGTATCTAAAAACGTCGTAACCACCACCAGCTGCAAGCAAAAACAAACTCTATTCTCAACGGCATAGATCACTGAATCCTTCACGTACCGCCCTCGTGCGTGAAGTGGTCGGGCAGGCACGCGGCGAGCATGTCTGCGCGCGCGCGCGCCTGCGCCAGCTCCAGCGCGCGCAGCTGAAGGTCGATGGACCGGGTGGACGCGCGGGACAGGTGGACCAGGGACCCGAGTTCGACGGGCGGCGAACTACGGGTCGAAGGCTCCGGGGTGGACTCTTGCTCGCTGGGCGCTGGTGAGCCTGGAAGTAGACATAGGTCGGATTAAAACACTTCTGTGTTGTCGATTTTTATTTATTAATGAAATATTATTCACGGAGACGTATTTTGTATTGCAATTGCAAGAGAAATGGTTCATAAAGATGTAATATGAAACCAAAAATGGCGTACGGGCGGAACTTGAACCAGCAACATTCTGGCTTCCAATTGAGCTACCGTTTCGTCGGTCCGACCGGGCGAAATATCTATATCGTCAGGCGCAATGACGTAGGTAATTCATAAGAGACCAGAAATGTGTTTTTTTTAAATATTGGACACAAATCACATGCATTGCTCCGATCCCAAAGTAAGTAGCAGGACACAACGGTGGTACCACAACACCCATACCCGAAACAATGTAGTCAATTTTGATTTCTACATTGACCCGACCGGGAATCGAACCCGGGACGCCTTGAAACCCCGCGTGCTGTGCGACTACAACACGGAGGTCGTCGCATCGATTCGATTTATGCTATTAAATACAAGTTACCTTGTTTAGACTCCAGCTGCGCTCTGATCTCGTTGTATTGTGATGTCATCGTCTGGACCAACTCTCTGAATTTGAGGATCGTAGCGTCACGGTCCATTATCGTTTCAAGGGCCGCCTCTCTTTCCCGCACCGACTGTGTGAGAGAGATGGATGCACGTTGAGAACATTTATTTATTTTAAGATATCATGCAATAAGTAAACTAATGATCTCAAAAAAATTAAAAAAGAATAATATGTTGATACTTAATACCGTATTAGTTTGGTATTAAATATCAATATTTTATTCTTACTCATTTAACACTTAATTTGATCCACTTCAACGATTTTTTTTTTTAATCATTCAGCATGAAACGTAATTCGAACTACAGTGATTTACAAAAACTAATCGGTTTAATAAGTTTATTATCTTTATGAATATAAAATATTATGACACTGTGAGTGTTAAAAACATTCTAAGCCATAATCGGTTTGAATTTGTGTATGTCCGAATAATCGGTATGGCCGTTATAATATAATCAATCACTATATTTATTAATGAAAACCGCATAAAATATATGTCAGGTATCGATTAGGCCATAATTACTTAAGCTCATTATGGTTCATGTTTTACTGCAGATATTCTACTTTTTTTCAACAGAACGATCAGTCAAAACATTAGAAATACATAGTATGGTCTCTATATGCCCTTAACGAAAAAAGGATTTATTTACACGCAAAGTATAAAACATTAAAGAACTATTTAAAAAAACTTAGAAACTAATTGTTTCAAATTCGATTTTGTACGAAAAAGTGTCGAAATGACAACGCTTCAGCGATCATCTTAGGCAAAATCGAATATTAATTCAGATTTTAGGTGTGTTTCATAACGGACTCTATAAGATTTTGAGAAACACTGCACGATATATATAAGCAATTTAATGTTGATTATTTCTGAATGCTCTTAATCGTTCAATATAATCCTGATCTTTGATCCTTTATAATTGTAATTAAAAATAATTTTGTCCTTTTTATAAATTATGGCTTCTACAAAAGAAAAGTATAGTTTATAATACCAAAAATCTTTTATTTGTATAAATATAGTTTAATAATAATATTGTTATGTAGTGCATAGTTTTTTTAGGTTACTCGAACGGCCATTTTCTTACTGTATGTTCATTTCTAATTATATAATTTTGGTTGTTTGATTGTTACTGCCGTTGATGCCGCTTTCTCCTTGTCAGCCTCTTCAATAGGTAGTTGCAAAAATGCTTTTGATAAATCTAGACTTGAGAGATATCTAGCGTTCTTCAAGTTGTCCCAATTTCAGATAAATATGGCAAGCTATATGCATCTTTTTTAGTGACGGAATTTAGCTTACGGCTGTCCAGACAGAAACGTGGTTTGACATTCATTTTACCTACCACCAGCACAGGGGATGACCACGGACTTTTACATGGTTCGATTACGTCCAAAGCTAACATTTCATCAACCTGGTCTGTTTAGTATTACCATACTAAATGTATGTCCTTCTCGCTCTAGCTCTCTTCCGTCTCGGTTTCGAACCAAGCGTAATGTCGCTCTCACATTAATTACTGTTTAAATAGTTTTAAGCTACAAAGAGTACTACTATCTAGAGACAAAGTGTATTAAAACAGTGTAATTGTGTTGGTGAACAAAATAAACATTGAAGTGCAGTCGGCGTTTGATTATATCCTTAACATCAAGTGGTCCTTCGAGCCGGATGATCGTAATGATTTGTTGCTTTTCTGGAGACATCATATAGTAGCGCTGTCGGATAGGCTCGGCATTACCAGTACCAATACGATGTTTTATAACATGAGTCCTACCAATACCCTTTACTTGATACGAAATGTCCTTATATTGTTCCATGATCTTGTCTGCGATTAGTTTTTGATCTTGAATTAAATCTTCATAATTGTGTATATGAGGTTGAGAAGTTTATGAAACTTCTAAAAGACTAGGATCATCCGTAAACATACGTAACAAACATACATTACTTTAAAAACAAAATAAAATAAAAACCACCTCACCTCTCTAGTAGCAGCATGCGCCATCTCCAACTCCTCCCTCAAATCCATTTCGAGCTCTCGATTGGACTCCACCAACTGCTCGTGAACCTCTTGCAACGCCTCTAGTTCAGACACGTCCTGTTTCAGCTGTTCCACCTGGAAGTAGATAAATAGAGATGGTTAGTTTATCCCTGCATTTTTTATTAGATAGACCAGAAGAACAGTTTCAATTACAAATTTTATTCTTTAAAACTGCCTCGGTGGTGCAGCGGTTACAGGGTCGCACTTTAAAGTGACGGCTGCGCCAGAGGTCCCGGGTTCGATCCCCGGGAAAATATGTACCTGGTTTTTCTGTTCAGAAAATTCTCAGGGCAGCCCGGAGTTTGAAAGTTGGCGGTGTTTCACCCCCGTGCCACGGAAAGCACGTATAGCCGTTGGTCCTGCGCCTGATCTCTCTCCGGTCGCGTCAGATTGCTGTCCCATCGGGCTATGAGAGTGAAAGGAATAGAGAGTGCACCTGTGTTTGCGCACACACTTGTGCACTATAATATGTCCCGCGCAGTCGGTTAGTCGTTGTGACTGGCCATCGAAGTCGAAATCGGCTAGGGGGACTACTACTACTATTCTTTAACTAGCCGACCCAGCGATCATGTTTCGATACGGCCCCGTCGAACGGGAATTAAAAAGTACTGGAAGAACTTTAAAAGTATCCTATGATCTTCTGGTTCTAAGCTACCTCCCCACCGTTATGCTACCCCTATGTCCCTCAAACCATACCTGTCACTCAGTGACCATATATCAGAAAGAGACAGGGCTGTACCTGATCTTCCAGTCATCTTATTCTCAGCCAGCTGTTCTCTTAGATCGGCTACGACCGCTTTCAACTTGTTACCCTAGCTAAATAACTTATCTTTATAAGTTACTTAAATATGTCCCTGCAGATATACCACAACTAAGAAGTGTTTTACGACGAAGCAGAATCGCAGCGACTAAAAATGTATTAAATAATTCACTTCAGCATAAACGCAGCGACACCGCATCAGAATCGCAGCGACGCCGCAACGACTTATAAGTGTCTTACATAAACCAGTTCAGCAGAAACGCAGCGACACCGCAGCAGAATCACAGCGACGCCGCAGCGACTAATAATTGTCTAACATAAGCCACATCAGCAGAAACGCAGCGGCACCGAAACAGAATCGCAGCGAATTTTATGCGTCTTAAATATGTCTCTCTAACCATCCCTCTCAGTCACCATATTTCAGAAGGAGACAGCACTATACCTGGTCTTCCAGCGCCATTTTCTTTTCGGCCAACTGTTCCACCGTTTCTTCAGCACCTAAAGCGGCGTCCACCTGATCCCTCAGATCGGCTACGACCGCTTTCAACTTGTAAACTCAGCTAGATAACTTATCATTATAAGTTACTTAAATATGTCCCTGCAGATATACCACAACAACTAAGAAGTGTTATACGACGCAGCAGAATCGCAGCGACTAATAATGTATTAAATAAGTCACTTCAGCATAAACGCAGCGACACCGCAACGACTTATAAGTGTCTTATATAAACCACTTCTGCAAAAACCCAGCGACGCCGCAGCAGAATCGCAGCGACTAATAATTGTCTAACATAAGCCACATCAGCAGAAACGCAGCGGCACCGAAACAGAATCGCAGCGACTTTTATGCGTCTTAAATATGTATCTCTAACCATCCCTCTCAGTCACTATATTTCAGAAGGAGACAGCACTATACCTGGTCTTCCAGCGCCATTTTCTTTTCGGCCAACTGTTCGACCATTTCTTCAGCGCCTAAAGCGGCGTCCACCTGTTCCCTCAGATCGGCTACGACCGCTTCCAACTCCTCAACTCGGCTGGATAACTTCTCTTTTGTGCGGCTCAGTTCGGCGATCTCTGATTTGTATTGTTCGACGTCCTGTGGATAAATGGAAGGGTTAGTATGAGTTTATTGATTGTGACAGGTAAAAATACACACATCAAAAGTGTCTAGGGATCAAGCATTTTTATGCGGATTTCTTGAGATTCTCATTTTTATGCGAATTTATGATTTTATAAATTTATATGGATCCTTTTTGGTGCATTTCATAATTTGAAACAGGAACTGTCATAAAGATGAAATAAGAAACCAAAAACTTGCGCACGGGCGGGACTTGAACCAGCAACCTTTTGGCAAACTGGGCCAAACGCTCTTACCAATTGAGCTACCGTGCTGTTAGTCCGACCCTGCGAAATTTGTGGACTCTTATGAAAACGTCAATTGCGCGACGCTTAGCGCCATCTAGCCGTCTGTTTATGAAACAGATGGCCCAAGCAGTTATTCTTTACAGAATAAATTCAACTTGGAAATTGATGTCGCTTCGCTATCTTATGCTTTAGAATGTTTTTAACACTCACAGTGTCATATTTTATATCCATAAAGATGAAATAACATCTGCCATCTGTTTCATAAACAGACGGCTAGATGGCGCTAAGCGTCGCGCAATTGACGTTTTCATAAGAGTCCACAAATTTCGCAGGGTCGGACTAACAGCACGGTAGCTCAATTGGTAAGAGCGTTTGGCCCGGTTTGCCGAAAGGTGGCTGGTTCAAGTCCCGCCCATGCGCAAGTTTTTGGTTTCTTATTTCATCTTTATGGATATAAAATATGACACTGTGAGTGTTAAAAACATTCTAAAGCACAGGAACTGTCAATCAAATTCGAGTAAAAGATGAAAATAAGCTGTTAATATTTTCCCTATAAAAACATACAACGCATTGAAGACATTATTAGTGCTACTGTTTCCCTACTACTGATTAAAACCAACGTTATTATGGAGCGGCGACGTCATTTAAGCAGGGAAGAAATGCTCAGAGCCGTGGGAATGATAGAAGCTGGTTCCCGGCAACGTACTGTGGCTTTAGCTCTGAATACAAGTCAGAGTGTTATCAGTCGACTTTGGACACGTTACCAAAGCACTGGTACCGTGGCTGAGGGCCATGGAGGACGGTATCGCTGCACCACACGGAGACAAGACCGATACATTCAAATCACAGCTCGAAGAGCTCCAACAATAACCGCCATGATGTTAGCCGTGAGGCTTCATCACTCTTCAGGGAACTTAATTAGCGACCAAACAGTCAGAAACCGCTTGCATGAAGTGAACCTTCATTCCCGAAGACCGCTACGGGTACCACCTATAGCAATGCACAATCGTAGGATTCGATATCAATGGGCTCTTGAACGCAGAAATTGGGCAGAAGAACAATGGCGTTTGCGTGTGCTTTTCTGATGAGTCTCGTTTTGGTATGAGACCGGATACAAGACGTATACGACACTGGACAACCCCTCGACGCCAACAGCGATTAAAATCCTGCCAGGAAGTCCATCCTTATAGTGGTGGAACCATCATGGTATGGGCGGGTATTTGGATCGGCGGAAGAACTGATTTGATTCTTATCAGAGGCAAACTCAACGCTCAAATTTATGCTGAGACGATTGTATCAGACGTCATCGTTCCTCTACAAGTGCAAATCGGTCCCTTATTTCAGTTAATGCATGATAATGCACGACCGCACACCGCAAGAGTTGTAAGACAGACTCTCACCGCAGCTAACATCAATGTCCTGCCCTGGCCTGCTCATTCGCCAGACTTAAACCCGATTGAGCATGCATGGGATATGCAGCTCTGCCGAATATGGAGGGTATCCAGTCGCAAGACGACCTTTTTTTGTTGGCGGCCATTCCACAGCGTGATTTGGATGAACTCATTTTGAGTATGCCAAACCGATGTTCTTGTGTTGTTAGTGTTTGCGGTAGAAACACGGATTATTAATTGTTTAAGGTACCCAATAAAATTTTAAAGAAAACTGTTATTTCACTCTTTTTTTCGAACTTTAATGTTAGTGGTTCAAATGTCAAAAATCCCTTTATTAGGAAAATGGCAAATTTCTTTATTAATGCAAAGGTGACTTGGTTTATCGTTACTGTAGACAAACGAAAACACTTTATTTGATGAATCCTTAAAGAAAATTTTAATTAATATCAATCAGGAGAAAAGTTATTGCAAAAATATATGTTGATCCCTAGACACTTTTGACGTGTGTATAATAAACAGTTTTATTTTTTTGGGAAAATATAACGTACACATTTTTTTTGTTCAGATTATTTTTAAATCTTGAAATTGATTTGCAAGAAATTGTCAAGATAGTTATTTTTTTTCTATGTTACCAAATAAAGTTGACAAAATTGAAAAAAATCAGCGCAAATTTTTAAGATTCCTTAACTACAAACTTAGAATAAAAGCCGACTCCAGTTACCTTGCTAATTGCAGACATCACCATATGCTACCTCTTTCTCTGAGAAGAGAAGCAGCTGACCTGACTTATCTTCATAATCTAGCTTTAGGTATGCATGATTCCGGTGAACTTCTCTCAAAGATTAAGATCCAGATTCCCTTTCGTACTAATCTTAGAAGAAATTTTATAACCCTCCATGTTGAACCGCCGCCGATCACAAATTATAGAAAACACTTTTTCTTTAACAGAGTGGCTACTAACTTTAACAAAAATTATACTCAACATATAGACTTATTTACTGTGAGACCAAATCATTTTAAGAAATATATTAACTCTTCTTTTTTTTGAATACACATTATTAACCTATCAAGCTTGGTATGACCTCTCCTTTTTTCTCTTTTTTTCTTTTGTTAACTGGTATTGTTCTTCGAACATATTTAATGGCACGATTATTCTCTTCTGTCTATTGTTGTATATTGATGTGTGCGATAAGTTCTACAAGTGAAAACTAGATAGGCATATTAGTTTTATATCTCCCGTAATCATTATACATGTATTATATTGCTGTTTGTTTTCCAAAAAGTAAAAATAAAATAAAAAATAATAAAATAAAATAAAACCTAAAGATATCCTTTCTTATTCTCAATGTTGCAGCGATTCCGGAGCGATAAAAAATACTTTAAATTTCTGAATGCAAAGGAATTGAAGCAAAAATTTCAAAGAAGAAATCACTGCAATATCGCAGCAATACCACAGCAAAATCTCAGCGACGCCGCAGCCACGTGCCTTCATCATCTATTCTCTAGTAACGAGCGCCGCAGTAAGTGCCAGCGACACCGCAGCAGAATCATAACGACGTTACAGCCACATTCCTTCATTAATTGTTCTCTAGTAACTATCGCCACAGCGGAATCGCAGCTGAATCGCAGCGACACCGCAGCGACGCCGCAGCCACGCACCTTCATGATCTTGTGCATGTGGTGCTTGTCGTGCGCGGACAGGTCTCGCAGCCGCACGAGCGTGTCGCGCAGCCGCGCGTTCTGCGTCTGCAGCTGGCTACATTATAGTCGTAGCGACACCGCAGCGGGATCGCAGCGACACCGCAGCAGAATCGCAGCGACACTGCAGGATAATCGCAGCGACACCACAGCGGAATCGCATCATACCTTCATGATCTTGTGCATGTGATGCTTGTCGTGCGCGGACAGGTCGCGCAGCCGCACGAGCGTGTCGCGCAGCCGCGCGTTCTGCGTCTGCAGCTGGCGCATCTCGTAGTTGGTCGCGGCCGCGTCGCCCGCTGCGTACGGGTGCTCTGCTCAGCGCACACACACAGACGTATGTACATACGGGGGAACACGCGCCGGCCTGTTTGTCTGTCATGTCATGTATATTGCTACTTGGGATGGGCTCGATGTTTTCTTTGGGCTGAGAGTTGCAGAGGCGTGAGTCGATGATAGAGGAAGGTTACCTTGGAGTAGCCTGTTCGCTCTGACTTGAAATGTCTAATATTATTAAAAATAATTATCAGATTTGTCTGGTTATCCTCAGAAAATGCTTATTTGAAGTTTTTAATTAAAAAACAAAATTATTATACACAATAATAATATCTTGTGTCGTTTTAGCTTAAGTTTTGTAAAATGAATAGCAGAATACCATTTAGTGTCATATTTTCGACTGTAACTGCAAACGAACCACTGCTAAAGCTAAAGACGAACGACTCATGTTGTAAATACCGGAATCGGGGGGCAGGTCTCGCAGCCGCACGAGCGTGTCCTGCAGCCGCGCGTTTTGCGTCTGCAGCTGGCGCATCTCGTACCCGCAGCAGAGTCGTAGCGACACCGCAGCCACGTGGCTTCATCTCCTAGTCTTTAGTAATTAGCGCCGCAGCGACACCACATCGACACTGCAGCGTCGCAGTGACGCCGCAGCCACGTTCGTTCCAGCGACAACGCAGCGACACCGCAGCGATACCGCAGCGACATCGCAGCAAAATTACAGCGACACCGCAGCGGAATCGCAGCGACATCGCAGCGGAATCGCAGCGACGCCGCAGCCACGTTAGTTCCAGCGACAACGCAGCGACACCGCAGCGATACCGCAGCGACATCGCAGCGACACCGCAGCGTAATCGCAGCGGAACCGCAGCGACACCGCAGCGGTATCACATAGGCGGCATCTCACCTTCATGATCTTGAGCATGTGATGCTTGTCGTGCGCGGACTGGTCTCGCAGCCGCACGAGCGTGTCCCGCAGCCGCGCGTTCTGCGTCTGCAGCTGGCGCATCTCGTACTCGCAGCGACACCGCAGCGGAATCGCAGCGACGCCGCAGCCACTCACCTTCATTATCTTGTGCATGTGGTGCTTGTCGTGCGCGGACAGGTCTCGCAGCCGCACGAGCGTGTCGCGCAGCCGCGCGTTCTGCGTCTGCAGCTGGCGCATCTCGTACTCGCAGCGACACCGCAGCGGAATCGCAGCGACGCCGCAGCCACTCACCTTCATTATCTTGTGCATGTGGTGCTTGTCGTGCGCGGACAGGTCTCGCAGCCGCACGAGCGTGTCGCGCAGCCGCGCGTTCTGCGTCTGCAGCTGGCGCATCTCGTACTCGCAGCGACACCGCAGCGGAATCGCAGCGACGCCGCAGCCACTCACCTTCATGATCTTGTGCATGTGATGCTTGTCGTGCGCGGACAGGTCTCGCAGCCGCACGAGCGTGTCCCGCAGCCGCGCGTTCTGCGTCTGCAGCTGGCGCATCTCGTACTCGCAGCGACACCGCAGCGGAATCGCAGCGACGCCGCAGCCACTCACCTTCATTATCTTGTGCATGTGGTGCTTGTCGTGCGCGGACAGGTCTCGCAGCCGCACGAGCGTGTCGCGCAGCCGCGCGTTCTGCGTCTGCAGCTGGCGCATCTCGTACTCGCAGCGACACCGCAGCGGAATCGCAGCGACGCCGCAGCCACTCACCTTCATTATCTTGTGCATGTGGTGCTTGTCGTGCGCGGACAGGTCTCGCAGCCGCACGAGCGTGTCGCGCAGCCGCGCGTTCTGCGTCTGCAGCTGGCGCATCTCGTACTCGCAGCGACACCGCAGCGGAATCGCAGCGACGCCGCAGCCACTCACCTTCATTATCTTGTGCATGTGGTGCTTGTCGTGCGCGGACAGGTCTCGCAGCCGCACGAGCGTGTCGCGCAGCCGCGCGTTCTGCGTCTGCAGCTGGCGCATCTCGTACTCGCAGCGACACCGCAGCGGAATCGCAGCGACGCCGCAGCCACTCACCTTCATTATCTTGTGCATGTGGTGCTTGTCGTGCGCGGACAGGTCTCGCAGCCGCACGAGCGTGTCCCGCAGCCGCGCGTTCTGCGTCTGCAGCTGGCGCATCTCGTACTTGCAGCGACACCACAGCGGAATCGCAGCGACGCCGCAGCCACTCACCTTCATGATCTTGTGCATGTGATGCTTGTCGTGCGCGGACAGGTCTCGCAGCCGCACGAGCGTGTCCCGCAGCCGCGCGTTCTGCGTCTGCAGCTGGCGCATCTCATACCCGCAGCAGAGTCACAGCGACACCGCAGCGGGATCGCAGCGACACCGCAGCGGAATCGCAGCGACGCCGCAGCCACTCACCTTCATGATCTTGTGCATGTGATGCTTGTCGTGCTCGGACAGGTCTCGCAGCCGCACGAGCGTGTCCCGCAGCCGCGCGTTCTGCGTCTGCAGCTGGCGCATCTCGTACTCGCAGAAGAGTCACAGCGATGCCGCAATCACGATCCTTCATTAACTATTCTCTAGTAACTATCGCCACAGCTGAATCGCAGTAACACCGCAGCGGAATCGCAGCGACGCCGCAGCCACTCACCTTCATGCTCTTGTGCATGTGATGCTTGTCGTGCGCGGACAGGTCTCGCAGCCGCACGAGCGTGTCCCGCAGCCGCGCGTTCTGCGTCTGCAGCTGGCGCATCTCGTACTTGCAGCGACACCGCAGCGGAATCGCAGCGACGCCGCAGCCACTCACCTTCATGCTCTTGTGCATGTGATGCTTGTCGTGCGCGGACAGGTCTCGCAGCCGCACGAGCGTGTCCCGCAGCCGCGCGTTCTGCGTCTGCAGCTGGCGCATCTCGTACTTGCAGCGACACCACAGCGGAATCGCAGCGACGCCGCAGCCACTCACCTTCATGATCTTGTGCATGTGATGCTTGTCGTGCGCGGACAGGTCTCGCAGCCGCACGAGCGTGTCGCGCAGCCGCGCGTTCTGCGTCTGCAGCTGGCGCATCTCGTAGTTGGTCGCGGCCGCGTCGCCCGCTGCGTACGGGTGCTCTGCTCAGCGCACACACACAGACGTATGTACATACGGGGGAACACGCGCCGGCCTGTTTGTCTGTCATGTCATGTATATTGCTACTTGGGATGGGCTCGATGTTTTCTTTGGGCTGGGAGTTTTTAGAGACCTGAGTCGACGATAGAGGGAGGTTACCTTGAAGAAGCTTGTTCTCTTTGACTTGAAATGTCTGTATTGTCCTTCAGACTTGTTAGTTAAGCCTCAGAAAATGCTTATTTGAAGTTATCAATTAGGACACAAAATTATTAAGGCACGTCCTTTTTCTTTAGATAGATGGATAGTATATGAAAATGGGCAATAGATGGATTACGTTTTTTGTCGTACAACCTTAAATATATAATTTCCTGAAATAAATTTAAATAGGTGACACCATTCTAGTAACTACAAAGAAGGTTTTTTTATAAAATTCGGTTAAAAAGGTATCTTACTTTGGACCTTAAGAATAAAAAAAAAACTAGTAATTATAATCGGAAGAAACAAGACTTTTTAAGGTAGCTAATTCAAAACAAGTTGGAGGGATTCATATGTAAAATTATGGTCAAATGTCTCGTCTTGGGCCAATAATATAAACACAAACACAAAATAAAACATGCTATAAACAAAACTTAACACATTCACTGACCTAAAATTTGTATATATATTTTTTACCATAGCAACACTAAGACATTAACTGTCAGTATTAAGACGTTTTCAATAGACAATCTTGATTAAAACACAAGTAAATACTGTACTTGTCTTCTGCGATATTTAGAAAACCACTATCCATAAACTTCTGAATATAAAATATGGCAAGCGCTTCCTTATAAAAATATACATACCTAGACTGAAGTTTAGAGCTGCGTGCAAATATTTTATAAAATGTTGAAAAAAATACTGTCAATTTTTACGTAGAAATATGTAAAAGGGACAGTTATATTAAAGAGTATAATATAATGTTTTTTTTTTTACTTTTTCATGACAACAGATGAACGTTAGCCATAGACGTCATCCGATTAGTCTTTGGTTTTTGCCATGCATGTATTATTTTAATAAATATAATACCCAATCTCCAACTTTATTCCCTTAAAAAGCGAAAACAAAGAATCAAAAACTTCAGTCATCATTTGAACTGAAGTCTGAAACCCTTTGTGAATGTGCCAAGGAAACACAAAAAACATAATGTGACTACAATGAAATAAGAAATACAAATGATACTATATGAACCAAAAACTTTAAGAATATTATAAACTACATATCAGTATACGTACACGCTTAAGTTGTGTATGTAATTCTATAAAATAAATAAATAAACATAATAGGTTTCACAAACATTACAATATAAATAAACAATAAATACATAAATTTATATTTATCAAGCGCAACATATGTATACATTTGGATGTGTGCTCTGGCTTATTCAATAACACTTTACGTGACAATAAACGGATATAGCCGTAAAACAATAAAAAATCTATTGTGTCTGTAAAACTGCCTAGTAAAGTGTTAACAAATGTCAAGTTTTACACTTGACATAAGTCGCATATAAAATTACATATATTTAACTTTCTACAAATATCTGAATAGTAAGATTCACTACAAAATATTCTAAAGATTGATATTGTACTAGTTAAATTTACTCTTTTAGATACTTTCTCTGTTCCAATATATAATGAAACTACAATCCTAAGGGCCCGTTTCACGATCAACAATTAAGCAGAAACCAGTGAATAATTTAAATACAGAACGTTATTTAGTGTGAAGTAATGGACAGTAAACTTTACTGGTTACTTATTAGGACATTGTGAAACAGGCAATAAAACTGTTATTATACCAGTAGATAGAACAAGAACTGAAGTTCAATAATATAAATTGCACTTGTAAAAATCACCTATGTCAAACTAGGAATCGAACCCTGTGTCTTACGCTATCTGGACGCATGCCTATACCACTTGGCCACCGATACATTGGCAATCCAGTTGAATTTTGCGTAGGCTGCGTGACCTCATCAATGTTGCGAGATTTCTCTCAATATAGACAGCGTATGACACAGGGTTCGATTAGCTTTTTACTAGTGCACTTTAGTATATTATTGAGTTTGTATAGTGTCAAAAACAAATTATAATTACTAGAATTTAATATATAAATTATTTTTAACTTTATTACAATATTTTTTTTAAAAAACTTACGTATATTCCCGCCTGCCTCCATTTCGGCTTTCATCAGCTGTAGATCTAAAGTAGCCTCTTCCAGCTTTTCTCTGCATTGTTCAAGCTCGATTTGCAGTGCTTCGGCCCTAGGGAAATAACACATTTTATTGCAGAAACTATGATACTGTTAAATAAAGAAACCTCGTTAATCCGTAGCCTTTTATTTGTAGGAAAATTTTATTACTTTTCAGTTGTGTGTACATTGGTTTAGAATGTTTTTAAAACTCAAAGTTTTATATTTTATATTCTTGAAGATCGGCGGGACTCGAACCAGCAACTTCTTGGCTAACCGGGCCAAACGCTCTTCCAATTGAGCTAGCGTGCTGTCGGTCGGACCGTGTGAATGGCAGAACTTCTTGGTGGATTCCTCGAGAACAGAGGCATTTCCTATAGTCAGCGTGTTTTAACTGAGTTATGTTAGTGTATTGTCTACCTCGCTTGCTTCTTATCTTTTAACTGCCTCGGTGGCGCAGCGTTGGGTCGCACACTAGAAGCGACGACTGCGCTATTGGTCCCGGGTTCGATCTCAGGGTTGGGCCAAAACAATACGTAAAGCCGTTGGTCTTGCGCCTAATCTCTCTCCGGCTGTATCAGATTGCTGTCCCATCGGGCTACGAATAGAGCGTGCACCTGTGTTTGCGCACACACTTGTGCACTATAATATATCCCGCGCAGTCGGTTAGTCGTTATGAATGGCCACTATATATACTGAATACTATATACCAATATAAATGTCGCTTGGACTTAACGGCAAAGCTGCAAAACCTTTTTTGACCACAGTTACTATCTACAATGTGAAATCTCTAGTTATCTTCTAGTATCTAGTCATCTCAAGGGATACCATTGTGAACTTACCTTTCTTCAGCCATTTCCTTGTCAAGTGCAGCCATTTCAGCCGCTTCCTGTAGCTCAGCTGTCTCTTCGTTATGAGCTTCTAACGCCTCTTGTGCTTCGCGGGTCTGAAAAAGAAATACATAATCAAAAAAACAACTCAGCACATCACTAGCCCGTACAGGCTTGTCGGCACCGGGAAACTGCCGCTTTATAACTTCACTTACAGAATTAATGTATGAACGTCTCTCAAAGATGAACGAATGAGTGAGTGGACGACTCACCTTTTACCTTGCTCGTAAATCAAATTTGTAAATTAGCTGTTTCGATAGTAAACTCTATTTGTTACATGATTCAGTTCAGTTATATAAATAATGAAAGATTGAATGAATTAATGAATGAATGACTCAATTCTTGATTGGCCCGCTACTAGTATCTTGGAACCTGCGACTACTACTCTAAAAACCTGTATTTCATAAGATTAACAAAATGAACGAATGAGTTAGTGAAGGAATGACGGACATCTTGCTTAACCCGCTACAGGTTTCTCTCCAGCTGCCCCTGCGACTCCATGACCATGGTTCTTATTGGCCTGCTCCTAATAGAAACGGAGACTTCATCAAATAAATGAGTAAGTGAGTGAACGAATCTCCTGCCTTCCTTCATCCTAAGATCGTATGGGTAAATAGCTTGGTCTGATTGCAAACAACTCTCTTTATTTTCATTACTGAACGCGTGAATGAGTGAACGACTCACCTCTTGCTTAGCTCTCTGCAGGTCCCTCTGCAGCTGCGCCTGCGACTCCATGATCCTCGTCTTGAACTCATTGGCCTGCTCGAGTTGGAGCCGGACGCGTTCCAATTCACGTAGTTTCTCACGGTCTTCAGCGCGACGCACTTTGATCGTTTCGAGTTTTTCTTTTAGGTCTTCCACCTCCGCTTTTAGAGTTGTTATCTGCGGGAAAAAGAAAGTTTTGATTTAGTGACACTTAGTAGGAAGTGAAAATTGATAAGGGACACTCATTATCTTGTATTATTTTCCTGACAATTTTCTGATATATAATAATATACATAGCACCTCTTTAAGAGAAAATTAAATCGGTAGGGATTTACACAGACATGTATTAAACTAGATCGCATTCACACCTAATAACATTAGATATAATCGTGGTTAAATATCTGGTTAGAAATCCAAAAAAAGAGTTTTTTTATATATTTTTATTAACTGTTTCTGCCTCACTCAATGGTTGACTGGTAGAGTACAGTACTAGTTGTACCTAATTTTGTTCGTGCAATAAATAATAAATATAAATAAATAAATACAAATTATTATTAATTTTACAACGCACTAGCGGTCCCCCACGACTTCGTTCGCGCGTTTTGAGTTTTCTCCCTCCCCTCCCGTCGCAGCGTGATGTTTTAATGCCTAAAGCCTTCATCGATAAATAAGCTATCTAACAAAACAATATTTTCGAAATCAGCGCTACAGTTCCTGAGATTACCGCGTTTAAACAAACAATCTCTTCAGCATTATAATATTGGTGTATAATATTAGATATATTTCTGATGTGTTGTTAATCTTCCCGTGTTATATTACGAACCTCAGTTAAATCGTAAGAAATATATTCTTCTTCTACTTCTACATCTTTAAATTCTTCATCATCTTCTAAAGCGGTATCTGCTGCTTCTGTCACAGTTTTTTCTACTTTTATAACATCTTCTGCGTGACTTACATACGTTTCTATAATATTGTTATTTTCATCTCCACTTTGAATCTTTATTTCTTCATCTTCAACTTCCAAAGCTGCTAGTTTCGCTTGTAATTGTATCTCAATGAGTTCCAGCTGTATTTTAGCTTTTGCTTCCGCAGCTTCGGCTATCGCTTGCTGACGTTGTAGAGCTGATGTCTTAGTTACGGGAGTCACTGTGTTCTTAATTTTAACTATATAAAGGAGGAAAAGAGTTGATTGATGAGGTTGGAATTTTTAGTGCTCTTTTCGGGTTGAGTCTTACGGATCAATCAATGTACAAATTACTATTGTTGATAAAATTAAAATGGAATTATTTTGCGAACCTTTCCAGCCGGTTTTAAGCTAGGAAATTGGTGCGTTAAAAATATATATGAAATCTCTCCCGGATAGGTAAGTCTTAACCAACTATATTTGACAGATTTTGCTTAAAAACCCTTGAAAGAACTTTGACTACGATCTGTTTCAAAATCTTTACTTTCTTATTTAAAATAACAAGGAAGGAAGCACATATTTCTTTGGTTTATTCATATTTCACTTTCTTAAATACTTTTTTAAATCGGTAAGTATGATTCTTTGATAATATTTTTCTTGCATTTTTAACGGAAAATTTTAAATTATTAAATGCAACACATAATAAAGATACCACTACTAATTAAACAGTTAACATTTTTTTTTCAAACATAACACAAGAACTATAATTGGATTACATTGCTAAAAACATGGAATATGATTATTTAACCTTTTAATTATATTTATGAAATGTTATTGACTATAATCGTATAAAAGTAGGAATTCAGATATTTGATGATTAGCTTAAAAAAGCGATAATATAAACTCCTACCGTTAAATTTTGTTTTGTAATCAGTACTCAAGAACGGTAAATATTTTCCTATGAGCGACGAAAACATATTGAAACAACACATTAAACACATTTGTAAGCACATCTCTTTTTAAAACACGGAGTAAGTTTTGTCAAATATTAAAAACATTGGCACTATAATAAAATTAAAATCCTTTTAAACCCGCCCAGCAGGTATTGAGTCAAGTGAATACTGAATTTGTATTTTATGATGTGTAAAACAAAAAAAGAAATGCATACCCGCAATAAAAGTGATAATTTGGTTTACTCAAAACATGGACAGATGGCGTTAGCAGTGTATTATTCTGGAACCTGTACCATAACTGCAAAAGATGTCTAGTTTTTTAAACTTTCCGCTTAAAGGTAAACGCACACTTAGCCGAGCTGAACGAATCGAATTTTAATTTTAGAGTTCTTTATATGAAATCTCATGAAACCTCACAAACTTATCCGCGTCGAATCGTCCGAATCTAGAAGAACCCAAGAAATCCCAGGAGGCCGATTCTCGCGGCAATCGAACTTTTTTTGTGTGGTAATTCGATTGCGATTTTAACCGTTTTACCTAAAAGAATTAGAAAAATATCTACACGGAAACAAACTATCGCACGACCAAAATCTAAATACATATTGAAATCATGACCCTCTGAAATCAAAAACTATTTTTTCCTCGACAAAGAAAATTCGATCAGTGAATTTATTCGTATACGAATTACACGAGAATTGAGAAACAATTCGGATGATGTGGATCACATTCGGTGCGGCTGATGCCTCGCCAGATTAAATCTTCATACTCACTCCCACCTTTAGCTGTCACTCATAGCGTTATGTCATAAGTTCTTCGACGCGGTGGATTATGTCCCTTGTTCGAAATGATGGAGGTTGCGAAAAGGAAGTCGCTCGACGAGCTCAGATAGCAAAGTCAGCAGTTAAACGTTTGGAGAACATCTGGAAAAACCGTAACATCTATCGCAGCACGAAAGTGAAACTTATGCATACTTTAGTTTTTCCCATCTTCCTTTATGCATCGGAAACATGGACACTCAAAGCTCGATTAAGATCTAGAATAGATGTGTTCGAAATGTGGTGTTGGCGTAAAATGTTGGGCATCCCGTGGACTGCGCGCCGCACTAACGTATCTATTCTTCAGGAGCTCAAAATAGAAACACGCCTGTCTACAATATGCCTCCAAAGGTCCCTTTCTTTCTTCGGTCATCTTGCCCGTCGGGAGCCGGAAAATCTGGAGATGCTTATACTGGTTGGGCACGTCGAAGGAAGAAGGAGTAGAGGTAGAGCACCCACTCGGTGGACAGATGCCATTTTACAGTCCATTAAGTGCAACACCCAAGAGGCAATCCACCGAGCCCAGGACAGGTATGCCTGGAGAGCCCTGACCCGCAACGCTGCTTTTAGTGGTCACGACCCTCGGACATGAGGAAACGACGAAGAAGAAGATCTTTTTGTCACTTTTTACGAGCTAAATGTCGAAATATCAATACAGTACAAAGGCATAACCGCAACGTTAACAGTATAAGATAAATAAGTGTTAAAAATGTGTGACTTAAGCGTTTTGAAGAGATGTATTTGTAAGTAATCTTTATTTGTACATGAAGAATGTATCTTCATGTACATATAAAGATTACTTAATGCAATTTAATGAGTCAATATCGTGAGGCGATTATTTGTTTAGATATATTGATTTTTTTACAGCATGTGTTGTCTTATACAGGGTATGGATAAGATATATTGATAATCAAATCACGTTGTTTTTCTGCAAAATGAAAATTTTTTGACGTTGTTTCGCTGTGATGGACATCAGTCAATCACCGATCACGTCAACATGTTTCAGAAGCACTATTTCTCCAAAATATACTCAGTATCACTTGAAATATAAAAAATAAATGAAAGTAGTTTTCAGCGAGCCTTCATGGGGTGCTTTTCTATTTGACAGCCGTCAAAAATGGTTCTGCTATATCGCATCTCATTTTATCACACAGTTTTCTGCTACCGACATCTCGCTCTTGTCGTTCTATTTCAAAAAGGATAATAATTTTATGGTCTGGACACAAACTGAACTTTGCGCAATGACCATGCGCAGGTATAGTTTTTGATATGACGCAATTAACTTCGTTTTGTGTTTTTCAGATTTTATGTCTTTAATTTAATGTGTAATTTAAACAATATTATTTTATTTTCATTTATTAATAAAAGTTTGTGTTTTGGTTAATTTAATCGTTTTTTTTTTCACCAAGTGTGTGTTTTTCACTTAGAAAAAGGACCCCACTGAATGTCAAGTGTCGTGGCGTGCTTACCATGCCGTCACGATTTATACTGAACGGGGATTTTTTTGGCACACCTAGGGCTTTGTTTTTGCTAATCTTACATTTATTTATTTTGTTATCATTTGCTATTTCTGATTATAGTAAACAAATGCATTATTCGATAAATAACTCAAATAATTCGAATTAATTCAATTCTTTTCTAAAGCTGAACGGATTTTGATAGCACTCACCTCTTGCTGCGCCTGTAAGTTGGCAAGCTTATCTTCAGCGGATGGTTGAGGCTGCGGCGACGTGATACTCTGCCCCGGAGTGTACTGGGGCGTTAAGGTCTCCACGAAGCCCGTCTAGTAGTAAAGGGTTAAATTTAAATTAACTTTATTTTATCAGTCCGGCCGACACTTACCCTGACTAACTTACCACTGAATAGTCAAATCTACTATATAAGAATAAGTCGGATTTTCCTTCCTGACGCTAGAACTCCAGAACGCACGAAGCGATTTCCACGGTTTTGCATTCGTTGGAAAGGTCTCGGGCTCCGTGAAGTTTATAGCAAAGAAAATTCAAATATAAAACAAAAAAAAACTTCTTTTAATGACCGAAATGTTACATAAAACGAAGCCATCTGGTGACGAAACGGAGTTCGCGGAGTTTGCTAATAAAGATATAAAATTTATCTAAGCTTGGTTTAGAATATTTTAAACACTTAAGTGTCATATTTTAAATTCATAAATATGAAATAAGAAACCAAACTTGGCCCACTGTCGCATAGAGGGTAGATGGCGCTAAACGTCACGCGTAATGACGTATAGGAGACCACAAATTTCGCAAGGTCGGAGCGACAGCACGGTAGCTCAAATGGTAGAGCATTTGGCCCGGTAAGCCAAGAAGTTGCTGGTTCGAGTCCCGCCCGTGCGCAAATTTGTGGCGCTCTTAAGCCTGCTAACCTTAAGCGCCAAAATCGCTAGCTCGCGTCATCTTGCGTTTGGAGTGACACAAACGGGCGACACAGCGCGCTCTGTCGTCGGTGACGCGTAACTCGTAAGTGATTGACGACTAACATTAGGGCGACAGCTGATCGCTAGCAGCGCGACTGTCGCGTGTAAATCGCGCGACCGTCACGCCGCAAAAGTTACCTAGTGTTAAAGCGCTCGTGTGCCTTTACTTTAGGGCGTCAACATAGCGTCAGCAGCGCGACTGTCACGTGTAGATCGCGCGACCGTCACGCTGCTAAGTCGCCTATTGTAAAAGCGCTCGTGCGCTTTTATATTAGAGCGTCAACAAAGCGACAGCAGCGCGACTGTCGCGTGTAGATCGCGCGACTGTCACGTGTAGATCGCGCGACCGTCACGCTGCTAAAGTCGCCTAAGTGTGAAAGCACTCTTAAGCCTTCTAACCTCCTTACGCACCAAAATCGCTTGCTCATCTTGCGTGACACTAATTTCTTGTAACGTGCGCAAGCGATTTTCATTTAAGACTGGTTACGCGCCAGATACCTTGCCCTTCCTCACTTCGACAAACGAAGCCCGTTTCGCGGCCATGTCGGGCGACACAGCGCGCTCTGTCGTCGGTGACGCGTAACTCGTAAGTGATTGACGACTAACATTAGAGCGACAGCTGATCGCTAGCAGCGCGACTGTCGCGTGTAGATTGCGCGACCGTCACGCTGCTAAAGTCGCCTAGTGTGAAAGCGCTCGTGCGCCTTAACATTAGGGCGTCAACGGAGCGACAGCAGCGCGACTGTCGCGTGTAGATCGCGCGACCATCACGCTACTAAAGTCGCCTAAGTGTGAAAGCGCTCTTAAGCTTTATAACCTTAATCGCCAAAATCGTTAGCTCACGTCATCTTGTTTGAAGTGACATTATTTTTTGTCACATGTGCAAGCGATTTTCATTTAAAAGTGGAACTTACTTCGACAAAAGAAGCCCTTTTCGCGGCCATGTCGGGCGACACAGCGCGCTCTGTCGTCGGTGACGCGTAACTCGTAAGAGACTGACGACTGCTGGCAAGTGAGGTTCGCGAACTGAAAGTGATATATTTATTATTAAAACATTATTTTCGTAATGTCGCTGAGGTCCAAAAATGCGAGATAAGTAAACAGTATGTTTGGCTGCTTTAAGCATTAATTCAACCTATAGTTATTTATGTGTGAATCAATGTTTTGAAAAAGTGCTAATTAAAGGAGCTCCCCGAATTTTTGACGCGCACACTAGCGCCACTCTATTTGAAATAATTATTACTCCTTAAATACAAAAACAATCAAAAATCTGGTAGACGCGATTGTAGTACAGGTTCTATAGTTTATTTAGTACGTTTAAATTGTTTCAAAAGTAGTTTACTGTAGTAAGAGTTATAAAAACTGCTAAATATGGCCTTTTTGCCATTTTTTCTAACTGCAACTGCAGATAACTCTGTTGTATTGAACTTAAACATTGTATCTAAGCCACATAACCAGAGCTAAAATCGCATCATTCAGATTTTCGATTGGTCTTTTATTTAACGAGTTATGATTTTTCTACTAAAGTGGCGCTAGTGTGCGCGTTAAAAATTCGGGGAGCCCCTTAAGAGAAATCATTTGCAAAATAATCATTATTTAAAAAAAAAATTGGCTGCAGGTGCATTGATGTAAAATATAAAATTAAATATATTTTATTCTTTAAGCATCATTTTGGACCTCAGCAACAGTGTAGCAATATACAAAGCTGCTCTATGTCAACATCAAGCAACCTAAAAAAGAATACAGTGTGTAACGTTTATATTTTTTTCAAATTACCACCGGTATTTTAAGCGAAGGGAGTATAATTTGCCAGGGAAAAGCGGAAAGCGATGCTTCCATTTCCCCTTGCAGTGACTGGTTATAGATATATTATTATTACATTTTGGAAATAGCTTAGTCACAAGAAGAGGTTTGAAATAAGAATAGCCCAAGAAGAAGATTTTCATTAAATGCATACAGGGTGTTGTTTTGGTCAGAGACATCTAACTCAGGGATGATAATATGAGTTATGGTTATTATTTAAATAATTATTTAAATATATGTAAGTTTTATAAAAGTAACCTCTTTACAACATTCTAAAATCGCACCCTTGCGCGTAGCTCGCGCGTATCTAAGAAATACGACGCCGTAGCTAGTAAGCTACGAAGAGTCGACCTGGTGTTGGTAGTTTTGACTCGCTCACTAATCGCAATAATAAATAGTTTTTTTTTCTTTTTTTTTGACATTAGTATCGTTTGTACATCCACCCCTGAGTCGCTCTTCGCTGACCAAAACAACACCCTGTAGAAATATTAGACACCAACATACATTGCTCTGATCCCAAAGTAAGTAGCCAACGTACTTGTGTTGTGGAAATCAGAAACAACTGTGGTATCACAACACCCAGATACGGGACAGTGTAAAAAGTTATGTTTTCTTGTATCAAATATCGTTTTTGGACTAATCTAATTTTTTTGCTTGCTATTTTGTAAACGAAATCAAAAGTTTCAAGACAGTTCGTAAACAATCACATAAAATAATAATTCATCTTATTACGTTTAACAAAAAAAAGTTACAACATAATAAAAATTACAACTAAACTTGTCGAAATTAAAATTTTCGTCTTTTTTCTGTAAATAAAACAGGGTTTAACAAAATCAACTGCATTCCTTCTCGGTGGTGATTCTGTTGCTAAAATACAACAACTTTTTGTATGGAACCAACATCGAAATCCCAAAAAAAAATTGACTTCTCCATACAATGTATGGGATGTGTGGGAAAGTGAAATATTTTTTGGCAAAGTTGTTGCATCTGAATGAGCCCCAAGAAGGTATGCAGTTAATTTTGATAGAGACCCGTAACAGTGCCAAATTTATCAGCTGTTTAAGCAGTGTTGTTTAAATATTCCTTTCTATGGAATGTTTCCGGCAACGGCACATCTATACGTTTGTGCAAGCAATTTTTGAAAGTGGTTAGGCGGCGGTGTCCGCGACCGTACATTTACGCAGTGTAACGTCATAACTTAAAGCGAGTGCTAAGATAATATTCAAACCCAAGCAAAATAAGGTGCTGGAATAAAACAATAACAGGTAACGTGACATATTCGAAATATAGCTTTGGAGGACGTGTTTTGCTAAGACGACTGTTTTTTTCTGTGAAAATAAAGCAGTATAGATACCAACATACTATTATATACAACTGTACACTGTATTTTTTAAATACTGCATATCAAAACAGCATAAACCCTGCAAATTGCTAATGCGTCTGGCGGCCATATTTTTGCGCCTTCTCGTTTTTATTTGTTACGCTATCTTTTTGTGTGTGTGACTCTGTGTGATCTTATAAACAAAAATTTTTCAATGAATTATAACTCATTTTTGGAACGTTATTTTTCAGTGGCGACTTGCAAAAGAGGTTTCGAATGTTATTCATTTGACAAGGCTCCAGCATATTAGCTACTTGCGGGGATTAAAACACTACAGAAAAGTCCGTTCCTTTTTGATTGTCACAGTTTGTAAACAATCTTGACATTCCTTTTTACCAAAATAATTAATTTAAAAATTGGATAAAAACATAACTCATCAACTACACAGATATTTGATTGTTTAGCACTGAGACATTTTTAAATCAAATGGTAAATGAATTTAATTCACTGGAATTATTTTAAAAGTTGTAAAAAGATTGCTTACATTATTCGACTAGCAAAGAGAAACAGATTTTATTCAGCTTGATGCGGTCGTACAAATACATGGTGCATGCCAAAACAAGTGCGTTGTGGATTCTTGGCAAAAAATATTGGCTCGAGAACGAACGCCTTTTATCATTGTTTGGTGTATGAAGCGTATTTTGTATTACAATTTAAAATACTATGGTATTTCGCTGTTTTAGTGATTGATACTCATGTGTCGTTGCCGATAACATTGCCGTGGATCCCGCCGTGAAAATTGCTTAAATTGCCGGAAACTTTGACGTTAGGGAACATTACAGTTTTAATCATTTTTGATCAATAGTAAAGTCAAGTAAGGCCTGTAACATCCCACTGCTGGGCAATGGCTTTACCTCAACTACTGGGGTAATTTGAGCCATACTCCACCACGCGGGTTCAGTGCGGATTGGTGGAGGGGTGCGCAAGGCAAGCGACTAACCCTGCTGTCAGATGTTATCAAGCCGCCCATAAGGCCTCTGACTAGGCTTAACGACTAATATCAGCCGATATTAGCCGGGACCAACGGCTTAACGTGCCTTTCGAAGCACGGATGCTCGTGATGTACGTCACTTATATGGTCGGAATGGTCACCCATCCAAACACGACCACACAGTAGGTTGCTTCACTTCGGTATCATTACCAAAGCGCTGCTACCACTGCGCTACGAGCACCTCAATATTTTAATGAAAGGATAATAAAATATGATCCGTAACGTTGTCAAAAATTCCGGCCATTAGAGCAATTTCGATTTAATATTCCCACTTACACACGGCAATGTTTCTAGCAGCATGGCCCTTAATTTCCAGGGAGTTGAGCTTATTTTCCTGATCCTTTATCTACATTTAAAGACATCAAAACAGCGAATACCGATATTACCTTGACATCGAGAGATTGCCCGCTTTGGTCTGCGCGGGAGACGCTTTCCGACGCACCCTTCGGTTGCATTAATACACGGTTAGTTGTTAATTCACACGTTAATGTTTTGTCAAAGTATATAGGGTGTATAAAAAGTTGTGATTCCTTGAGAATAATTTTCTCAACATGTAAATAATAAGGTCAATAGCTAAGCTATTGTTAGTATGAATTTGGAACGATTTTTACAGGACACCCTGTATATGATTTTAACAAGTGATTCCTAAGTAAAATAAATATCAGATTAATATTTTTTTGTTGAGAAAATTAAATTCGTAAAATCCGTTTCTCTTTGCTAGTCCAATATTGTAAACAATATTTTCATGAGTACTAAACTAATATCAGCGAATAAAACTAATTTATGATTAAATTAAAAAAAGATCTCAGTGTTCAATGATGAATTGCCTATGTAGGTTGACCTTTTTGTGTTAATCTTATTTTAAAATATTTAAAAATTCGTTAAAAGAATGCCAAGATTGCTTACAATATTTGACTAGCAAAGGAAAATAGACTTTACAAATGTTTTCGTTACTTAAAGGATTAATTACCATCGCTTCTTATTCACCCTTTATCACTAAGGTCGAAATTACAATCATTACAAATTTTTAAAATAAAGATTTCCATGTCACCTTTCTGTTTGCTTTAAAAGCAATATAAACATAGACTATTAAATATTATGTACAATTCTGATGTTAAGTATAAAATGAATGTTGCCTTAATGAATGAAATTTGAAATCTCTGTGAAAAATTTATGATTCCATTACCCCTTCCAAATCAAGTCAAGTAAAGCTTTTCACAACATCTTCGTCATATTATTTGTTTCAATTTGTTAAAACGTTTTTAAAAAGAGAAACAACCACTTAAAAAATACTAAATAGGATTTGCCATCATTGCTGTTAATACAAAACACAGTTAGATCATTGATATTTAAAAAAAAACACATTTTGAGTTCTATTATCCAGCTGATTTAGAACTCAGTACAATTTTAGTAAAGTACCAAATTATTTTGCCTTTTCTATACAGGGTGACTGATTAAAAAGTGATGAGATGAGATCATCAATCAACAAATCACCCCGTATAGAAATAAAAATCTGATAAAGGATTTTGCGCCTTACAATGTTTCATACCATGACCGTGGTAAGAACGTGTCAGGTACGAAAAGCAACACGATACGTTCTGCAATTGACAGCGTTCTGTCTCATTGTTATATGGAGCGAGAGCTAGAGATGTTAAGAACTCGAGTCTTTTGAGTCCTAATTCTTAGACTCGGCTCAATTTTACACGAATCAGTGAACTAACTAAACTCCGAGTCTTGAGTCGAACCGAGCTTCAGACTTTCGAGAGCTTAGAAAAGAGAGATGGAGAGTAGAGTCTTAAAAAGAGCTCGAGCCTTTAAGAGCTCGAGTCTTAAAAAAGCCTGAGTCTCAAAAGAGAGCGAGTCTTATGTCTTGAACGTATTAAGTTTTAATAATGTTAATAGTTGCATTATTCTGGCCTTTATACATACTTATATGTGCGTCATCAGGTCAATTTTGATTGCTTGTGATTTAATTTGACTTATGTATTTCCTTCTACGGATTAACTGATTTAAAAAGGAAATGCAAACGGAAAAGAACTCAAACTCAAGTCGCCCCGTAAAAACGACTCGAGCGCTTAAAAAGACTCGAGTTCCATGATGCGCTCAAGAGCTCATATAGACTTTAGTTCTCTAGTCTTGGGAGTCTTATTGTAACGAGTCGAGTCGTGCCATTTGTCAGTCGATCTCAAAATTTAGGACTCAAAAGACTCGAGTTCTTAACATCTCTACCGAGAGCGAGAGTGAGCGAGAGCGTATGCGTAGTTTACCGATGCCAACACCCTCCGTGCATATCACACGATGGTGTTGGTCGGTGACGGAACCGTCTAGTCAGCAAGGTGTCACAGTTTCAAATCATTTTTTGCCTATCTGCCTAGCCTGACACGGTAATGGTATTCAAGAGTGTAGTGGGCAAAAACCTTTAGTGAGAGTTTTAACCTCGTAACGCCCAGGCCATTTTTACAAAAAATAAGCTTACAGCCCAGATGCCTTTTTAAAGGTTCACATGGTGCGAACCCGGGGGTGATGAAAATTAAAAAAAGTGTTTTATGATCTCCGTATGAGCGTGGGATTATTTCTGCATGTAAAAGTATGTCAGGGGAAGGGTTTGTGACCCTAAATAACCCCAAATTCGTTATCCTTTATTTAGGCATATGGGCTTCTATATATACAAAACCCGCTTTTTGCAAAATTCATATTTTTAAAGTTTTGGAGTAACAGTAGACAATACTGGGTTTATTTTATATTACAAAAGACAATGACATAGATATTTGGAATAAAACATGACTTCCAAAATTTAAATGGCCAAAAACATATTTAACACTAGCACTATGACAAGAAAATATCAATTTTTGGACAAAATGATCATTATTTCCTGTACTATTTATTTTTTGTGGCTCGTTTATCACCATGTTTTAAGAGTTCCATCGGAAGAAATCCATGTCCAACAAAGAACAAAAGCATAAAATGACAAGTTTCTAAATCGGGACCTAAAATCACTATATCAACCCATATGCCTTTTAAAATCAACACTATAGCAAATGGAGATATTCTTATAGATAAATTAAATATTTTTAGAATACGAGCAGATATTAATGAAAAACTGAATGTACCAGAGTTATCAAGTCGTTTATTGTAGGAATAAGGCTTTATAAACATCTTAAATCGGCAACATCATCATCTCCAAATGGATCATCCGCTTCTATATCTGATTGACTTAATACTTCTTAAACTTCTTCGATTTGCTGATCTCGCATTAGGTTACCTTAAAAGGATAGATTACTGATAAATATTCTGTACCAGACTAAATAATGGACTACATAATGAAGGAGAAAACGGTCAAAGTCATACAATGCAAAAACAAATTTAATTGATTAGTGGTATATTCCCTTATACCTTTTAAAATCTATGAATATGTAAATACTCTTTTACCTTTTAAAAGGTGACCGGATTTAACGGAAGTTATTTTACATGTTACTGCTTTATTTTTGCGTAAATCTTTATGAAGTTGTAATATTTACATATTTTTCAACAAGCAGAGTAACATACTTTCAGCGAAAAAACCTAAGATTACATCAATAATCATGGATTTACTTACCACGTCATCTACGTCTGTCCGTCTTGACGGACATTTCACCGGAAATTACAGATATTTTATTTTTCTGTCGGCACTTTTGCATAACCATATACAAAATCAGACTTTCCAGTATCCGAATTAAAAACGTTAACAGATTTGCCGCGTAATTTTAAATGTTATGGTGCGTTCAAATCAGATACCTTTTAAAAGGTAGTGTGGGCGTTTATATCATGAATTATGACAATGTCTTGGGCCCGTACCACTTTTGAGCTACATACCTTTTAGTAGGTATATGGGCGTTACGAGGTTAATGGTCAAATTTTATTTTTGATGTCTAGATTTTAATCATGATGTTATTTCTAAAACTTTGGCTCTCAATCTAAAATATTTCTTTAAAATTTGTCCATCAAAATTACGATCAGACGGATAAACATTCTACAGTATGTGCAAAAGCTCTAGAAAGCGTGTGCATTTCTACATACAATACTCACGTTGTGGGTCTAGACCTCTGGGCCACAGTAATACTAGCGAGAAAGAAACACACTGTATGTTAGGCAGACTCTAACACTATTAGCACCACACTACCAACTTTCTGTATTTCAAGTTCTCTTCCACTCATCAACAAAGCGAAATATTTTAATAATTAAAATTCTTAAAGACCAAATCTTCTATTTACGAAATCTGTATTGGATATATTTATACTTATTTTAATATCCAAATTCATCTTTCTATTAAAGATCAGCCAGACAGTTTTAATAAATTTTGATGATAAATTTATTTTTAGTTTTGGAGATAATTCATGTCCTATCAATCAACATCTCATATGATAATGTAGCTTCAATCTCAGATAGAACCTAGTCTTGACCATTTCAGGCGGAATACATCATTTTTGTGTTCATGAGTGACCTTTCCAAGCAATTTCTATGGTGTTCCAATCTTTGTTTGTAGGTTTTACAGGACCTTTTTATCTCTTCTTAGAGAGTAGACATTTCCAAGGAGATAGTGAATATTTTTTAACAATATGTAATTTATCCTTCACCCTGTATATGTATTTCAATTTCTTTAAAGTCTATTTTTTAATACAACTATTTCAAAACCTATTTGAATAAACTGAAATACGGATCAGTTGGTTTTGAATGAGTTTTTCAATTTAGATGAGTATATCAGTTTGCAGCATCTTTGTTGAAAGAACCATCAGAATACACTAGTCTTCAAAATAACACTGATATAGGAACAAATATAATTGGATTGTACTCAGATTAAATTATGAAACTGTCAGTAATATTGCCAGCATCTAATGTTGTTCACTTAGATTCTGATAGTCCTATTCAAAAGAAATCACCAACCGAAGTAAACCACATTCTTACTCAGTGTGATTTTCTTAATATTTGTATGGAATCTAATTAAAAAAACATATGATGATTCTAGCCTAGATGACGACAGGTAATAAACTACATTATTCAATTGATGAAGCTAGTATAAATTATACACAGATTCAGGAAACACATCAGGACTTTCGTATAATCTCTGTTATCAAATAACATTGGACATTAACGGAAATGGAATCAGTGTAGTACATTTCTAAACATTTACAGCTACAGCCTAGTTTTTCCATCACATTTGCGGGTTATAGCTCATCTTGTTGGCACATGTATAACATTTATACACGGCCGTAATAACATCAGTACTTGCGTTTTGTAGCGTATGTATATTGTGTACCCTTTTATAGTGGAGCGGACACAATCCGGGCTAGGACTCGGTGTCAGAGTTTGCGGACTTTGAACACAAGTTATTATTTAGTAAAATATCATTAAAGCAAAAATTAAAATATTATTCTAGTGCTTAGTATTGTTAAAGCAATATTGTTTTGTGTTATTTGGAAGACCTTTATGATAGACATGAAGTAATTGGTAATAAATATGATTTTGTAACTGAAATTAGACATGCTGTGAGAGATCCCTGTATCTAACTACTACCTAAACCAGAAAAACCATCTCGGTAAACTGTTTAAGTCTAGAAAAACCATTTAAACACTAACAATTTATTAATTAACCAGCAGATATTTCATATAGAATAGTTTTTATGAAACTTTAAAAACAAACATACCTGCTAAGCCTACGGTTCGATGAAGTGGACTTCGGTTCCTCTGAAGATGCTGTCATGGAGGTTTCCATTGGATTGTCTTCTGCATCCAACATCTGAATTTGTGTTTGGCGGACAAACACACCATAGTTTTCTTCACACTATAACATGTATAAACATTTAAATGAATCAAATATTCACTGAAACACAGTAAATACCAAAGTTACACTTGAGATATTTTAAAGTAAGAAATAAAACCAGATTTTACGTGTTTTACTACACATTCAGTCACTGGTTATTAAAAAGTAAACTTAAGTTCTAAATATGAGTCTGATATAGATAAAATTCATAGCCAAAATTCCACTTATTAGTCAACTTACTCTAAAATACGCATGTCCACGGACAGTGCCATTGTTTTTCCCCTTCGGCTCATCGAGAACAACTCCAATCCACTTGCCAGTAGCGAACGTAGGGTACCCCACATAAGCCACGGAACCCTTCACATCCTTGCCTATTACGATCACCCGCTGACCCAGGGTCAACTTCTCAGACATGTTAAAGGTTTCTTAACATACAAACACTGCAATACACAACGATTTTATCAGTAAAACTCACGAATTTTGCATGCAAAAATGAAGTTTCAGAAGACACTTTAACGAACCTAATAAGAATAATAGTCGAGCTGCCAATAATGAATAATAGAAATGGGTAAAAAAACTTATTATTTAGAACATATTTTCGAAATTAATGATTGGTTTTCTTTGAAAATTATAGCGAAAATTGGAAAATATTGACGTTGAGAAACTTGCGAAGAAACGTCAACTGAAATGTCAAAATAAATTGGTCATCGATGCGTTTCGTTCCACATATGAAAAACACCGCGCTGTGGAACACCCGCCTCCAGTTTTGCAATTTTACATTATTTTATGATTCAAAATCTTCCTCATATTTAATGCCTTCATAAACTGAGAAAATTTATTTATAGGTCACATTTTCCCAACGTCAGTTAAGGAATATTCGTTGCATAAAATACAATAGGTACGCCTAATCTGAAAACTTCACCTATTTGTCATATCATTTTTAAAAGCGATTGTTGTATACTATTTTTTTTAAATCGGTTCAGTAGTTCCTGACAGTAGCGCGTTCAAACAAACAAACTCTTCAGCTCTTTAATATTAGTATAGATAATGTAGATAATACTTTCGCCATTTAAACCAAGATCATGATGGATGCAGTGCATGCAGCAGTATCATTATGCAGTATCTGTCATCATCTTCATATCTGTGATGGGATACCCATCCCAGGGTGATGATAATGTCTGCAACTGCCTTGTTTATTTTATCTGATAAACCGATTTTGATGAAATAATGAGTTATTTTTAAGGTTCCTTACGCCACCCAGACTTTTACTTTATTATAGGTTTGATTGATGACATCACCTCTGCCTTTGCATTGCGTGTTCAACCTATTGGGAATGTGATTGTCTGACGACAATCTGCCTCAAAAGGAGTTAGCATGTGAATAATATGTGGCATGACTCATCATTTTGTTATTACGATCCGAGTGGCAATGGAAATCATACATCATCCCCTACAATTCTTTACGGGAGTTTAAGGAATAGGTCTTGTCTTGCGCCAGCTCAGAACTGACGCTTATTTCTGTACTAGACCTAGCCTGACTAAGCTAGGTCTAGTAGAGAAAAAAACGCTAAGTTTCTATCTTTTTTTAATTAACCGTCAATTCGCCATCTCCGAGGCCTGGGTTCGATTCTCGGTCACGTCAATAAAATCAATTTTAAAATTATTATTGTCTTGGGTCTGAGCCTGAGTTTTGTGGTACCACCATTGTTTCAGATTTCCTTTACACAAGTGCGTTAGCTAATGCGTGGTGACCTGCCTTATATTTATTACTAGCGGTCCCCCGCGACTTCGTCCGCGCGTTTTGAGTTTTCTCTCTGCCCTCCCGTCGCAGCGTGATGTTTTACAGCTTAAAGCCTTTAGCTTCATAAAATTAGTATAGATTACTTTCTACTTTGATAGTTTGTTACGAAAAAGCACTAGTCCCAGAAAGCTAAATGAGATGATAGGTGGGTACGAAGAATACCTACATAAATTAATCTAAGCCTACTTACGCTAAGAGATAGAAACATTAAATTTTAAAGACTAAAGGAAGGAATACAGATTTACTCTTGTTATTTAATTACCTACTAATACTCCATATATCAGGTTTTACAGACATATGCATGCACGTACCTACAATACGAGTAAACACAGTGCACGTTGTATTAGTATGCACAAATGTTGCATTGTAGCTTTAATTAGCAGAATTGCTAGGTGACATTAACCTTACGCGTGTACGAGTAACATTCAATCTAGACTTATCTAGACGTAACTATATAGAATTAGTTGCATTGTATTGTAAGAACTTTGTTGGCACAGAGACAATGTATAATAAGAAGAAAGAAAATGTTTTTATTTGGAATACACATGAAATTACAAACATAATAGAAAAACAAAAAACACCTAAAGAAGTTAACTACAATGCAGAACAAAACAATAAAATTACGATTTACCAAATTGGTCCCCACTCGAATCTTTTTAGTATAGGTACCTAGGACGTCCGTCCATAATATTTTGTGCTTTCTTTTGCGAAACAATACATACCTACCTACTATACATAATATAACATGAAGATGACATTTAACCCTTCTTCACCCTCTTTTTGACTCAGGAATGGCTAGGTAATTTAGTTGTGGGTAGGTCAATCAGGGTAAAATATATATTTGTATACTATATATACATTGTGTAGGTCCCGGGTTCGATTCCCGGTCGGGTCAATGTGGAAATCATAATTTTCTATATTGTCTCGGGTCTGGGTGTTGTGGTACCACCGTTGTGTCTGATTTCCATAACACAAGTGCAATGGCTACTTACTTTGGGATCAGAGCAATGTATGTGATTGGTGTCCAAATTAATTTAAAAAAAAGTGCCAGTTTTACCATCGAAAAATTAACACTAACGAATAATTTAAATAAGGAACGTCATTTCATAATAAGTATTGTATTGGGCAGATAACGTTAGCCAGAACTTATTAGGACATTTTGAGACAAGTCGTAAGTAAGTAAATATGGATTCCAAATTATTTTAGTTGGTATTAATAGGTGTCCGTGTCTGTTTATGCCGAAGTAACTGCGGCTGCTCCTCTTGCGTTGCGGTGCGGTGTTAAAGACAGGGTGCAGATTCTCGTGCACTTCCTAGGAGGTATACGAAAAATTTACCGATCGAATTATCTTTTTCGAGAAAAAAAAATGTTTTATTTCTCAGGGTCACGATTTCTGTGTAATAATATGTGCGCTAGTTTTTTTAACGTGTGGTTACATTACTTGATTATTCAGCTATACGGTTAAACTGGCAATCTAATTACCACACGAGAAAAGTTCGATTGTCGTGAGAATCGCCGCCCTGGTTAATGATCAGTTTTATTTCTTACCTGTCTAAAGTACTGTAACTCTCCTAATCCTTTTTTTTCTATCCTTGTGCTTTTCCATTATAACTTACCTAGGTACTTACTACCTGCTTTAGCAAATACACCTCATAGACGTAAGTTCTGCTGTGATGAAAGGTAAAAAATAATAAAGAACAATTGATTTTTATGAAGACTAGCATATTGTATTGGTCTTGTTGATATAAAGGTTTGTCAAAAGTTTATTTTGACGCCAAATGACAGGAAAAATAAACTCTAATAATAGAAAAGCGGCAATCAGTATCTCTTCCTTCGAAGACACGTACGACTGTATTATTTTCATTGCAGGTAGGTAATAATTAATAATAATTGTGATTTCGCATTGGTTACAGCAGATAACTGAAATAAATAGTATTTCTATAGCTTCTAGTTACAACTATTGACACTATCTCCTCGTTTACACTCAAATAAATAATATCGAAGAGATATGACGGTTTGAATCGGCTGACTTCAGTCGTAGCCTCGCTAAACGAGGACATGACTCATACCCCGTTCTTCCTCAAGTCCACGGCTATCAGTCAGAAAGCGGAGTGATTCACACCATTACGTGACACCTACCGTAAATAAAATCTTCCGCGCAACCAAGCGCGCGATGTATACCGCGGAGACAAAGACGAATGATAAAGTCCACTTCAATAAAATGTGAATTAAGCACTTCAATATCTGTATATTGCTGACGCTGTTAGGCGTTTCGAGAACCAATTAGTAATGGACTATTTAAAGGTCATTTACTTATTAGGAAAGTTTAAGATAACATCTACAAATTGATTTGATTATGAAAGTGGATATAACAAACAATGGTAGAAATGCACCTAACTAGTATGAAAAGCCTAACCTCACTTTTGTGTAGTATTGCGTGACGAATAATTGAATGGAATTTAGCATTTCGCAAGAGACCTACCTACTTTCACCGAGTGAGTGTCCCGTTAGCGACCGCACCTGGGGCCGCGCTGGCAAAAAAACCACGTTATACAAAAACATATTTATTAATTCAATCATTACAGCAATTTAAAAATACAATGTCGTAAAAAAAAGTGATTTATAACTCTTTCGTTCGGCTTTCAATTGCAACTAAGGACGAGACGGCGTCGATAATCAGACACTTTATTTATTATTATACATGGGAGTGAAGGCACAGGGAGGAGGCCTAATGGGCCCGATGCGTTCTCTGTATACGTCAATGCTTTCTAAATACATATTCGAAGGGTTACGAGCACGTTCTCATATTCAAATACTATAATGATTTCATATTATGTGTAGACGCGGCTTAGAAGCCGTGCACCTTCAACTGCTCCGGCTTAACGAGCCCGGATTTGGTCAGCCACTGGCAAATGTTCTCTCGCTGGTCGCCCTGCAGCTGCAGAACCTCCCCGTACTCCGGGTGCTCGACAACCGTACCGTTGCAAGCGAACTCCTTCTTGCATGCCCTCACTATCTTCTTCAGGTCATATTCCGACGATAGCCCTTGCACCGTAGTCAATGTCTTGCGCCCGTTCCGCTGCTGGATCCGGACGTGGACTAGACCATCTTGCACGTCGTCCTCCGAGCTTTTGATAGCATCGGCGAATGGGTCAAATGTGTTGAGATTCTGGATGGACATACGATTGAACGTCACTTCTCTTTGTTCCACAAAACGCTGCGATATAACGCACGAACACGGATACTGGCTTGCACTGATAATGCGTGACAACGATGCACGCAAACGACCAATTTACGCAAACACCAAATTGTAATGGCGGATTGGGCCGAAAAAGAATGTCACGCGGAGGCGGAAATTATCGATCGCGCCATAGACAACTGTCACTCTATAAAGCTGTGCACTCACAATCACAATTTTAAAATAATTTAACAGTATTAAATAACGTTATTTCTTTCTTAATTAACCTTTTAGCTTCGCATATAATTTTGGAACATAATCATCGTACTTGGCCACGTAAAAGTTTCCAGCGATCGGCGTACCCAGCTTAAATTGTTGTGCAAACTTGGCGATGGAGAATTTACCTCTTTTATCTCCGGAATTATTAGGAAGCTTGGGCACTTTAGAAAAATCACATTTATTTGGTTGCTTGTACAACAAAAACACATAGCGATGGAGTCCTGTGCCTTTTGGTGGGCCAGATCCAATGTAATCAGATAAAACTTCGCTTTTGTTCATATCTCCTCCAAAAATATTTCCAACAAGCCAATGGTGCCATTCTCTAAACTTAGGGTTTTCACGACTAGGAGCATCAGGATCAACCATAGCCAAAGTGTAGTATTCAGATTCCTTGGGTATCCACTTCACAATAGGTTTATCTTTTACTTGTGTTGGAGTAAGTTCCTTACCTAAGTCCACTCGAACACCACTTGGATACTGAATGTCCAAAAGCTCTGACGGGGCTGTAGTGAGTATGTCAGGCACAATACATTGTTGCTTGAAAAGAGTTTGCAATGACATTGCTTCCACAATATTTTGCGCCCTGAATATTAGAACAAGGGATAAAAGTGTCGACCACAAATAGGCTGGCAAAATAATTACATTCATGACAAGTCACATGTCGAAAACGTCACTCCCGAACGTTGCTTAGCAACAAAAGATGGTTTTGTTTTGTTTCTGATTTTTCTGCTATTGTCTCGGGTCTGGATGTTGCGGTAGGTACCACCCCGTTGTTTCTGATTTCCATAACACAAGTGCATAGGCGATTATACTTTTGGGCCAAAGCAATGAATGTAATTGGTGTCAATTTTTTTTTAACCTGTGGATTAAATAATGTAATTACTCGACTCGTCATCGAGGAACGTTCGGCGAAACATTCGTGCACGATTGCTGAAGCGAGATTGATGTTTACATATTCGCGTGATTAATCGTATGAGCTGGTAAAATTAGTATAGATAAACAATAAAAATATTATGTACTTCTGTGCGTTAAACCTTGTAAAATTCGTTTGTCTTTGCTAGTCAAATATTGTAAACAATCTTGACATTCTTTTTTGATGAATTTATGAATTCATAAATGAATGATTAATTAATTAATGATGAATAAAAAAACACAAAACACACAACTCATACAGGTAATACAGGTGGGTACTTTTTGAGCTGGGAAGAGGGCAAGAGCTTAATTTTTTTTAGATTTTCACTTAATTAGACATCTTTGGAATTGCACAATATTGGAATATGATGATATATTAAGGCTCCCACACACTGCTAAATTTCGTTAGTGTATATATGTTTCAAGCCGTTAAGCCTAGTTAGAGGCCTTATGGGCTGCTTGATAACATCCGACAGCAGGGTTAGTCGCTTGCCTTGCAAACACCCCTCCACCAACCCGCACTGAGCCCGCGTGGTATGGCTCAAACTACTACATAAATGAGGTAGGTAAGGCCTTTGCCCAGCAGTGGGATGTTACAGGCTTACTTTACTTTACTTACTTTTATCCTCCTAAGGCGCAATTGCGGTGGCGGTCGCGTTTCCGCGGTGGACTGCGTGCGCGTACGCAATTCGCGCGGTGTCAGGATACACGTTACGTAATTAGTTATAAAATCTTATTGAAATAAGCTATTATTATTCTGTAAAAAGCTTATTGTTACTGAATAAATAACCTATGCTTGTAATAAAAAAAATGCATTCAAAAATGAAAAAATAGAACCAAACAAATTCGTGGTAGGGTGACGACACATACGAAAAAAATTGCGAGAAAAAAAAAACGAATTTTAATCAATAACTGACAGCAACCGGATGTGTTTGCGGTCTATGGTGTAGAAACATCTGTTTTTTACTCATAAAGGTCAACATGCCCAAGGAATAAGCATTTATACACCCATTTTATTTTTTTGCAAAAAAGTAATTAAAAAGCGCCCACAGGTGGGCACTTGGAAAAATCGCGAAACTCATGGTCAGCGCCCACCATCGGGCGCTCTGGCTATCCAAGGGTTGTATATGTTTGTTTGTTAGATATTCGTATAATTGCAAGTTTTCCACGAATACGATGTAGTGAATTATGATTTTTCTTTTTTAAATAATTGAGGCATATTTCAATAAAGGTAACAATTTCGATGAAACTAGCATTTTCATCGAAATTATTTTATAGTTTATGAGGTGTGTGCAAAAAGAACTACTATGGAGTAAAAAATATATCAAGTAGGTACAATTTTTTAAACCGTTTTCAAAAAACTCTATAAAAGGCTTAAAAGACTCAAAGATTCCATCCATAGTATTTGTATTTGCCCATATCTCTAACATGTTACCTTCAAACCCTCACTTGCCTGGCACTTCTGATACGTCAAACTGTTGATGCAATCCATTCCGGGAAACTCTGTATGCTTGACTATAAACTAGAAGGTGGCCAGCCAACCAAACGTCAGGATGGCTGGTCAAAATAATATCATTTCTAAATATGTATTATCTTATGTACACCAATTATTGAGTATATGTAGCAAATATAAGCAATTATGTAGTAATTTTCGAATCAACTTTCATAGACCAACGCCATAGACAACCAGCCATTCTGACGCACACATACTTTTACGATTTAAAGAAAGCTACGTTAGTTTAATGGATTCTTGATACAGCAGAAGAAATATACCTATATACCTATATGCATTATATCAAGATATTTCATTTTTTGTGCTTTAGACTTCGGCCACAGATGCGAACTAATCATCAATATTCCTCTTTCAAAATATAATATTTGTAGTTATATGATTATTAATTATTAGTAGTTAAATAACTATCATTTTGAACACATAAAATAAAAACACAACTAATTTTTATACAAATTTCCACAGCAAAAATAGTTAAAAATGAGTTCAAAGTTTTTCCTTTAGAATTACATTTTTGTTTTTATAGTGTTTTGTCACTATACAAACTTCATAATATAAATTGCACTTGTAAAAAGCAACTTTGGCTGTGTGACACACGAGGAATCAAACCCCGTGTCCTACGCTATCCGGGCGTATGCCTATACCACTCGGCTACCGTCGCATTAGCAAGTCTGTTGAATTTTGCAAGCGTTTACTTTAACGCGGAGGCTGCGTGTCATCAGTGTTACGAGATTGCTCTCACAATATCCGAAGGAAATATTTTTACAAATATTTAACAATCGGTTAAGATGAACGAAGCCAATTTATAATTACATTTTTGTTTTTATAGTGTTTTGTCACTATACAAACTTCATAATATAAATTGCATTTGTATAAAGAAACTTTGGCTGTATGACAGACGAGGAATCGATATCGGGGTATCCGGCATTTAGCTATTATATGTATATATTTGGGCTTTAGCTTCAAACGATTGCGAGACTTGGTTTGTCACATTTGGTACTTTTCGAAATGTGCTCCATTTTATTCTTAGGTGTACCAGCATCTTCCACACTCGCGGACTATGCTGTTACGCTTATTGTAAGCGTAACAGCATAGTCCGCTAGCAATTTGACGCATTTTTTTTTAAACACTTACACAATATTACAAAGCAAATTATTAACGTAATACATTTAAAAGTTCTTGTTTGCTACTCGTGCTCTTTGTTACGCGATTACACGAATAGCGAGCGTACTGTTTACACATGGGTGCCCGTTGCTGTGCTCGCCACTCGCCACATAGAAGAGATAACGAAATAATATAAAATACCTATCGTTATTTTTTTGTATACCAGCCTTTATTCTTGGCATTATTTTGTCTTTTCTATACCGGATATGGAAAACAACAATGGTCAAAATAGAAATATGTACAACAAGTTGACAAGCAAATTACCGAAAAGTTAACTTTTGTTTGTTATTATTATTCAAATCGATACAAGGTTTTTTCACATCACATATTTTAGCAAGTATTAATATTATTATCAGCCTCTACCACATTTAAATATTGAAAGCCACTGAATTCATTTTGGTCATGGTCACCCACCTGTGCCATTTTTCGTATGGCAAAAAGCAAGCTAATCATTTATCCTCTAACATGAATCATTAAGCACTTTTTCACATGGTGGGAATTGAGGAATATGTAGGTATGTAGTATGTACCTTACCGACATTCTCTAATACTGTAGTTCATATCTGGAACTAGCGGTTATTTTCACGTAAATAGTAATCAAACTATTTTTTTCTTGAAATACCTACCTGAGACCTCAATAATTAACATATTTTCTTTCATCGATGTAGTTATTGAATACGTAATTAGCATTTCAATAACAGGAGAAAGCATCGGTTCTGAAATGGGGGTTTTGATTACATTTTCGACAAAATTGTCTTTCATTCCCATAAAAAGTGCAAAGTATGGTCACCGAAATGCATCAATGTATTGGAAAAGTGGGCTACACACGACCCTAAAATCAGACCCGATATCGGGACAATGAAAGTTGGAACGATTTACAAATAATAATAAAATTAGGCTTCCGATTTGCCAATACACGAGGCGATTTACGGTACGATCTAGGGTCCTCCCCACCATTTCCCCGATATCGGGTCTGATTTTAGGGTCGTGTGTAGCCCACAAAACAATTGAAATGCTTTAACTTTTGATTGGTCGCTTAAAATTTTATATTTAGGAGGCCGCGCCACATCAGATTAGATGCCTTTTTGCATCGTCCACACCTGGAAGTGGTAGAACTGGGTGGCTCAGACAGTCAGCATCCGGCGATCCTGAGCCAGCTGCTTTTTCTTAATTTCTCCATAACGCGTGCGTCACCAAGGATCAAATCTGGTCGAGGGCTGTTAGTAATGACTCGATACGTAATATTTCGTGACATTTAGAGAAAAGCAAGTTGGCTCAGACAACCGGATCAGGCTGCCTGACGTTTATCATGATTTCTAAGTATTGAAATAAAATGGATAAAACTATCGAAACAAACCCTCTGAAAATTGAGTTCTGGAGTGTCAGAAAATGTGAAATTCTGGGTGTCTGCTCATGAGACTAGTTTTTTGATTTTCCAAGAAATAAGTAATGAATCCTGGATATATCAGTTTTACCTACGATTCGTCATCGGCCTAGATGTGCGAGATCTTAAATATGCCTGATTGAACTAAAAAATAATCGCGTTATGACTTATCGTTCTCGATTTCCGTAGACTAACATTCAAATATACATACTTACGAAATTTTGCTTACGTTTTGCAAGCCTTAATAGATGAACATGTTCAAATAAATTACTTATTAAATTGTAATGATATCACATTGTGTTGATTACATTCTTTTTATAAAGTCAGTAAAAAAGTTGGTTTCTTTTTAATTTGTAGGCTGATATTGATATAAATTAGATAGGTACCAAACCTTGTTTTGTACAAAAAAATTAAATGATATTTTTTTATACGTTTTTACCTTTTATTTGAAATACAGTTCTATAGAGTAACGAAGTGAACAATCTGGCTTCATTTTTGAAGTTGATCAATGATTAAAAAAAACTCTTTAACTGGTTTCATGCCATAGCAGACACCGATGCGTTATAACAAATTTATATTGTGTCTCAAGTGCTGCAGCAAATGGGTTAAAATGATTGAAGTTGACCTTTGAATACCTTTATCTAAGATAGATAATTGTTTGTATTATGTCAGGTTTTTGCGAGTTAAATATTAGTGTACATCCGGCCGTCTGAGCCAGGCTTCTATAGAGATCGTGCATATCTAGGCTTATAAGGAATCGTTAGTGACGCTGATGTATCCAGGTTTCATCGTTTGTGACGCAATAGTTTTCTTGGAAAATCAAAAAAACTAGGCTCAGACAGCCAGAATTTCGCATTTTCTGACTTTCCAGATCTCAACTATCAGAGGGTTTCAGGTCGCTGTTTCTTATAAAATGTGATGTGACGCGTTAGTGACGGTCATCCGAAGTAGTTTTATCCATTTTAATCCAGTACTTTTTGAGAAATCGTGATAAACGTGTGGCTCAGACAGCCTGATATCCGGTCGTCTGAGCCAACTTGTTTTTCTCTATATTTCACAAAATGTTACGTTTCGGACAAATGTTTTTCGGATTTACTGATGTGACGACGTTAGTGACAGCTCTCGACCAGATTTGAACCTTCGTGACGCACGCGTTTTAGAGAAATTGAGAAAAAACTGCTGGCTCAGACAGCCGGATGCTGGCTGTCTGAGCCACCCAGTTCTACCACTTCCAGGTGTTGTACGAAGCTGAAAACTCATCTAATCTGATGTGACGCGGCCTCTAAGTACAAAAAATCGTAAGTGACGGCTCTATATGCCGCCAATCAAAAGTTATAAGCATTTCAAATGTTTTCCATACATCGATGCATTTGGGTGGCCACACTTCGCACTCTTTATGGAAACGGAAAGACAATTTAGTAGAAAATGTAAGCTAAAGCCCCTCATATCAAAGCGGATGCTTTCTCCTGCTATTTAAATATTTAATTACGTAGTCAATAACTACGCCGATGAAGGAAAATATGTTAATTATTTATGGTCTCAGGTATTCCAAGGAAAAAAATCGTTAGATTACTATTTATTTGAAAACAACCGCTAGTTTATCGAAGGTACTACAATATTAGAGAATTTTGGTAAGGTACATACTACTTACATATTACTCTACTTTTCCCATGTGATTTTACGGCCCACTTGGGACAAGATGCAAAAAATCAATATAAATACTAACTTAATCCTGCAAGTCGTTTCCTTTTTTGTTTGGATGGAAAACTTAGTAATTCATTGACTCGTCCCACCATGCCTATATAATATTTGGGACGAAATGCGGAAAATCAAAGATATATTTACAAACTGCAGCTCGTCCTGAGTAATTCTTAAACTTTCTCAACGTTTAAAAGAAGGCTTTTATTTTTATTTCTAGTTTAAAGAGATAATCTTACCAAGATTATCAGACCATGTACACTTGTACAGGCTCATATTTTATTCACCATTTAATAAATCAGGAATAGGCTATCAAGTTAAAGAAAATATGATAAAAAAGAACATTAAAACACTTTTTAATCACTGTTAATTCGACGTGCAAGATAGCGTCAGACGAAAAAGTAGACATTTACAGTGATGTCAGTTGCTGAAAAAAAATCCGCACTACTGATTAGTGACTGATGTACTGACAAGGAAACCTGCACTTACGAAGTTAATCATTAAAAAATGCATTTAAAGAAATTTATGGTGATAATATTGGGCTAGTTATACTAAAAGGGGGCACAAAGACTTATGACAACAATCAGGCATGTTTTGACGTGAGCTCCAGACTCAGACCTCAGTAAGCAGAGCAGTATTTAGTTGGACTACTTACTACTTTTACTAGGCGTAGTCAGCGTTCTCTTGAAAAAAGTTCAGGCTCCAGGCTGAGTAGGCATACTCAGCGCTTTGCACTTACTTTTTTACTCGGCGTTTAGATAGCTGTTTACTGATAATTCTGATATCACCAAACGTCTAAGAATTACCATGTGGAAGTCTCCTGTTATTGATATTTTAGTAAATAATAAAGTTATTTTACGAATTGTTTCTGGTGTAGCATTTATACAAATAGTAGTTCATCAATTCATCCCATACATGTCTACAGCTTATTTTGGACAAGATGCAGATAATTTAATCAAATGATTTTTAACGTCATTTAATGTAATCAAAAAGTTAAAACTATCAATATGAGTATAATCAGAAAAAAAAACAATAATATTGTTACAAAAAAGTTAACACAATTTTGTTGTATGAAAGGAAACCCTTTTAATGATTACAAAGTAAAATATAATATACATCTGATAAAACAATTTTAGTGAAATGTAAATAATACTCCTTGTAAATAGGTATACTATACTCGTCATAAAATCAATAAAGTCTACGAACTAAGTAAAAATCCACGAGCACAAAACTTATATCATTGCTTTATTAAAACAAAATAATTATTACTTGTCTTATGAACATAAACTTTAAAAGAAGATAAACACTACAAACTGTGGTAATAAACATGACAGGTCCAAAACAAAATATATTTTTTTCATTTTATTTCATTATTTTCGTAAGTTGGTTCCTACGCACCTCTCTTACCGCCATATCCATTGTTACTTACTTACATTTTTATTTATTATGTATACATTTTGTAACATACATATTTAAACTTTCTTGTAAAATTCAACAACAATCTTTTGGGCTATAAAAATAAATGATATTAAGTGGATGATTTCTTTCCATCTTGCATAATTTTATTGTCTATCTATATATTTGATTTGAGATTGATTTTTATATATATGATCAGCCATTTGACCACTATCACAACTGGTGGTAAGTGATGATGTCGTCGAGGATTGGTCATGTTTGATCAGTAATAGCGTAATCATTCTTCTTTTGAAAATGCCCAAATTAAGGGTTTCGGGAACACCTCAGCCGGTAGCGCATTCCATTCTTTATTCCCCCGCATCAGAAATATTGTTTGAACAAAGATGGACACAAAGATGGCGCGCGTCTCGTGTTCCGAAGGTGAAATAAGGCTGGCTTAGTAATTTTTGTTCGTAATAATAATAAGCGGTCCCAGAGAACTGCGTTTCACCTTCTGCGCTGTTTTATGGTTATTATTTTGCACCAAAAAAAGCAGGAGACGATTTGCATAATGATTAAAATTAATTATTGCATCTTGTCCCAAATGGGCCGTAGATAATAATATGGGACGAGTTGAGGAATGAGTACTTAGTACGAGGGTCAAACTGAAAGTTCTTAGAAAATCAAAAACTGATTACATTAGCCAGTTATTAGTTTTATTATATCTTTTCAAAATATTGTCCATTGACGTCAATACACCGCTGCATGCGATGGAACCACTGGGAAAAGCACTTTGCCCACTCGTCCTTAGGGGTCTCTTCAATGGCATCGCGATACGCAGCCACCGCTTCTTCAGCATTCATAAACCGCTTTCCTTTAAGTTTTTCTTTAATTTTTGGAAATAAATAAAAATCACAAGGCGCGAGGTCGGGGCTATACGGCGGGTGACCCAGTAATTCAACGTTTGATGTCGCCAAATAGTCGATCGTTCGCTTGGCGGTGTGCGACGAGGCGTTGTCGTGGTGAAGGAGGATCCTACTGCGAGGTCGTTTCTCTCGAACTTTTTCCAAGACAAGTGGCAAACAATTGGTAGTGTACCATTCTGCAGAAACTGTTTTTTGATCCTCTAACACAATTGTTGCGAAATGACCTATCCTTCCAAAGAACGAGGCCACCATTTTTTTTCCCGCACTTCGATCTCTCTTCACTTTAGTTGGCAACTCCTCGAAAGGAAACACCCACTGAGCAGATTGTCTTTTGGTTTCAGGATCATAACAGTAAATCCAGCTTTCGTCACCTGTTAGTATGTCGAACACAGCATTTGAGTCACCTCCGTTAAATCTTTCAATCACTTTACGGCACCAATCCACACGATGGAGTTTTTGAGCCTTAGTCAAATTATGAGGTATCCACCGGGCGCAAAGCTTCCTGACCGCTAAATGTTCGTGGAGGATTTTGTGCACTTGACTCATACCGATGCCTAAGCTTGTCCGAATCTGCTGATAGGTCACTCTTTTGTCAGTCTCTATCATACGCCGCACAACACAGATGTTATTTTCAGTCGTCGCCGTAGAAGGCCGTCCCTCACGTACATCATCAGTGAGATTAGTGCGACCACGTTTAAACTCATTAAACCAGTTGTAAACAGTCGCACGAGATGGGGCTTCATCGTGAAAGGCCAATCGTAGTCTATCATAACTTTCTTGTAGACTTAAATGACATCGAAAGTCATAAAAAATCATTGCACGAAAATTTTCTCGTGTTAAATTCATGTTGACGTGACACAGACAATTTTCAATTTGCCGCCAAATCGTAAAACAAATGACAAATGAATGAAATATATACTCAGTAATATTGGCAAAGAGTTCTATTTTCAAATTTTAGAATATTTTTTTTATTATATTGTTTATAAGTGGCCAGTTCTAAGAACTTTCAGTTTGACCCTCGTATGTATTTAATACCGAAAAAGTCTTATATTGTAGTAACCAGCTGGAGCTAGTGATTATTTTTAAATAAAGAGTAATTTTGAAACCTGGAATACCCCATACATAATTAACATATTTTCCTTCATCGGCGTAGTTATTGACTACGTAATTAAATATTTAAATAGCAGGAGAAAGCATCCGCTTTGATATGAGGGGCTTTAGCTTACATTTTCTACTAAATTGTCTTTCCGTTTCCATAAAGAGTGCGAAGTGTGGCCACCCAAATGCATCGATGTATGGAAAACATTTGAAATGCTTATAACTTTTGATTGGCGGCATATAGAGCCGTCACTTACGATTTTTTGTACTTAGAGGCCGCGTCACATCAGATTAGATGAGTTTTCAGCTTCGTACAACACCTGGAAGTGGTAGAACTGGGTGGCTCAGACAGCCAGCATCCGGCTGTCTGAGCCAGCAGTTTTTTCTCAATTTCTCTAAAACGCGTGCGTCACGAAGGTTCAAATCTGGTCGAGAGCTGTCACTAACGTCGTCACATCAGTAAATCCTAAAAACATTTGTCCGAAACGTAACATTTCGTGAAATATAGAGAAAAACAAGTTGGCTCAGACGACCGGATATCAGGCTGTCTGAGCCACACGTTTATCACGATTTCTCAAAAAGTACTGGATTAAAATGGATAAAACTACTTCGGATGACCGTCACTAACGCGTCACATCACATTTTATAAGAAACGGCGACCTGAAACCCTCTGATAGTTGAGATCTGGAAAGTCAGAAAATGCGAAATTCTGGCTGTCTGAGCCTAGTTTTTTTGATTTTCCAAGAAAACTATTGCGTCACAAACGATGAAACCTGGATACATCAGCGTCACTAACGATTCCTTATAAGCCTAGATATGCAAGATCTCTATAGAAGCCTGGCTCAGACGGCCGGATGTACACAAATATTATTATCTTAATTGTCAAGTATTTAGGCTATCATATTTTTTATCTAATCAAAATTGACTAAAAATCTTATTTTCAAAGTTTGTTTTTTGCATGTAGGATCCCAGTACAAAACAAGAATTTCATTATTTAACATTTTTCAGACACAAAAGTTGGTTTTCACGGCTATAGCTGTTCACTGCCCCAGAGAGTGTTAATTTGTAAGCTAAAATATAGGAAAATCTTTTTTGGTTTCATATTAGGTCTACTTGCACTTCCAATCCGGATTGTAATATATCCAAGTGACAGATCAGATGAGATATGAAAAAAAATATTATTTCACAGGGCCAGACAGAGAGTACAGAGCTCTGGAAGTATTTGGCCCGGTTCACTGGAAAATTGCAGGTTGAGTCCTGCCCGTGTGCAAGTGTTGGTTTCTTATTTCATATTTATGAATATAAATATATGACACTAAGAGTGTTAAAAACATTCTAAACCATTTATTTGATCTGTTCAATGATCAATTAATGGTTTATTCTATAATTTATGAAGCTGAATTTTCAGTCATGTTTGTGATTGTATAACAATACAATTATATTGTAGCACACATTCCAACTTAAAGCTTTAGATAGGAACCAGGTGTATCATCCTGTCACAATTATTATTGATTAGAAACCACTTTGTGAAGGAATAGTCACTTACTGTGCACATTTTACCAGATCAGGCTTTGAATTTCATAGTTAAATAGCAGTTTGTTTCACATTATTAAGCAAGGGAGCTGATTTTAATTCTTAAAGAAATAAAAATTGTGTTTCATGAAATTAATTTACTTTTTGCTTTGAAAAGCAATGCTTCAGCAGTCAATGGATCCCTTAATTTCCTCCCAACACTGTCAGATTTCAACTGCAGAACTACATCTTGTGTACTTTTTAACCTTTTCTTCAATTCATCAATTCTTTTTTGTTTGGATTTGATTTCAAGAGTAAAATCTTCAGCATCCTTAGTCATATCATCTACTTCTATGTTAGAGCATATGTGTTTCGGCTTGAAACGATAGCTGGAAATAGTTTCTAGTTGAAGATTCAATATTTTATTTTCCATCAGAGTGGTCTTCTGTTCATAATCAACACACATTTTGCCGAACCTCTTGCGAGATTCCACTACTACGTTCATGAGGTTTTCACACTTTTCTTCCATAGATAGGTCTTCTGAAATAAAATAATAATTTTGTTCAATATTTCACTAGGTTTTTGAGTGCAAAAAATGAATCAAAATTACACGTACCCATATTGAAAATATCTTGTGATGATAGCCTTTGCAACAGATTTTATGATAAACACGTGATACTTGATAGCTTGTATTGTCTTCAAGATGATTTTATATCAACAAAAATGAAACAATTTCCAAGCGTCGCAAACAACAAACATGATTTTTGAAAGCAATTCTAATAACGGCCATTTTAACAAAGTTGTCACTTGTCACTGTCAAACTAGGCTGTCATGATGACAATGTCATTATCAAGAAAAATATATTTTTTGGGTCAATTTTAGTTTCCCTGCCCTTTTCCCTATGTAGAACCTTAAACTTATTTACCTTCCAAAATGATAATATTGCACAATCAAAATCAAACTGAATGGATGAAGAACAACTTACAACACACATCATTTTCAGTGTTACTTTATTGAAAAATATTTAAGAATGTCAATGTCTTGTATAAAGTACCCGAATTATGGAGCGGTGTGGCCATAAGTATAAAATCTTACTAATTTCAAAGTGTTCAGTAAATTTATGTAGCTAAGCTCAGCATCAAGGAGTTACAATATGAACGCAGTTCTTGATCATTTTCATAAACTCGGCTACAGAAATCTGAAATAGTAGACAAAAACATTTAAATAACCATCAGGAAATAACTGCCTAATATAGCAGTTTCTGGCGTAATTCCTATATTAGAATAGCTTTATAAAGGACAACAGGCACTTAATACTTACACAGCCATCGAAATCCTTATCAGCATCATCGATCATCTCTTCTATTTCTTCATCAGTTAAATGAGTGCCAAGAATTTCGGTAACTTTCTTGATATTTTCGAAACTTATAAGACCTGGAATTTATGTAAATGATGTATATAGGTACCTATTATTGTTTTGTCTTCTTAACTCAGACGGGGACTGTATTGGTAAAAATCAAATATCTAGCGGTCCTACTAGCGAACATTGTTTCGCCCCCGGCCCCGTCCCACCCGGCCCCGCAATTTTAATAGTAAGTATGTTTTCCGGACGGTGACGAATCAAAAAAAGCCACCAATGAAAATCGGTCCACCTGGATTTTCTTATATTTTTTTATAAGAATCTTTTCTAGATCAAAAAAAAGAAAAAAAAAACTGTCCAGCCGCTCCCACGTAATTTCGTGTCCAAGGGAAAAAAGGCTTTATTCTTTTATAAAGAGATTACTCTGTAAGTCTTAATAATTCGGCGCGTTTACCACTGTCGTCTATATCAAACAGGCGAAAACTCTTCATTATATCTCCATCGCTATCTTGGGACATTATTTTTCTCATGATAGCAGTTTCGAAATTCTCAAAGCTTAATTTCCCGGTGTTTCCCTTGTCAACACCTTGCACCATATGCTGCAGCTCTTCTTTAGTTGGTTCATAGCCTAAAAAAAATGATAGAAACAATTTTACAGTTAACAGTTGCAAAAGGTGGAGCATTTTATTAGTTTATAAATTGTTGCAGTATTTGATTTCTGAAGTTTGATGTCATCTATTAAGGAGATAGATATGATATCCGACGGGTTCGATTTATATAAGTTTAGGTTAGTGATACTGCATTAGTTACTATATATATATCATGATGACACGTTTGGTGCAGTGGTTAGAGATCCTGACTACTGAACTGGTCGTGGTTTCGAATCCCGCAAGGGGCTAATGATTGTGTGATGAGCAAGAACATGTGTTGTACCTAAGTTATGGATGTTATAACTTATAATGTATTTAAGCATTAAAGGGAGATGCCCCCATCATAGTTGTGGTCTCGTACTTCGTATCACAAGGAAAAAGTTCCTTATCACAAAACCAGACAATTGGTGTTAGCTGGCGCTTATTTATTTTAAATATTTATGTTTAATTTTTATTGTTGGGTTTGAAGATCGCTTTCTTCTCCATTGTTAAGAGGGCCTAACTATGGTAAGATATAGGTAGTGCATACAAGTTTGTTCAGTCACTATAAAAACTTATAAAAATCTTGACCATCAAAAAAGGAGGTAATCAATTCTATGTGTAATACGTGATGTCAATGGATTTTTATATTATTTGAGTATATTAATCTATTATGGCTTCCGATTTACAATTTCGTAAGTGTATAATGTGTGTGTAGTGTATAAAAATAATGCGCTATATCTAAAGATGTTTTGATGCACTCACAGTTTTATATTCATATAGATGAAATAAGAAACAAAAAATTTGTGCACGGGCGGGACACGAACCAGCAACTTCTGGCTAACCGGACCAAACGCTCTACCAATTGAGCTACCGTGCTGTCAGTCCGACCTTGCGAAATTTGTGGTCTCTTATGGATACGTTTTCTTTTCATATTTCATCTTTATGAATATATATAAAATATGACACTGTGAGTGTTAAAAACATTTTAAACCATTATCCATCACAGTTTTAAAATGACTGTACTAAAATATGGCTCGCCCTTAAGTACAACACGTGCTTGCGTTTACCACGAGGATGGCTCTAGCCTCTTACTTCCAATGAAATAAGTGTTTTGCGTTGAAATATTTTACGAGAAATCTAAAATTTACACCGTAGAAGACAGCTAGTCACAATAAACTGCTAGTACTCCAGTCCATTGACTTCAAACAAAGAAAATACTTAAGTAGACTCCACTTGAAGGTGAATAATGAATGTTATAATCCTACCGAGAGCTTTAATAGCAACACGAAAGTTTTCCGCTTTTATTCAAGTACTCCAGTCCATTGACTTCAAACAAAGGAAATACTTAAGTAGACTACACTTGAAGATGAATGATGTTATAATCCTACCGAGAGCTTTTATAGCAACACGAAAGTCTTCCGCTTTTATTTTGCCTTCCCCGGTGTAATCTAGGAGGTTGAAAGCTTCACGCAAGTCATTTTCCTGAAATACAAAATTGGGGCATTTTATTCTTCCACTCTGTCAATCAGCAGTTAGGACAAGGCTATTTTTATCAAAAAAATAAATAATCTAATTATAGGTTTTTGTTTTGACATTGGCAATCCTAAGGCTGTCTTTAGTGTTTAATGATGTATATTTTTGCCAAGCAAGTTATGAACGCAAAGAATAAGTAGGTAGAAAAGTTTAGAAAACTTGTTTATGTTGAACATAAAAATTAAGCTTTATTACTAAACTGTACATATTGTGTACAGTTTAGTAATAAATAATCTAATTATAGGTTTTTGTTTTGACATTGGCAATCCTAAGGCTGTCCTTAGTGTTTAATGATGTATATTTTTGCCAAGCAAGTTATGAACGCAAAGAATAAGTAGGTAGAAAAGTTTAGAAAACTTGTTTATGTTGAACATAAAAATTAAGCTTTATTACTAAACTGTACATATTGTGTTACCTGCTCATCAGTAAAGGTAAACTTAGCATACACTTCATTGAACTCGGGTGGTTTTAAGTGATCTTCTTTTTCTTTTTCAGAAAACTCGGCAGTTACCGACGATGTAGACGGACAAATCTCTGGATGGATTTCCATGGTGTATTTTTCTGATTTATGTTAACAAAATCTATATGGCTTAGTTTTATCTTTGTCGTTTTCACCTTGTTGCCATGTTGCATAATATTAAAACATAATATCGAACAAACAAACAACTACTTGATTGGGCCTTCAATATATTTCAGTGTTGCTTTTCTACTTGGCGTTAGTAGGTATCACTAAAAGTAGTTTTTGAAAAATACCTGCTCCAATGTAAGAATTAATCGCGCACAAACTGTTTTTTCTTTCTCTTCTTGTTCGTCGATTTCAGCATCTGTTTCTCTGTCTGTTAGATCTTCAGCCGGATTCATGGTATTTTAGTGCAAACACACTACAATGAATTGTTGTTCTCCAATTAATTATTGTAAAATTTCTTTAATAAATAGTGTTTCTATACGTTGCAAAGCAAACAATAAGTTTCAATAAGTTTGACGATTGCTCGAAACTAAACATGACATCGTGTCTTTAAGAAAAACCTTGTGACAGAATAAATTTAAGAATAATCTCATCAAAAAAGTATCAATTTTGGGTGTGCTTGTTATTTGTAGTTTTATTATTTATTTACTGTCAACACTGTCACCCGCCATATTTTGTTTGTCAATTTTGAGGTTATACTTCACGGACTGACGCCGCTATTGTTTTTACCTAAAATAAACTACAAAACCAAAAATCATGAAGCTAGTTAGGTTTTTGATGAAGCTCAGCCACGAGACAGTCACAATAGAACTTAAAAACGGCAGTGTTGTACACGGGACAATCACCGGCGTCGATGTCGCTATGAACACTCATTTGAAGGCGGTCAAAGTTACGTTGAAAAACAAAGAGGAACTGCAGTTGGAGACTTTGAGCATACGTGGGAATAATATTAGGTATTTCCTGCTGCCAGACAGCTTGCCCTTGGAGACGTTACTGATTGACGACGCGCCTAAAGGTAGAGGCAAACGCGAAGGGTTCCAGAGAGGTGGTGCTAGAGGAGGGAGAGGCAGAGGTCGTGGCGGCCGCGGAGGACCAAGAGGAGGTCGCGGCGGACGCGGTCGTGGTCGTCGATAATGTGTTTTAGCATATAAGTCTCAATACAGTCTTAAGTTTTGTGATTACAATAAGTATAAGAGGTTATGTTGTTTCATTTTCTGCATCCAGTCATTTAATTTTGTGATAGGTTTGTCGCATCTTATAATTTGTGAAATGACAAGCATCTTATATGTATCAGCGTAATATAAAAACTGTGTGACTACAATCAAAGGGTTTAAATCTGTTGGATTCTAATTTGTCGATTAATTGTGTTCTGTGTCTTCATGAAATGTCAACTGAAATGAGGAATCAGTGGGCAATGTGGTGGGACAGGGTAGGTGAATTATAAATGGGGTGAGTGAAGCCCCCCCAAATTTTAAGTTTGACATTTAATTACCCATAAGTTAGCGTAAATGTTAAACTAGTTTAAGCTTGTTCACAATATGCTCAAATCAACAGTCTAATGAGCTAAGAATCTAGAAATCTAATGGTTTCAAATTCCTAATATTGTAATCTCTCTGTTTTTACAATATTACAGTGTCATTTTGCCTTGTTAGTATTTTCAATACTAAGTCAGAAGTTAAAACTTTGCTGGTGCGGACATTCCAACTTTGTCATTAATTCAAATGTATTGTTCCAGCATAGGAAGCTGTTTGTAGTTTTTTGCTCTACCACACTACCTAATTATTAGTACTTATAAGACTAGTTTCTCTGTACAAATGGTTCAAGACTAGGTTATTTAAAGTATAGAGATTTGGTGAACAATATTTTTAATTATACTTCCTAGTCTGAAAGTGTATATGTACTGAAATGCCTGTATTTTCCATTTTGTACAGAATATATTATACACGGTGCATCCCCTTTTTTTTATTCAACAATCCGAATACATCTGTATCTTTTCCATCTTTTACTCCGTCTAAGTCTTAGTAGCATTTGGCTTGGTCTGGAGTCAAGAGCAAACCCATACTAAGTAAATAAAAAACAATGTTACATTTCAAAGCTCAAGAGTTTGTTTGTTTGGTTGAATGCTCAAATCTCAGGAACTACTAGACCGATTTGAAAAAATATGTTTGTTAAGCTTATTTATCGGAGGGGAGGGACCAAACTCAAAACTCGCGTGGATAGTTATTTAATAAGTATTTATTTGACTGCAGATTAAAACTAGCAGAGCCTTTATCCATAATAAAAATATTGGTATAGATATTATATTCATGTTAAAGTTCAAGACTACATGAAACAAACAGTATTTGTTCAATGAATGCCTTACTATCCAGCCGAATTAAACATTCGTTTTTCACGAATGTTTAATAGTACTTCTATGGTTTAAACAATACTAGCATCCGCACGTTTTGAGTTTGCTACCTCCCGTCGAAGCGTGATATTTTATGCAAGCCTTCCTAGATAAATAAGCTATCCAACAAAAAAATATTCAACGGAAATTCTTCCACAAACTTTAAGTTTATTTGTATTCTCTACCAGTCATCCTCTCTTGATCCCAGTTTGCCTTTCCAAAAAAGTACCATTTTTCAATAGTACTTTTTAGGGTTCGGTAGCCGAATGGCAGAAAATGGAACCCTTATAGTTTAGTCTGTCTGTCCGTCCGTATCCACTTAAATCTGAAACTATATATATTACACAGTTAAAACTTAGGAGGTAGATGTATCCTGTTAAACGCTTTACAATTTTCACACAAAGAATAAAAAATAATGATATTTAAGGGGAGGCTCCCATACATGATACTGAATGCTAAAAAATTTTTTTTGTCAAACCTATGCCTGTAGGGTGTCTATGGATAGGTCTTTTAAAATGACATTGAGGTTCCTACAACCATTTTCTCTAAAGTCTAACGAGAGATAGACGGTTCTAAATTGTCTCTCTCCCATCTACTTAACTTTTAAACTACGCGAGTGCAAATTTTGAAAAACATAAATGTAGATCTTAACAAAAGACTGTCCCTTTCTCTCTTTGTTTGAACGAGATCGAACTAAGTAGTAGTGTAAACTATTATATTTTCTTTGGTAGTTTTTAAGATAGAGCACATTTTTAATATACGCAAACATAACTGTGGTATTCATAGAAATACTATGAAAAACAAAGTTATGTTTGCTGTCAATTATATTATATTGTGGTAGGTATTTTGGCTAAATGGAAGTAAGTGGATCTCCATTTCATTTAAAGTTGGCACGGAACCATTATTGTGCGAGTCCGACTCGCAGTTGGCCGGTTTTCACTTCTTAAACCTACTTTATTTCACATGGATATTTTTAGAGCAAATATTCTGATATGCTGTCATCATCCGTCATAATGACACAAAATTCATCACCATGAGCGGTTCAAGAATTTTGTGAATATTGTAAAACTACCAAAAAAATTGGTTAAAATTGCAAAGTGATACTAAAACATTGATGTAAGTAAATGACAAAAATTTCTAGCGACCGTTATGTTCGGATGCGAAATTCTGAAATTCCTTGTAAAGTTGTACACAAACTCTCAAATCTTCACCAACCGATGTATAGGTGTGCTGAACTGCTGACACGGGGGCTACGATCCGAATCCTGCGTACCTACGTGGCTATCGTTCTTTAAAAAAAAGTGGCCAGGAAACTTTGAGCATAAGTCTATCTTTGTAAAGTATTTGTGCAATATCTTAGTCTTCAAATAAATAACTAGATGGTAATGTGCGTACTTTCGTGATGATGAAAACACTATGTAGAACTTTAAAATTAACCGCCACAGACGCTCAACACCCGAGCGGTCGCATGAGACCGCATACCAATCGAATTTCTATTGTCTCGTTCACATATTACGCGTGAGGGATTCAACATGGATAGATGTCACAAGGCATTAAAGCCCCCAGTTGTACAACTATAACAGTACAATAAAGTTTAAATAAATAAAAAATATAAGTTATTTGGGGTCAGGGTTTGATTCCAATTGTTTGTAGATTGTAACCCGTAATGGATTACAATCACACATGAACTAAAACTACGAGCCCCTGACAGCAAACTTGTAGCAATTTTGTACTAGCGCGTATTGCTATACAATTCTATCAGGCACTCTTATTTGTCCGTTTTTGGGCAGAATGTCAAAATCGAAACAGCATGACGTTCAAGATACTATGGCGGATTTCTACGCGCCACCAGACAAGCGCAAACGCCCGGAACACGTTGTGGACGTAGTCTGCCGTATCATGGATGAAGATGACCTCGGACCTCGACCGATGAGGAACTTGAGGCCAGCACAGGTTGATGATCATGTTACTCGTATTTAGTAGGCTTGTTTGTTACCTAATGAACTAAACTGTGTGTACAGTCGACAGCACATCAGGTTTATGTTGCAAACTAGCCCTTATTACAACTGTATAAGATACCGCAGTGTTTACCTTGACATGCTGTTGTCCGTACCTTTAATTCTCTTTTTACTGAACACTGTAGCTTACCATGACCGTGCTAGGGATGTGTCCGGAAAAAAATATTCCCTGTATTGATATTGACACCCTTGTTTTGAGTATGCAGAACCGCTGCAGATGTGGCAGGAGAGTTTTAGGATTCCACGGATCATTAATTTTAAGTTTTCAAACATTTTTATAAAAATAGTAGTTGTTTTGTTTACATTTTTATGTTTCAAAAATTAAGATTGGTATTTTGTCTGAGTTTTTCCTCTTCTTCTAAGTTTTTAAAAAAAATAAACTTATTGCATTAATCTAAAAGTTTATTATCAGGTTATTAACAAGGTTTATTTTAATGTATGAGTGTCTTAACAGAAAGTTAATATAAATTATTTAGGTTTCATTGAAATATCCCTAGACCATGTTTGTGTGTGTACGTTCTCGCTCCATATAACTGTAAGACAGAACGCCTGTCAATCCGTTCAGTGGCAAGATAGAGCGTATCGTGTTTCTTATCGTGCTTGACACGTTTCAAGCAAGATCATGGCATGGTATGGCACGGTGCAGTGGAAAAATACCTGGCAATCCCTCATTGAGGTTCCTCCTAACACTTTTCCAATTGAAGTACTTTTATTAGACCCCGCGAGATATTTGAATCTTCACTTTCAGTTCAACTATACCTTTCTTGAGTTAAGGGAGGGCTGAACTTTTTTAAAGCCGGAGCAGACCCTGTTTAATATCGTATCAAACATACACATTCTTTACGATTCAGCTCTGCACCCTTAGGCATCGGTTATACCATCAGTCTGGCGTCAGTCGGGTCTATCATTCTTATTTGAATAATCGTATATTAAATATTTGCATGCTATTTGTCAATGGCTAAATGGGCCAGACATTGAATTTATTGTAAATCTTCTGTGTGCACCGTTTAAATGCACAAAATATAATGAATCTGAAATTTGAAATCTATAACCGTGTAATTTACCATCCTTCTGGTCACTCTGACTGAATTGATGCATTTATTAGTAATATTTAAGAGCAAATAAATAAATAATTTTAATTCGGTGATATAACCGTAGCCATAGACTCCAAAAACATTTCTAACCTACCCAACAGAAGCACCGCAACGCCGCCGAGCAGTTTACAGCCGAACACCAGAGGGCGCTCGATGCGCATGCGCACAGCCGCGACCGAATGCACGCGGTGCGCGAACACAACTCCGCCTACCCTCGCATGCAGGACGAGTTGGACAGGAAACGGTCTATTGCTAAGGTAAGACTTTGTATGGTTTTGTAGATACATAATTATTTATTTATTTTAACTTTATTGCACTGTAATTTGAAAAATTGGCGGACATAATGCCTTATGGCATTCTCTACTGGTCAACCGCATGAGGATTGCAGAGAGTTTAATCAGTTATATTATATTATTTTGGACACCAATCACATACATTGTTCTGATCCAGACAATATAGAAACCCATAGACCCGAGACAATATGGAAATTTGGATTTCTTCCATCGAACCCGGGACCTCGGAGCGGCGACGTCTTGAAACCAGCTTGCTTAGCCACTACACCACGGAGGTCGTTAACGTGGCAAATAAATCTTAATTTGACGCCTCTAAGTTCAATTAAAAGTAATTGTTTGACAACCTTCGTGGGGCTAAGCACGTTGGGTTTCAAGGCATCGGTCACCCCGAAGTCCCGGGTTTGATTCCCGTCCGGTTTGATGAAGAAATCATAATTTCTTACATTGTCTCGGGTCCTGCGGGTGTTGTGGTATCACCGTTGTGTCCGATTTTCATAACACAAGTGCACTGGCTACTTACTTTGGGATCAGAGCAATGTATGTCATTGGTGCTAATTAAAGATCCTAGACAATATCGACTGGGGGAGAAATGGCATTTCGGACTGCCATGCGGTCCTTAGAGGTGTAAGAAAAATTAAATTTCGAAATGTCATGCCGCCTTTAGCGGTAAAGGAGACATCACCTCAAATACCTAGTGGTTGTATGCGCCTTACTCCACTTAACTGCCTCGGTGGCGCAGCGGTAAGAGGGTCTCACTTTAAAGCGACGGATGCGTCAGAGGTCCCGAGTTCGATCCCCGGGTCGGGCCAATAATATTTTCCTGGGTTTTTCTGTTCAGAAATTCTTAGGGTAGCCCGGAGTTTGGAAGTTGGCGGTGTTTTACGCTCGTGCCTCGGGAAAGTACGTTAAGCCGTTGACCCTGCGCCTGATCTTTCACCGGTCGTGTCAGATTGCTTACCTTCCGAAGCACGGAGATGCTCCTGAAAATGTCGCTTAAATATGGTCGGAATGGTCACCATTGCGCTACGGGACCCCATTCAAAGGTCAAATAGTTATTAATTTATCATAATTTAATTTAATTTATTATAATAAGTAAAAATAGTATTCGTACTAAATATTTTTCTTTATTATTTAAAAATCCATGTGATCCATGTGTTGGTCCCGGCTAATATCGGTTGATATTAGTCGTTAAGCCTAGTCAAGAGGCCTTATTGACTTGTATATTTGTATATATGGCTTGATAACATCCGATAGCAGGGTTAGTCGCTTGCCTTGCTAACACCAATCCGCACTGAGCCCGCGTGGTGGAGTAGGTATTGTTCTGACTACCTCATTTAGTTGAAGTAAGGCCTTTGCCCGGACGTTACAGGCTAACTTAACATGTGATTCAACACATTTAACATGATAATTGGGATTGTTTTAGCGAACTTAAGTGGACCTTGAAAAATTATGACTTACAATATTATTATTAATTATTATGAGAAATGAGGATCAAAGGATACTAAAAAATAATTAACCTCTAAACTGGAGTTTAAACCACCGATCTTTGAGTCTGTATAAGTTGTGTAGGTTAGGCGCTATTTATAAGTGTTCTTAAACTTTTTCTTTCCTAATCTTCCAGGTCACAGTGACGAACGCACAACTCAACAAAAACGCTTACAACCGCTGCAACGCTATAATCAAAAATAAGAAGAGAGACCAACCACGAAAGAATGCTCAAATCTCCAAATACACAAAAAAGAAGACCGGGCAAAGACAAACAGCCTCTCGCGTCACAAAACCGATGTGTAGACAGCGAAGACGGAGGTCTCCTTACCGCCCTTACAAACTAGAAAAATTAAAAACAAATAAAGGTTGTCAATGCTCAACATGCCTCAGTGTCAAAGACAAAAAGAGCGGGACGACTAACATGCCCAAAATTTTGAATTTGGATCAGCCGAAAAAAAATTCGGAGGATATTTTTACGTGCCGCGATATGAAATCTTCGAAATATCTAGAGTGTGCGAAAGACGATTCTGAGACGAGCCAATATCCCGATTCAAAGGAGTCGTTAAAACATGATAATCCCGATACAGATGCGTCTGTGAGCAGTTATCACACTTTTGCGTCTATGGAAGATGAGCCGATGGTTTCACATTAGGTCTCTATGTTATTGTGTCTAAAATAATAAAAAATGAAAGTTTTTAACCAGTTTTTTTTTTAATTTTTGGTGAAGGGGGTTTCACCTGTGAGTATATAATCCCCCCCCTTTTCCTATAATCTCTAAAAATGAAGAAATAAAATAAACTTTAAAAAAAGTAAAAACCAACTTCAAAACCAAAATGCACTCAAAAGTCTTAAATTAACTCTTGACTATTGAAAGGAAAGGTGGGTTCTAGGCAAACAATTTCTTTTTGGAGTCGGTGCCATCACTTTGACCATCAAGCATCAACTATCACAGCACCGACTCCAAAAAGAAAAAGATGCGCCGCACGCACAGGAATGTTGCCGGCAACATTTTCGTGAAAGTATGGAAGCAACATTGCTTAGTTCAACATCGATTCCAAACTTAAATTCACATCACATGTCGATAGCATTGCCAAAAAGTCGTTCCAATTGCTCGGTTTTGTACTGAGGAATCTGAAACCCTTCTCTCCTTCCGAGATCATACTTACAACGCAATTGTTCGGTCTTCTCTAGAGTACTGCAGCGTTGTATGGAATCCTCAATACGTCTTGCACTCGGAACTCGGAGCGTTTAGAGAACGTCCAAAGAAAATTCAACAAACAGTTGGCTTTTAAATCAAGCGGTATCTCTCACAGGTGTCCATATGACTAACGCTTATCATTTTTTCAAATGACACCCTTGCGCGATCGTCGCCTATTGCACGATCTAACGTTTTTGCACAGAACTGTCAGTGGTTCACTATGGTCTTTAATCATGTCTCTTTGCATACTCCCTATCGCATACCCAGACATCCTATCACAAAAACTTTACAGCTTCCACTTTGCAGAACAAACCTGGGTAGACACTCTCCATTTGTGAGAAAGAGTGAGGAGTATAATAGCATCAACGGTTCCTTGCCGGACTTGAGCCCCTATTTTTGAATCACTCGCGTCAAGATGGCGTTTGATATTCATTGAGTAAAGTCCGATTTTCCAATGAAAATTGGTATAATTTTACTCGGGAGTGTTCCGAAAAAAGGTAACTTAATGTATTGAGTACTAACGATTATATTTCGCGTGATTTCCATTGATTTTTAAGTCGTTTTCAAATGAAATTCACACGCCATATTCAAGCGAGTGAATAAAAAGTAGTGCTCTTGGACGTGTTTCTCGATCAAGAACAAGATTCGAAGGCATTTGTCGCTTTCAGAGACTTTCAGAGACAAAACCTGACAAATCAACTGCTTTACTAGTTTTTTTTTATCCTTTTCTGTTCAGTATTATTAATTTTTAATTGCAACTATTTTATTGTTTTTTGCACTAGTGTAACTTTGTGGTTTTCCTGCCAATGATGTGTATACCTATATTTGGCATATGTAGAAGAATAATACCTAAATTATGTCTTACTAATGTTGTCTACGTATGCTATTGGTGTACCATATTTTATCATAATAAAATTGTAGTTGCCGGCAATTTATGCAATTTATGTTGCAAAAATGTTCTTACATATTTTTTTTATCATTTTTATATTAATGACTTAAATTATAATGCAAATTTAATAATCTATGTAATGTCTCCTAACATTGCCGGCTCTTTTAGCTGTGTTGTTTAAATTCATATACGGCGCGTTTGGTGTATTGGTTAGCGCTCTTGACTATTACGCCGCCGTCGCGGGTTCCAATCCCGGGCATTAGCCCGGCAGGTATTAACTCAGGATAAGATAAAAGATAAACCGCTTGATACTGTTGACTCCACAACATTCTTTGGAATCACTTTAGACTCCAAACTACAGGGGGCCCTCATATAGAGGACTTGTCAGGGAAACTAGGCTCAGCTGCTTTTGCTGAAAGGAAGATTAGATAGTTAAACGAGACTGATGTAAAAACAGCTAGGATAGTTTATTTTAGTTATTTCCATAGCTTGATGTCCTATGGCATTTTACTGTGGGCGCGGCTGCTGATATATAAAAAAAAAAAAAAAAAATTAATATAATAATAAATAAATTAATATAAATAATATATATTTAATATATTATTATTATATTATTTTAATTAATTATTAATTTATTTAATTAATAATTAATTAATAAATTAATTTAAAATCAACTGCATTCCTTCTCAGTGCTGATTCTGTTGCTAAAATATAACAACTTTTTGTATGGGACCAACATCGAAATCTCAAGTTTTTTTTTGACTTCTCTATACAAACTAGAATCAGCTGATCGGCACTCTAGTATGGGAAAGTAAAATATTTTTTTGGGATTACGATGTTGGTTGGTCCCATACAAAAAGTTGTTGTATTTATGAAAATGTAATGTACCTATGTACGGAAGAAATACATTCATTCACAAGAAAAAAAATGACATACATAAATATAAAACTAGGAATAAGGATAAGCTTGCGATTCCACAATTTAGGCTTCGAAAGGTTGGTAATTCTTTCTTGGGGACAGGTATAAAAAATTTCAATAAACTACCAGAACCAATTGTAGACTAATCCGTTAATAAATTTAAAACTGCATGCATTAGGATTTCCTCGTCTGTTGATTATAGTTCCTAGTCCTGAGTGTGTAGCTGCCAATTAATCAAGTTAAATTGTACCTATCTTCTTTCATTCATTCATTTTCAGCCGAAGGATGCCCACTGCTGAACATAGGCCTCCCCCACGGTTTTCCATAGCCACCGATCACTAGCGGTCTGCATCCAGTTTGGTCCTGTGATCTTTACAAGGTCATATTGTCCATTTAGTCTGTGGACGTCCTACGCTGGGTCTTTGTTCGAAGAGTCTCCAATCTTTTCTGCCGCAACGGCCATCAGCTTTTCGCCCTATTTTCCCTGCCCATTTCCACTTAAGCTTACTGATTCTCAGGGCTATATCCATTAGCTTAGTTCTTCTATCTCCTCATTTCTTATTCGATCTCGTAAAGATGCACCGAGCATTGCCCTCTATCGCTCGCTGCGTGATTTTTATCTTCCTTATGACCATGAGCGACCATGTCTCGGATCCGTATGTCATCACTGGTAACACACACTGGTGAAGACTTTTGTTTGCAGACACTGAGGTAATTAAGACGAGATGACATTTTTGCGCAATTTCCCAAACGCTGCCCAGCCCAGTTGGATTCTTCGATTGACCTCTTTCTCAAAGTTGGACCTACCTAATTAGATTACTTGTGCCATTCGACTACTTCGAGAATTGAGTTCCCAACAGATACTGGAGTGGGCAAAACAAGGTAATAATAATAGTCCCCCTAGCCGATTTAGACAACGCTGGCCAATCACAACGACTAACCGACTGCGCGGGACATATTATAGTGCACAAGTGTGTGCGCAAACACTCTCTATTCCTTTCACTTTGACATAAATAGTCATACGCATAGAAAAAAACATAATATCACAATTGTTTCGAGGAAGTGATCATTACGTACGTCACAATCATTATTACTGTCCAATTACTCGAAAATAATGCCGTCAAAATATTACAACACAACAAATTATTGGCCGGTAATTCCAGTCGTCTCCGTCCTCAATGGAATTAACATTGATGATCGCAACCTTTCAAACCGGTTGGGTATATTATTTAGCATAAAAAACAAATGTTAAGGCTTAATCAAGTCCAGTGCGCACCGATGCCACAGTTTTGCAAGACGTGACCAAAGCACGCGGGCATATATTAAAAGATGCCATTGCGTAAAAAAATAAATAATTAAAAATAAAAGTGTCATTTCTGCCGGCGGGAAAATTAGGTGCTTTTTCGGTGTCAATTTTTGTTAGGTTTTTAATCATTAAAAATGCAAATAGTGACTGTGATATTGTTTTTAGTTTTATTTGTAAATAATGTTCATCTATATGGAACTGGATCTGGTTCGCAGGGGAATCGTAAGTATCAATAAAGTACTACATTAATTAGGTTTAAAGTAGACAAAGAATCAATCGAAGAAAAAAAAGCTTATAGCCTTTTTCGAAATTAATTTAAAGTAGAGTTGAAAATAGAAAAAAGTGTCCACCATGCTGCTATGATATTTTTAATAAGTTCTTTTTTATTATATGCTAAAAAAATGGAAGTATAAAGTTCCTGTTTACTTATGTAAAAATTAAAACCGGCCAAGTGCGAGTCGGACTCGCGCACTGAGGGTTCCGTGCCAACTTTACCTGAATTAGGATATTTTTAAGATAGGATTATTTAGAATCTACTTAATTCACTTAGTTAGCAAGGAAGATAGGATTATTTAGAATCCACTTACTTCACTTAGTAAAATACCACAATATTTTGTTGACAGTAAAAATAACTTTGTTTTTCATAGTGTTTGTATGAAGTACAAAGTTATATTTGCGGTTGTTGAAAATGTGCTTTGTCTCAAAAACTTCTCGGTCGTTCCCGTCCAAACCAATTTTCGATGAAATTATTTGTTAAGATCTACATTACGAATTTTTTTCAAAATTTACACTCGCTTAGTTTAGAAGTTAGATGAGGGCGGACGCCCATTTCACTCCTTTGGAAGCGTCTAGCTATGAAACGTTAGACTTTAAAAGAAAATGGTTTTAGAAACCTCTATGTCATTTTAAAAGACCCACAATAGGTTTGACAATTTTTTTTATTATTTTAATTTCAAAGCAGTTAACAACATACATATTCCTACCAAATTTCAACAGTGTGATGCTTATAGTTACAGAATAAAATGGCTGTGACATACGGACGGACAGACAGACAGACTTGACGAAACTATAAGGGTTCCGATTTTTGCCATTCGGCTACGGAACCCTAAAAAAAAGCATAAAAGGTGCTTTAGTCTAGTATAAAATACCTACTATATTACTTCCGCGCTTTTAATGCAATGCGGAACCGAAGTTTTTTTGCACCTTGAGTTATCTAATGCATCTAGAATCTGCCCTTTATGAAATTAATAAAAAATTAAGGCAATTCTGAGAATTTATTTCAGCTTGCGTTTCCTCAACCTGGTATTTACTTATTTAGTCATTCATTTTTGCATGTGAGACTTTCCTGTTACTTGCCTTGACGGGTTATTCCCTCGTGAGTACTTGTCTATAATGTTTGACGTGTATTGGAGACACCTTTGTTTGTTTTCTTTATCTTTCAACCCTGTTAGTACATCTATCCTAATATTATAAAGCTGAAGTGTTTGTTTGTTTGTACGCGATAACCTCAGGAACTACTGGACCGATTTGAAAAAATATTTTTGTGTTGGATAGCTTATTTATCGAGAAAGGCTTTAGGCTACAAAATATCACGCTGCGACAGAAAGGGAGGGAGCAAACCCAGAATTTTCGGGGAACCGCAAATAACTATAAATGTAGAGGCAATCAAAGGAACCTTTGACGCCAATTGTCATCAAATCATGCGAACAGTTTCTTTAGAAATTAAAATTTTAACTTTTCAAGGAATGCGTCCAATCTTGTTGTCGTATTTGCGAATCATTTTTTGCTACTCATAGGTTCTTTATACGTAGTAGTAACAACTCACTGTTGTTTGTATAGTTCTATTATCTTAAATTAAATAAGTTCAATCACCAGTTAAATTAAAGCAGGAAAGTCTTTTCGACCAGAGACGCAGAGTGGGACGACAACAAGATAGACAGACGACCATATAAAGATCGCAGGATCAGAATCTGATGATGATGATGACAAGTTAAATTATTATGAAGTTATTTCGTAAGTCAAGATTATCAGTCAAAGGACGTCCACTGCTGAACATCATAGGCCTCCACCACGGCTTTCCACAGCGACCGATCACTAGCGGTCTGCATCCAGTTTGACAAGTTAAATTATTATGAAGTTATTTCGTTACACTTGAATATGTTTGCAATAAATAAATCTGGAATCTGGGTACTGGATTCACTGTACCTAAAGGACTAAAAATCAGGCTAAGTGCGATTTGGACACGCACACGAAGGGTTCCGTATCTCCTATGACATACATAGGAGATACGGAACCTTTAAGCACTTTCATTGATTTAATGATATACATTATAAGGTTTAATTTCCTTAAAACATCAAATATCCGAAATTATGAGACAAAATATGAAAGTTTTCCTTGTTAAGTCATCATATGAAATTTTTCCTCTTATCGATTTGCCACCGTTTATTTGGAAGAGGGTGTGCACTCAAACAAAAATTTACCTTTTAAAATTTAATCTTGCAAACAGGTCAATTTATCGAAAAAGTATTTTTCAAATCGGTCCAGTAGTTCCTGAGAGATTAACGTATCAAAATAGAGAACACTCATAAATTGCTAAATCGATTGTGATAAAATTTTGATCTCTACATCCGGAAAACTATTCCAGGAAAATGAAAACTTTCAGCAGGTAATCCAATATTTCAATCAGCGAGTAAAAACAACGGATTCAGAATATAATACACTAGCGGTCCCCCGCGACTTCATCCGCGCGTTTTGAGTTTGCTCCCTCCCCTCCCGTCGCAGCGTGATGTTTTATATCCTTAAGCCTTTTTCAATAAATAAGCTATCTAACACAGAAATATTTTTTCAAATCGGTTCAGCAGTTCCTGAGATAAGCGCGTTCAAACCAACAAACTCTTCAGCTTTATAATATAATAGCGGTCCCCCGCGACTTCGTCCGCGCGTTTTGAGTTTGCTCCCTCCCCTCCCGTCGCAGCGTCATGTTTTATATCCTAAAGCCTTTCTCGATAAATAAGCTATCCAACACAGAAATATTTTTTCAAATCGGTCCAGCAGTTCCTGAGATAAGCGCGTTCAAACAAACAAACTCTTCAGCTTTATAATATATTAGCGCAAGTGCACGTTGTACTTAAGCTGCGAACATTATTTTGGTGCGGAGTTATGTTAAAACTGTGATAGCTCCTAAGATATTTATTGAAATCAAATGATATAAAGGACAACTTGGTTCTAAATGAAATACTCGTGATGATGAATGTTTATTTTGATAAGAATTAATACCTGTGATTATAATACACCTCTAAATATAATGCATTATTTTTTTACCAATTTATTAACATAAAAAAGGTTGTAGTAAGTCAACCATAAAAGATAGACATATGCTGTCCCGGACATTATTATAGAACTCTTAATGCTGAACAATCCTGTCATACATGATTTTTGTGTAACTTAAGCGGTTTCCGCAGCGTATGCAGCGGAAGCTCTCAAAAGGAATATCTTTCTCCCGTTTTCGCAACATTTTTCATTGCTGCTGTGGTCTTATGAGTCGTATCTTTATGTTATATAGCCTAAAGCCTTCCTCAATAAATGGACTATCCAACGTAAAAAAAAATTTTCAAATCGGGCTAGTAGTTTTTGAGATTAGCGCGTTCAAACAAACAAACAAACAAACAAACAAACAAACAAACAAACAAACTCTTCAGCTTTATAATATTAGTATAGATTAGCGCAAGCGCACGTTGTACTTAAGCTGCGAACATTATTTTGGTGCGGAGTTATGTTAAAACTGTGATAGCTCCTAAGATATTTATTGGAATCAAATGATATAGAGGGCAACTTTGTTCTAAATGAAATGCTCGTGATGATGAATGTATTTATTTTGATAAGAATAAATACCTGTGTGTATAATACACCTCTAAAAATGATGCAATATTTTTTTACAAATTTATTAACATAAAAAAGGTTGTAGTAAGCCAACCATAAAAGATAGACTTATGCTGTCGCGGACTTTATTATAGAACTTTTAATGCTGAACAATCCTGTCATACATGATTTTTGTGTAACTTAAGCGGTTTCCGCAGCGTATGCAGCGGAAGCTCTCAAAAGGAATATCTTTCTCCCGTTTTCTCAACATTTTTCATTTCTGCTGTGGTCTTATGAGTCGTATCTTTATGTTATATAGCCTAAAGCCTTCCTCAATAAATGGACTATCCAACGTAAAAAAAAATTTTCAAATCGGGCCAGTAGTTTTTGAGATTAGCGCGTTCAAACAAACAAACAAACAAACAAACTCTTCAGCTTTATAATATTAGTATAGATCAGCGGGTACAATGCTGATACTATACGTAAGTACTATACGTAAAGTTAAGTTAGCCTGTAACATCCCACTGCTGGGCAAAGGCTTACCTCAACTATGAGATAGTTTGAGCCATACTCCACCACGCGGGCTCAGTGCAGGTTGGTGGAGGGGTGTTTGCAAGGCAAGCGACTAACCCTGCTGTCAGATGTTATCAAGCGCCCATAAGGCCTCTGACTAGGCTTATCGACTAATATCAACCGGTATTAGCCGGGACCAACGGCTTAACGTGCCTTCCTAAGCACGGAGATGCTAGTGATGTTCGTCATTTATAAGGTCGGAATGGTCACCTATCCAAACACGACCGCGCCGTAGGTTGCTTCCCTTCGGTATCACTACCAAAGCGCTGCTACCACTGCGCTAGGAGCACCTCAATATTACAAATATGGTTAGTGTAGGTAATCCCTAATAGAGACAATAATATCGCGGGCTTTTTATAGTCATTTTTATGGTGTACAATACTGTAGGGACACCAGCACGTCGAGTAAAGCACTGCGGTATCTTAATCAGTTGTAATAAGGGCTAGTTTGCAACAAAACTGGGTAACCGGATTTGCTGGCCACTGTACATTATTTTGATCCATCTCTTAGGGTTATAGCAATGTTAGCTCAAAAATGAGTTTATTTCCGACTTTTCTTAAAAACTCTTAAAATTATTAGTATTTCACTACTATTTTATGATTGTACTATAGCGGACCCAGCAAACTTTGTTTCGCCCACATCCTCGTCTTGCCCGGCCTCGTCCCGTCCAGCCACGTAATTAAAGAAAGATGTTAAGGGTGGACAACCCTTATCACTAAGGGGTATAAAATATAGATGTTGGTCGATTCTCAGATCTGCTCAATATGCTCACAAAATTTCATGAGAATCGGTCAAGCCGTTTCGAAGGAGTACGGGAACGAACATTGTGACACGAGAATTTTATGTATAAGATTTATACATTTTATAAACGTTCCTCTTTAATCACTCTATCAATTAAAACCGAATCAAAATCCGTTGCGTAGTTTCAAAGATTGATACATACATTAATAATAATAATAGTCCCCCTACCCGATTTCGACTACGGTGGCCAGTCATAATCACTAAACGACTGAGCGGGACATATTATAGTGCACAAGTGTGTGCGCAAACACAGGTGGACTCTCTATTCCTCTCACTCTCATAGCCCGATGGGACAGCAATCTGATCTGACACGACCGGAGAGAGATCAGGCGCAGGACCAACGGCTTTACGTGCTTTTCCGAGGCACGGGGGTGAAACACCGCCCACTTCTAAACTCCGGGCTACCCTGCGATTTTCTGAACAGGTACGTATTTTTTGGCCCGACCCGGGGATCGAACCCGGGACCTCTGGCGCAGCCGTCGCTTTAAAGTGCGACCCTTTAACCGCTGCGCCAAACATACGAATACAGACAGCGGGAAACGACTTAGTTTTATTATGAAGTAATTATTTCATTAGTTCCCTTTAAATTAGAATCGTGATTGTGGCACATTATAACATTTCAAAGCAATCCTAATTTGGCAATGTTTTTGTATGAACTATTAAAAAGAAACTTGTTTGATAATGATAAAGTTTTTGTGGCTTAAGCAAATACACGCTAGCTCATCTCTTGTTAATAATGTCTCGCTAGGGTTGTCGACAAAAGTAATTAAAATGACGACGAAATTTATAGGTTACTTTTAGGTTTGGGGAATCTTCGATTGCTTAGATTTGTATGGTGGTGGCAGAGCTTTGGTCGTGATTCCGAAGTTAATCAACTTACGGATTATTTAAGTGACGTATATCACGTGCGTCTCCGTCCTTCGACAGGCCGGTTAATCCGTCCTGGCTAAAATCGGTCAATATTAGTCGTTAAGCCTAGTCAGAGGCCTTATGGGCAGCTTAAAACATCTGATAGCAGGGTAAGTCGCTTGCCTTGCAAACACCCCTCCACCAACCCGCACTGAGCCCGCGTGGTGGAGTATGGCTCGGACTACCTCATACTTGAGGTAAGGCCTTTGCCTAGCAGTGGGTAGTTTACGTGCTAACTTTTCTATAGATAAGGTAAATCATAGAAGATAGAAGGAAGCCATGATATAACCTATCTACACATACATAGTTATTGCTGTGTTTCTACCATAAAATTAATATTCCTAGTTTCTACTGTAATAGATATTGCGGAATATTAATGAAATTGCTTTTTATTTTGTATATTTATTTCTTTCATTATTTATTGACGCATATACTACAGATAAGTTATTATATGGAACACTAAACTATTATTTTGAGCGCCGATGAGCAAAAAACTTTTAGAACTTTATATCTTAGTATTTTTCTTTAGATGTTGCCAGAAATCCTGAAAAGGAAGAAAGATAATTCATATTCAGGACTAAATATAATAATCGAAATACATAGCTTATAGTCCATTAAATGAGTCCCTCCAAGGGGGGTCTAGAGTGCGTTAGTTAGTAACGTAAGATGTTTCTTCGGAAACATGTCGAGAGTCCCTAGGTAATAAACATACTAAAACCCCAGGACACTAGGAGGAGCCCCGGAGTGGGGGGAGGGGGGAAAGGGTCCATTTTTTTCATTTTTCGCCTAAATCTCCAAAACGGTACATGTTAGAGAAAAACTTTCAAGGAAAAGTTGAAAGGCCATAAAATTATCTACAAGTTGTACCTAAATCATTTTTTTCTATTAGCAGCCGTTTTCGAGCTACATCCCATGAAAGGTGAAAAATTCGAAAACATAAGCAAACTTTAGCATAAGCTTAACGAGGGCGGACCCCTTCCCATGCTACGTGTGAAACTTCATCGAAACAATCCGAACAACGGATAATGTTGGGACATTGATGTCATATGAGAGGCACTAGAGGAAAAAAAATAAAAAGTTCAAGTATCGTTACTACCCTAATAAAATTCAATTCCTCCTAAACGCCTCCATGGTGGAATCTGTTTTTTTTTATCAATGATAGACCTAATTATAAGCAATCTATCGGTACTGGTCACAAGTTGCACTTTTGAGCTTTTTGGAAGAAAAAAATAAAAAAGATCAAGTTCAGTAACTCAAACTACCTTAATATAATATTTTGACAATCGATTCCTCCTAAAGGCTTCCATGGAGGAATGTGTTTATTTTACCAATTATAGATCTAATTAAGATCAATCTATCAGTACCGGTCACAAGTTGCACTTTTGAGGTTTTTGGAAGAAAAAAAAATAAAAAGGTCAAGTTGCGTAACTACCCTAATATAATATTTTGACAATCAATTCCTCCTAAAGGCTTCCATGCAGGAATGTGTTTTTTTTACCAATGATAGACCTAATTAAGAGCAATCTATCAGTATCAATCACAAGTTGCACTTTTGAGGTTTTTGGAAGAAAAAAAATAAAAAGTTCAAGTATCGTAACTACCCTAATAAAATTCAATTCCTCCTAAACGCCTCCATGGTGGAATCTGTTTTTTTTTTATCAATGATAGACCTAATTATGAGCAATCTATCGGTACTGGTCACAAGTTGCACTTTTGAGCTTTTGGGAAGAAAAAAATAAAAAAGATCAAGTTCAGTAACTCAAACTACCCTAATATAATATTTTGACAATCGATTCCTCCTAAAGGCTTCCATGGAGGAATGTGTTTATTTTACCAATTATAGACCTAATTAAGAGCAATCTATCAGTACCGGTCACAAGTTGCACATTTGAGTTTTTTGGAAGAAAGAAATATTTTTTGATCGATTGATGTGATAAACATGGGTATGTAGTATGGGGAAATTGTTTGAGCCAAAATCATTTTTTACTGCGTGTAACTCAGAAATGGTAGGATATAGGAAAAAATGATTTAGGTACAACTTGTAGATAATTTTATGGCCTTTCAACTTTTCCTTGAAAGTTTTTCTTTAACCTGTGCCGTTTTTGAGATTTAAGCGAAAAATGAAAAAATGGACACTTTCCCCCCCCTCCCCCCACTCCGGGGCTCCTTCTAGTGTCCCGGGGTTTTAGTATGTTTATTACCTAGGGACTCTCGACATGTTTCCGAAGAAACATCTTACGTTACTAACTCACGCACTCTAGAACTTTTTATTCAATGGACTATTAAGTAGGTACATTTTTCTATACATTTTTTTATAGTTTATGAAATAGTACCCACTTTCCTATACCTATCCAGCGCCAGGTAATAGTATAAACTAATTAGGTATGTAATTGTGTCGGGAATGTAGGTAGGTACGTTAATATTTAATATAAAAATTCTGTCACTCTACTCATTTTAATATTTTTCATAATAAACAAGCATTAATATTTCAACTAAACCAGAAAAGCAACGTAAGACAAGACCACAATAGATGTCAATGTGGCGGCACGCTCTCGAGCTGTCAAACTGCTGACCTTGCCTGTTTTTAGTTGTTTCCGCGCTGACATCAATATTTTTTGCATGCCAGAAGCAATTAATTTTAAAGACATAGACTATGACAACGACCGTTGTTGCAATTGTAATTTTGCTATAGGAAAGCGACATACGATTGCCGCTAGATGGCATTATTACTTTATTTTATGATCTGTACTGACATCCTTGTTTTTCCCCTGTAGTCTTCATTTGCACCTAACGTCCCCGAGTAGGTAGGTAAGTTAGTGTACATTTCGCAAGAATGAGGAGAGATAATTTATTTCGAATTCTATTCGTTTTCATTAATGTGTTTAGTATTACTTCAAATAACGTAATAGGTGGTAGCCCTATCGGGGTCAAGCGTTCGCTCTCAAGGCCGGCAGACTGGTCTTGTATATTTTCGTTGTTTTTTCTTTGTTCCCAAAATATCGATGCAATGAGACGAATTACTGCATTTTTGTATTAATTAAACGCTAATTCCATACCAAGTCCAAAGTGGGTACACCTGCTTGTCAAGTAGTGGCACCCCCTACTACCCTCTGTACCCACAGAAAGGGTATGCGTTACGCATTTTTCACAGGTAAAATCAAGTTACATCAAATAATTATAAATTTATGAACATAACCTATAATAATTATTAACGTGCTGTTGACGCCAATTTCTGTGTGCCACTCTCTCGATCTTTGGATTTTGTTTGATAATTACGACGACCCGTCTTGTGTAGTGGTCGAGAAGAAAAAAAAAGTATTTAAGTATTAATATACGTAGCGTTAACACTTTTATAATAATGTTAAACTTGCGTTAGTATACGTAAACATAGACTACTTATTTAGTACTGATTACTAAACTTTAAAAAAAAGTGGCTATAGCGCGTCAGTTCACAAGGTGTCGCCATCTTGCAGTCCCTGGTTTCGATTCGATTCCCGGTCGAGTCAATATGTATAAATCATTCATCTTCCATGTTTTCTCTGTTCGGGTGTTGTGTGTGATATAACGTTGAAGCCCAGATAATATAATACTGGTTGAAGTAATACCCGTTTTTTGTCGCATGTGCAAGCGATTTTCGTTCGAAATTGGATAGGCAGAGACCTAACCGTACGAGTACGAGTACCTAAGTAGGTGATGTTAAATATTGTGAAATAAGTCATTGTATTATGCAGGCACAGTTAATCGCTAATCGATTATGTCACACATAAATCAAATGGCGTGTACCTATTTACAGTAAGCAAAGTGTATCGAAAGAAAGAATCATGACTATTAGGTGTAATTATTCATCTTACTACTTAGCAATAATGCTTGGTTCAATCACCGTAACTTAAGTATAACCTCAAATAGCTGTCTGATTACTATTTGACAACGCGTTTGGTGTAGTGTTTAGCGCTACTGTTCCGTTGCGATGATTTTACGTAGGTTTACTCGCTCGCTAGCTATACTAGTAGGTATTATATTATCTGTGCTAGCGATGACGTAAAAAAAGTTTATGGATTTGGAAATTGTTAGTTCTGAAAGCGACCGCTAGAGGCGCTGTGCAATTTTCCATAGCCTTTTTTCGCAATATTTGTGTGATGAGCACTAACGTTTTAACTTAAGGCACGATGTTTATACAGGGCTTAACAAAATCAACTGCATTCCTTTTCGGTGGTGATCTCGGCTTATATACAACAACTTTTTGTATGTGACCAACATCGAAATCCCAAGATTTTTTTTCACTTCTCCATACAAACTATCAACAGCTGATCGGCACTCTAGTATGGGAAAGTGAAATCTTTTTTTGGGATTACGATGTTAGTCCCATACAAAAAACTGTTGTATATTATAGTCAGAATTGACCCGTAGAAGGAATGCAGTTAATTTTGTTTTGTTATGTATTTAAGTATTTATGGGAGACGGGGAGAAGGAAGAATATTCCTTACTTAGAAACCACGACCATTGATGTGTTGTCTGGCACATATTTATTTAAAGTCAGTTTCTTTCCTGGTCAAATCATGTAAACAGTCTTTTCATGACCTTAAAAATAATATATGTGAATAAAATAAATTATCTATGTGATATAAAAAGATTTGAGTGTTTAACGATGAATTAGCTGTGTAGGTTATGATTTTTGTGATTATCTTATTTTAAAAGTATTATTTCGTTAAAAAGGACTGTCAAGATTATTTACAAAAATCAACAAGTTAAGAAGCACAGACTTTAGGTATATCACAAAGCTGAACAGTTTTTTGGTCAATGCCCTAATCTCAGGAAAGGCACAAAGATACAGCAAAAGGTACACAAACCTTTAAGGAAACCTTAAAGTTAATTACTAAATCCTGTATCTTAATGTTTATCGGTCAAACATACGTCGATAAAACGGTTGTTATTCTAAATGTACTGCGGTTGATACGAATTACCAAGATATACCTACTTATTTAATGGAGGAACGCGTTAAGTTTAATTAATTAAACAACTTAATTAATTTACGAATTTGTACCTGGATTGTTTGATAATATCATCATCATCATCATCATCATCATTATCAGCCAAAGGACGTCCACTGCTGAACATAGGCCTCCCCCACGGCTTTCCACAGCGACCGATTACTAGCGGTCTGCATCCAGTTTGACCCTGCAATCTTTATAAGGTCGTCTGTCCATCTTGTTGGTGGACGTCCTACGCTGCGTCTTTGGTCGAAGGGTCTCCAATCTAGAACTTTCCTGCCCCAACGGCCATCAGTTCTTCGTGCTATGTGCCCTGCCCATTGCCACTTGAGCTTACTGATTCTCAAGGCTATGTCCGTTACCTTAGTTCTTCTACGTATCTCCTCATTTCTGATTCGATCCCTTTGATAATATAGGTATTTGAATTTTTACGTATTTAAGCTGTAAACTACACAAACGGATTATGCTAAAAAACTCGTGAGTTTTATTCTTTAGATAATTATTTTTTAGATTACACACACTGTATAACGGATGGTTGCCCTGTTATTTTGAAATTTGCTTATACAGGGTGTTAAATCGGCAAATTAGTTCAAATTCTCTTCAAAGGTGCAACGCATTACGCATTCAAAGCCTATTGTAATATTTTATCCTTGATTTACTCATAAGTAACATTAATAATGGCAAGTTGACGTAATACGCTATGTCGACGATTTTCCTCCAGGTATCCTCGAGTTCGATGTCAAATTAAACATAAAGGTAGAAATACACTAACTTTAAATCGCAATTTAACAAAATATCAAGCTTTAAAAGTTAGAGGTAGTTGAAATCGACTAGATTGTTCGTATCATACCGCTGTAAGCAGAGACATTCATTACTACTTAGTATAAAACAAAGTCGCTTCCCGTGCCGTTACCATGAGTTTACTCGCTAGCGACGATGTAACTTTCTGTATAGAAAATTTTAGTTCTGTCAGTGACCGCTAGAGGCGCTGTGCAATTTTCCATAGACTTCTTTTACGTCGTCCGCTAGCGAGTAAAATCGTAAGCTCATGGTAACGGTACTGCTGTCTGTATGTATGTATGCTAAAATCTTTTAAAACTACGCAATGGATTTTGATGCGGTTTCTAATAGAGTGATTCAAGAGGAGGGTTTATACAAATGTATAATACATGCATAATATAGGTACTAGTGAAACACGTTATTTTAGGGACATCTAAGTGTATTCTTAAATAATATTCACTATGATGTATAGACGACTCGTCTGGTGTAGTTGTCGAGAAATCGCCTACTACGCAGCGGGTTGCGGGTTCGATCCGCGCACAATACAAACATTTGTGTGCATGAACATGTCTGTTTGTATTGGTCTGGGTGTTTTCTATGTATATCATGTATTTATTTACAAACAAAAAATATTTAAGTATTATATCCGTTGTCTGGCACCCTTAACACAAGCTTTAAGTAGCTTACTTTGGGACTAGATGGCGATGTGTGGGAATGTCCAAAGGATATTTATTTATATTTTATTTATGTATAAGGTAATGTCAGACGGCTCGGGCGCTAACTTGAGTTACGAGAAAAATTCGTAATAGTAATGTTTAGTACACAAATTGGGAGGCGAAGACGACAAAAGTTACGCCAGTACCGTTACCATGAGTTTACTCGCTAGCGACGACGTAACTTTTTGTATGGGAAATTTTAGTGGTAAAGTAAACCACAAAATAAAATAACCATAACCTGACTGGTAAACCGCGAAACTGAGACGTTGCAATACCGATACCATGAGTTTGCGACGGTTTTACTCGCAAGTGAGGACGTAAAAAAAGTCTATGAACAATTGCACAGCGCCTCTAGCGGTCACTGACAGAACTAAAATTTTAAATGAACTTTTTTTACGTCGTCGCTAGCGAATAAAACCGCTGCAAACTCATGGTAACGGTACAGTCTTAAATTAAAATGACTTCATTAGAGGTATGTTGATGTCATGCATAAAAACAGGTTAGGTGTAACGGCCATTATGTTCAAGTCGATACCGATTTATGATTTCTCTAATAATTATGTATATGGCAAACAATATTAACTCCATATTTTCCTCATAAGTAATGATCTACTTATAATTAACAAGAACTTTGTAAGCTTAAGTCTCCGCTCTTGGGCCCTTTTTTATTTGAATCACTAACGTAAATACGGCGTGCGATTTTCTTTGTATGTTAAATTTTCGAATGGACATCAATTAAAATCAACACAGCAGTGATTTAAAAAATGATAACTAAATTTTTGTTAAATTTGGTGAGTTTCGTTGACTTTTCTTTGGTTTTTGAACGAAATTCACTTGGAATATTGATGCGAATGATAAAAAAATAGAGTTCCAATGTTCTAACTTGACGAGTATTAATTAAAAAAACATATTTAAATCCATACGTACTACAGTTGGAGACACCAACACCTTACAACTTTCAAACGAAAACCGCTTGCACAGATTACGACACACAAGCAACAGAAGTCGAGAAATGCAAGCGATTTTGGGTATAAAACTGGTAAGGCGGTGGTGTCCTTGATACTACCTACTTATTTCAATTTAGGTCAAGAACAACAGTTTAAACGTGGGTTTTCTTACTTGTGTACCTCATATTTCATTCTGTCACACAAATATAAAAACAATAGTTTTCGAAAGCAAACAAACGATTGTAAATGAGTCATCAACCTACCTACAAAAAAAACTTGACCTTTTTAATTCAAGGGTATACAGAATGGCAATAGAACGATTTATTTTTAACTAGCTGTGCCCACGACTTCGTCCGCATGGAATAGTGACTCTGGGTAGGAATTTTAACTCTTTTTTCATAATTAATTAGTGGTTTGACTGGCAGAGAATGCTTTCAGCATTAAGTCCACCTTTGTACACTATCATCATTTGTGCAACAAAGTCTTTAAATTAATAAAAAATAAATAAATGATTTGAATGTCATATTTATTTATATCTAATCAATATTCAAGTTTCTAGCTTTTTGAAAATGACGATATTTCCATACAACCTTTCATCCCCCTTTTCAACCCCTTACAACCCTTTTTTCGCATTTAAAAGTAGCCTTTCAGGCAAGTGTGTGCCAATTTTCATTTAAATCGGTTCAATAGTTTAGGCGTGAAAACGCGACAGACAGACAGAGTTACTTTTACATTTATAATATTAAGTAAGGATATAAGTAAGGATAAAAAATTCAGAATGTTTAATTAGTTCCGCTCTACGCTTTTAATAGTGTGCATATTAACACAAATTAGCACATATTTAGCGTCTAGTTGCTAAAATAGAGGATGCTAAAGGACTGACTTTAACAAAAATGACTGTGAATTGTTGTCAGTCAGTCATTTGTTACCGGATATACGGATTTTGCATAGGAAAGGAATAATATCACCATTTTTTAGGGTTCCGTAGCCGAATGGCGAAAAATGAAACCCTTATGGTTTCGTCGAGTCAGTCTGACTGTCCGTATGTCACAGCCACTTTATTCTGAAACGTATGTATAAGTATCACACTGTTGAAATTTTGTAGGAAAATGTATATTGTTATCATATGTATTATATGTATACGCAATATATACGAGTACCTACCTAAATGACCTTATATCAGGCTCCAGGAGGGCAACGTAGGTAGTTAAAAAAACATACAGGACAAACAAATAACCTTCTTTCTAAGTAGGTTATAAAAATACCGAAATGTTTGACTTGAGAATTAGAATCTTATTTTTTTCTGTCTTTTAAACGTTATTGTCAATGAAGCTGACTGATTTGCATGGGGCATTGAAATTTTATTTTTTGGGCATTTCTTCAGAAAGTGTTCTTCGCGTCACCTTCGTGGCGAAAATTAATAATAATATAATTTAAACGAAAAAAATACTGCTTTAAAGAAACTATCAAACTGTAACATAATCTGTAAGAATCATGAGAATCGGTTCATTATTCATGTAGATATTTAATATTGAAATTTTGTAAGCCACGAAAGTTACTCACCATGACACGAAAGTTACGCAGCGTCTTTTTGGATAGATAATTCGGTAATTAAAGTATCAATTACTGAAATATTATATATGTATGAGACAAAAAGTAATGTGGTTAGGTATTACATATATTTTTAAACATTAATTATGAACACTAACATAATAATAGTATGTTACCTTCGACAATGCTACTACGTACTAAATTATTTATGAGTATCCGATATTTCGACACTGTTGCAAGTGCCATGATCACAGCGTACCTAAAACTGTTGCGAGTGAGCTGTTATTTGCAGACTTAATGGTCTACCCTCCTTATAAGTCTTTTATTGCACTCATTTTCGGTATCACTGACCTCAAATTCACTGTTTGTTCTCGACACACAACACTGACAGTATTTGTGAGCGATAGGACACTTTGTTTAATTTTACGATTTCACACTTTCGAAGCAATGGTATTTTGACATTCGACAATTTAAACCCATACTTACGATCGAATTTTTAGTATTTTGTAATTTCCCTTGACCAATTTTGGTAAGTAGTCGCATTCTGTCGAAATTATCTGAGATTATTAAGGTAAGGGTAAGCTAAGGTACATAGTAGCAAATCTGTAGCAATCAACTCTTTACCCTCCAAAGTAGTGCCTCAAATTACATATAGGTAACCCTCCGTTTTAGTAGTCTAACTACTTGCCGGCTATTATCAACTCATTTTCAAAGTCAAATGCATAAGGTTATATTAGGTATATAGGTCAGGCCCTTTATAAACTTCACAAGCAATAAATTAGTCTTCCAGATATTTATCTTGCCTGGAGTGAGACTATTTAGACTACTAGCTGCGGGATCATAGCTGTAAGAGCGTTCAAAATATGACCTTTTCTTATCCAATAAAGAATTAAACTATTTCATTAGAATCTTTGGAAATAAACACCAGACGTCACGCGCTTATTGCCGAACCTTGGAATTTTTAGTATCGGTGTTAATTGTAGTTTTTTTCCCGTAAAGCAAGCTCATGATTTCCAGTCTTTATCAAGTAGCCTCAAAGTTGACTCTTTTATCGGCCTAGAGGACAATTTTCCAGCTTTATACCAGGCTCAAATTTTAGCCATGCCACTTAGTTGAATAAATTAAGACGACTGGCATTACTCGTATCATTCTTATTAGTGGCAAAGAATTATTTTCAAAGTTTGCTTTTGTGATATTCATTATTTTCTCATGTAAACTACACAAATTGGGGTAATTACGAATAATGCACGAAAATTAATTAATTAATGAGTATGCTTTTTTTGAGTAACATATTGTGATTACTTTATATAATTAGTAAATAGATTAATCAGGCGATTCAAAGCCGAATGAAAATCAAGATTTAAGACGTCATGTTCTACACATTTTTCTAGTAAGCTAAATTATTTCTATAAATCATATTTGTGCCTCTGGAAACTGTCTTAGTAGAAGAATTCAAGTTTGAAACGTTAAGGCGGTAATTTTAACTACATTTACAAACCATAAAATATAAATTCTAGTGAGATCAGTACACTTTGATTTTCGTCGAATGATTTGTATCTTTCGTGGGCAATTGACCACGAAAGTTGTGCCACGCAAGTGACGAAAATTTTTCATTTTCAGAAATATTAAATTAAGTAACTAATATTTATGTAATCTTATCTTCTATTGGTGTTTTGACACGTCTGAAGTTTCTGCGGACCTATGGTTTGTGTCGATAGGTTGAACATTTTTGAAGTTATGAGCATTAATGTGTCACATTTTCGAAAATGGTAAAATCGTGTGACCGACACAAAATTATTTTTATTAAATTTAGATCTAAAGAGGGATTTTTTCCACCTCAATATAACTTATCCTGACTATATGTCCAATTTTTCAACATATATTATGTTTATATAATGTAAAAGCCCAGCAAGATATAAGTCTTTAAACTGAGCGCCAACTCAGTGTGACGCGCAAAGAACAGCAGTTTTACTCCCGATTCCGATGGTAAAATATTTTTTCCTACAAAACTACAAACATAATAACACATTTTAAAGTGAATTCATATAAATAGATACATGATAAAACATACAAAATTTATTCTTAAATTAAACATTGAATATGTTTGGAATAACAAACGTGTGACCATCAAAAAACGGTGCTCAAATAATGGCCCTTTAGCGTTCGACCATGCATGGCCCCATCGATAAAATCATTCACCTCCTAAAAGGCAACACCTTGCAAAATCACCCTGTATAAGCTCGAAACATGTAGTGAAAAAGTACATTCTGAAAAGAAAATTCAGCGAGAGCGTATATTTTTTAAGCTACTGCATAGCTTTTTTCGTGGGACTTGAGCGACCCAATTCAGAAATTCCGTAACGAAAATAACCTAACACCCCACACTCCGACCGGCACAGCGGTGATACTTTTTAGTTTTTCCATCTATCGATGAATAGCAGAACTTGAAATGACTTTTTGAAATATCACGCTTGTCTCTTTAGTTCAGCAACCCGCCTTTATAATTGCATAAGTTGATAAAAAATGCTTTGCGATAGCTTTACCGCGGCAGTCTCTGAGTGCCGCACGTCTTTTTTACATTTTGTTTTTTCCTCATTTTCAGTCCGCCTCTGCGTGGTGGAAGGAAGGGGCTCATACAAGCGGACTCTAAAGTACTGCCCGGTGTTGGACGAGGAGAAAAGCGGCGTCGAATGCGTGCTGGGGACTGACAGGTAATATTATATAGGGTGTCACATATAGATTGATTTACAAAGACCTATTCAATAGACTCCTTACAAACAATGATTTGTGTAAAAAAAGCCCCCTTTGAATATCTTAAAGCGGTCAACAGGATACACCTTCGTACCAAGTTTCAACTATGGAATGGTAATAGTTTCAGAATGAAGTGGCTGTGACATACGAACGGACAGACAGACAGACATGACGAAACTAAAGGGTTAGTTTTTTGCTATTCGGCTACGGAACCCTAAAAACGGCAACTGCCTCACAGTTGCCGTTATCTGAGCTCATGGCACGATTAGACTGGGCTTATAATGTGGAAGACTGATAAGCATAGCTTGGAATTAATTAACTACTATTCTCCTTTACTGTGGATATTTTACTGGAACCACCGGATAAAGTTTACCCAAAAGTTTTCTGGAAGAGATCGCCCCTAGAGATTAGACTACCTGACTTGTACTTGATTAGTTTGTCCCTTATTATCCTGCATTTGCCTGAACTAATACTCAAAATGGTTACGGTTCGTGTGGGTGCCTGCGCAGGCGACGCTTACAGTAAATAATTTTGAAAATTTAACTTAAAAATGGATATCCGCAAAGTAATGCCTGATTCTATTAATTATTTAAAAGTATATATAATGTTTTCTAGATTAGACTGCCTCCGCCGCATCAGCAAAGGAACAGTGGATTTCGGTGCGTTCAGCCCTGAGGATTTGATGGCGGCGCAGTGGGCGAACATTGATGTGCTGGTCACCAACGAGCTAAGATCTCGAGCTAGTAAGTTATTAACATCCATCATCATCATTATAAGAACCTAGAGTCCGCCCCAATTATAGCTATCCCTTGTAGGAGTTGTAGGTAATATGGTGTTCTCTGCATCTGCAGTTTTGACCTTAGACTCTACCAGAAGTTCAAGTAAAGTACCTACATCCAAATTTGTAATCTTAAAGTATATTTGCACTCTGGAAATCTAAGATCACCAATCCTGTGTGATCTACAAGTATGTCGCCTAAGCATAAGGGCCTTACGCCAAACCCATTCAACTCGAATCCACATATTATGTTTTTATCATCGTCATCATCCTCGAGGTGCTCGTAGCGCAGTGATAGCAGTGCTTTGGTAGTGATACCGAAGTAAAGCAACCTACGGCGCGGTCGTGTTTGGATGGGTGACCATTCCGACCATATCAGAGACGTACATCACGAGCATCTCCGAGCTTGGGAAGGCACGTTAAGCCGTTGGTCACGGCTAATATCGGTTGTATTCGTCGTTAAGCCTAGTCAGAGGCCTTATGACATCTGACAGCAAGGTTAGTCGCATGCCTTGCAAACACCCCTCCACCAACTCGCACTGTGCCCGCGTGGTGAAGTATTGCACAAACTACCTCATAGTTGAGGTAAGGCCTTTGCCCAGCAGTGGGATGTTACAGGCTAATTTTACATCGTCATCATCCAATTTAAAAACTATTGGCTCTTGTCGGTGGAGTTTTCTTAACATTCTTTACGCTCGTCCGCCCTCTTCCGCCATCTCCTGACCTCTTTATACAACTCAATATTCAACTTTTGCTATATTTCATGCATGTAGCTTATTCTTGATCTTCCTCTCTTCCTTCTATTTTTCCCTCTATTATGGTTCCGGTGAATCTGTCATGTCGTATCAAGTGTCCCAAATTAACCCCTTTTTCTACTCTTAATCGTTTCTATTAGTTTTATTTTTTCCTTTTAAGACTTCAACATTCTTTTTTTTGTCCATCCAGCTGATACTAGCATCGTGATTAATCAAAACTTCTTTTCTTCAGAACCTTTCGAGCGCACGGTAGTAGCGGTGGTCAACCGGCGTATCCTGGGTGACCAGCCGATGCCAATGCGAGCTCTTCTGAGGAACAGGACCCTGTGCCACCCTGGTGCTGATGTGGAGGACTTGAGGCCACTGAGTGATACACTGTCTGCTGTAAGTTCGACAGTTACTGATAAATTGATCAATTATGCTTTCTATAATCATTCTCGCTGTTCGGTTGGTATGTATGGACAAAAGCTCGTCAAGGTTAACACTGCGGTATCATATTCAATTGTAATAAGGGTTAGTTTGCAACAAAAGTGGGTAATCTGATGAGCTGGCCACTGTACCCTTTCTTTTAACGTCACAAAACGCTGATAACGCACCGTACCTCTCCGTCGGGGAACGGAGTGGCGGTGGGACTACCCTGAATTCGGATATAGGTACCCGCCAAAACCTGATGACGCCCGCCGCGTTTGTTGGCTGTGACAGCAGGGGCCGCGGTGTCTCAACAGTCCCGCGACCCTTGCCAGCGACAACGTCCACCCTCTAGCAGGAGGGCGGATCTCCACGTAGTGGGGTCATAGAGATCACATCCCACTCCAGACGGCACACTAGCGCCTCAGGAGGGTCCCTTGTGATTGGACAGAGGTGTCCCCACACCGTCTGTCCGAGGCCCTCCCGACGAGGCGATCCACGCCCGACGACAAGTGCACGCCGAGCTCGCCTAGAGTACGAAAGTCCTCAGGACATCCCCTGCCTCCTCTGATAAACCAGAGGGGTGCCGGGAGTCACTACAACTTTTAGTGAGCCGCCGCTCGATGCGAGACAGATGCGAATCACTAGTGCCACTGACGTCCGATACGGGAACAGACGCAGCGGCACTCTCCACAGAGCAGTTTGGCTTCACCTGCCGCTGGATTGCGATAGGCTACTGAGCCCCGTCGCCACGGCAAGGCATGGTCTATTCGAGGTGGTGGCCACTGTACCTACACCAACCAGCTGGCTATAAGGAATCCCTTTACCAATTATTCTCTAAAATATCCTCAATTTATTCCCCTAAATTGATATAAGTGAGAGACGCCAGAGGTTGCCTCCTCGCATGGTTTTCACCATCTTTAAGTTATGTAATCTTCTCCCCAGTACCTGGAGTTCCAAGTACTGTCCCGGGACTGTCTGGCCGAGTTATCCCTAGCAGAGAACAGGATCAAGGCGCTGGCCGACTACTTCGGAAGCTCCTGCAAGGCCGGGCCCTGGGTCGTGGATAAGAGCAGAGATGCGCAGCTTAGTAAGTGTTACGAGGGTCAAACTGAAAGTTCTTAGAACTGACCACTTATAAACAATATAATAAAAAAAAAAAAATTTGAAAATAGAACTCTTTGCCAATATTACTGAGTATATACTTCATTCATTTGTCATTTGTTTTACGATTTGGCGGCAAATTGAAAATTGTCTGTGTCACGTCAACATGAATTTAACACGAGAAAATTTTCGTGCAATGATTTTTTATGACTTTCGATGTCATTTAAGTCAACAAGAAAGTTATGATAGACTACGATTGGCCTTTCACGATGAAGCCCCATCTCGTGCGACTGTTTACAACTGGTTTAATGAGTTTAAACGTGGTCGCACTAATCTCACTGATGATGTACGTGAGGGACGGCCTTCTACGGCGACGACTGAAAATAACATCTGTGTTGTGCGGCGTATGATAGAGACTGACAAAAGAGTGACCTATCAGCAGATTCGGACAAGCTTAGGCATCGGTATGAGTCAAGTGCACAAAATCCTCCACGAACATTTAGCGGTCAGGAAGCTTTGCGCCCGGTGGATACCTCATAATTTGACTAAGGCTCAAAAACTCCATCGTGTGGATTGGTGCCGTAAAATGATTGAAAGATTTAACGGAGGTGACTCAAATGCTGTGTTCGACATACTAACAGGTGACGAAAGCTGGATTTACTGTTATGATCCTGAAACCAAAAGACAATCTGCTCAGTGGGTGTTTCCTTTCGAGGAGTTGCCAACTAAAGTGAAGAGAGATCGAAGTGCGGGAAAAAAAATGGTGGCCTCGTTCTTTGGAAGGATAGGTCATTTCGCAACAATTGTGTTAGAGGATCAAAAAACAGTTTCTGCAGAATGGTACACTACCAATTGTTTGCCACTTGTCTTGGAAAAAGTTCGAGAGAAACGACCTCGCAGTAGGATCCTCCTTCACCACGACAACGCCTCGTCGCACACCGCCAAGCGAACGATCGACTATTTGGCGACATCAAACGTTGAATTACTGGGTCACCCGCCGTATAGCCCCGACCTCGCGCCTTGTGATTTTTATTTATTTCCAAAAATTAAAGAAAAACTTAAAGGAAAGCGGTTTATGAATGCTGAAGAAGCGGTGGCTGCGTATCGCGATGCCATTGAAGAGACCCCTAAGGACGAGTGGGCAAAGTGCTTTTCCCAGTGGTTCCATCGCATGCAGCGGTGTATTGACGTCAATGGACAATATTTTGAAAAGATATAATAAAACTAATAACTGGCTAATGTAATCAGTTTTTGATTTTCTAAGAACTTTCAGTTTGACCCTCGTATTTACGGTACATTTACTTGTATTTTGAGGTACTATTGAAATCTTTGCCGCTTACCACCTTGAGCAATGACGTTCAAGAGGATAGACAAGTTATACACCAACATTAAAGCATATTAAAGTGGCGCAAGGATTACTCTATACGAACGGATAGTTGTGTATAACGACACTTAGCGCTAATAGAGACGAATGATGGAGCATGCCTGTTGATAGAAAGATATATAACATTCGTTACGTACTGATTTCTACTGAGCGCTCATTGGTGCGAGCGCATGACATATATCTCGCTCTTTAGCCTAATGTTAGCCATGACCCGCTGATGTTTCTCATGTTGGATAGTTAAGTAAGTATTAAAAACAACCATTTATTCTTCCAGAGCGCAAGTACTCCTCTCTCTGTTCCGCGTGCAGTTCACGGTCGTGCAACGCGAACGACCGCTACTGGGGCAGTTCCGGCTCGCTCGCGTGTCTCGTCGACGTCGGAGATGTGGCCTGGGCTGAGCTGGTGGATGTCCGGGCGCATTTCGGGGTGAGACTTTAGCCCGGTGTCGTATGGAAGGAGTGCAATGCGACGCAATGAACATGGAATAACCGTGTCACTGCGTGTACAACATGTTATTACGTGATGAAATGAGCAAAACTAGAGACCCCGAATGATTTTTAATTCAATTCACAAATTAATAGTTTTATGTGGTGTTTTAGTTTCAATACTACATACATTAATTCCATAGCTGAAACTGCTGCCAGGAAACTTGAAATCCTCTCAAGGGCTAAGCAATATTCACACCCAAGCAAAGACTGCTCCTATATAGGGTCTAACAAAATAAGTCCCTGTATAAAGCACAGATCTGGCCGTGCATGGAATATTTTTGCCACCTTTGAGATGGTTCAGCAAAGTGTCACCTGGCTACTTTGGACTCAATCGAAAACCGAGCGAAAAGGATGATAGGTGACGCCACACTTGTTGAGACCTCGCTCCCTGTCGAACTTTTACAGACTGCACTTCGGTCACTGTGCAAGTGAACTACACGATCTAGTCTAAATCTAGTCCCGCCAGCTTCTTTCCCTATGTTTTCGCCATTACACCTACTCGTACAAAGTGCTTTGCCGACTTCTTTCTAATGCGTGCAGCTAGGGAGTGGAACTCGCTGTCTGATGAAGTCTTCCCTCAGGAATATGACCTAAACACCTTTAAAGCAAGAGTGAATAGGTTGCTACTGCAATGTTCGAATGCACCACCCTAGACCTCATCCACACCTGACACACGGAGGATACCTACCGCGATCCAGTTTCCATACTGGAGCTACAGCGCCATCTAGCCATAGATTCAATTAAACACATATCAACATTGCGGTGTAGAATCCGTGATAGAATTCACTACACTTCCAAAAAAATATTCGCTTGATATAATTGGACCATTTGCGTGTTGCAATTGGACTAACCAATTTTCTATCTTTTGCAGCTAAACACCTCATCAAACGGCCCCTACCCTGCTCATGAGAACTTCGCATTCCTGTGCCGTGACGGCAGCTGGCAGCCGCTGGACAGCGCGGAGCCCTGCGTGTGGCTGCAGCGGCCCTGGCCGGTCATCGTCGCTAAGAGGTCAGTGGTGATGGACAGACCATCTATGACAATACATACTGTAGGTCTCTGACTGTTGCGAGGTAAAAGAAGCTTAGCTGTTCATCATTCAGCATCATTGTCAGCCATAAGACGTCCACTGCTGGACATAGGCCTCTCCCACAATTTTTCACAGCGACTGATAACAAGCGGTCTGCATCCAGTTTGGTCCTGCGATCTTTACAAGGTCGCCTGACCATCTTGTCGGTTGTCGTCCTACGCCGCGTCTTTGGTCGAAGGGTCTTCATCTTTTCTGCCCCAACGGCCGTCAGTTCGTCGCGCTATGTGCCCTGCGCATTGCCACTTGAGCTTAATGATTCTTAAACGACATAGTCTTCGATCTTCTACGTATTTCCTCATTTCTGATTCGATGTCGTAGAGAAACACCCAGCATAGCCCTCTCCATCGCTCGTTGTGTGATTTTGAGCTTCTTTATAAGGCCCATTAGTTAGAGATCATATTTCAGATCCGTATGTCATCACTGGTAACACACACTGGTTGAAGAGTTTCGTGTTCAGATACTGAGGTAGTTGAGATGAGAAGACACTCGTGCGCAATTTCCCAAACGCTGCCCAGCCGAGTTGGATTCGTTGATTGACCTCTTTCTCAAAGTTGGACCTACTCAATTGGATCACTTGTCCCAGGAAGACGTACTCGTCGATCACTTGAAGAGTTGAGTTCCTAAGGAGACTGGAGTGGGTAAAACAAGGGAGATCGGCATAATTTCAAGGGAATTAGTAAGACAATGATAGGTAGTCCCCTGCCTTGTAACGGGATTGCTACCATATACTTAATAAGAAGCAGTTGAAATTCCAAAATTTAAAAAAATCTATCATGAGAATGGGTTTAATAAATTGTCTCATGTCTGGAATCCAGTGATTCGTATATGCAAAAACTGTAGTATTCAACAAAATATCGTTTCACGTGCACTGTGAGTGTTGTGTGTTGAGAACAGGTGCGAAAAAATAGTGAGTTTGTGAACAATGGTAGGTACCGCAAGTGATCGCAAGAAAACACTTCTAAGGAAAGATCGATATGTCTGCCAATAACAGCTCACCCGCAAAAACTTCAGTTGCGCCGTGACCATAGGCACTTGCAACGGTGTCGAAATATCGGAAACCCGAAAATTCTAAGGAACATGGCAGCAATCCTGTTACAAATTATTCTACTGCTAGTATCCATGTAAGTTTAAGTCCCCAACTATTGCCAAAGGATCAAGCTGACAGCCACTAATTCTAAAAACATCTCAATTCTAATCAGTTCCTCCCCAACCAGGAAAGCATCAGAAGCAGTCGCCAACCTCGCCCTGTCCCTCCACAACAGCACGGTCACTGTGGACCCGCACTGGCGCGGAGCCCTGGCCGCTTTGCTGGAGATCAGGCAAGCTCAGCCCGAGCCGTTGCAGCCGCCAGTGACGCCGTTTGACTATCTGGCGAGGGCGAGGGGCTTTAGGGAGGCGTACAGTCAGACTGGGTGTGTTCCTTCTAGGTAAGAATAACCAATTTAAAAAATAGGGTTCCGCAGTCCAACAAGTTTTTTAAAGATACGTGATTTTGATGCCATACATACTCGTAATGTAATTACTACAAAGTTTATTAACAACCGAGGGTCTCTCGAGTTTTATGCAAAGGTCAAGCAAACGAATTTGCCAACTTGATTGACTAAAATAAATTACTCAAGCAGTGCTTGTGGTTTTTGTGGATAGGGTCCATCCATACCCAACAATCATAGGCTGGTTTCAGGGCGACGCGTTTGAACAGAGCCGTCCACACGCACGCGCTTGCAATAACACGGCATCTCGCTCTGAGACCTACGTTAAATATATTTAAATTCTGGTAAAGCAACTTGCAAGCAAAACTGTTTACAAGTACGTATCTAACCAACACGAAGCCCTCTTTGATTGAACATATCAGACAGAAGACAAAGAAAAAGAATAAAATATTTGCCAACGTCTACACCAACCCTTTTTTTCCCCAGACACATAACCTTTTGCACAACTTCCCTCCTCGAAAAAAACAAATGCGAATGGCTCAGCGAAGCAGCATCAGTTTACGGGGTGGCGCCGTCCATACAGTGCGCTATGAGGGAAAGCACTGCGGCATGCATGAGGGCCGTGGCTGATGGAGAGTGCCATGTGGTTCAGGGCGACAGCAACTGGCTGGTTAAGGCTGAGAGGTAAGAAAAAAAATTATCGCTTCAGGCGCTCCATATTTAAATAACTCGCGTAAGTACTTTAAATGATTTTCGTTCGAAAACTAATTACAGAATTTGTAGACGTCAACAAAAATCTAATTTCTGTGTTAGGCACATACTATTTATTTAACGCATTTGCTGACTCGGAATTCCTGAAAATAACAGTACCTATCTTATCAATATACCTAGTTATCCAACAATGCCCATGTCCTAACTTTTTTGTTGATCTGTGAAAATGCGTTACGCATACCCTGTGGGAACACAGAGGTTTATGTGAGGTAGGACCTCCCTGCCTGACAGGCAGGTATACCCACAAAACACAGGTGCCTACCTCGTAAATAATGTCCTACTTTCCCTACATCGTGGATGGAAGAACTGTTTGGTGAAAATATGCCTTCCTAACTTTTGATTTATGTAACATCTTTTTTCAGAGACTACAATCTAGTTCCAGTGCTCCACGAAGCCACACCAATCGTAGAAAAGTCGCACACGGTAGTCGCTTACGTTCTAGAAGATTCCGACATAACCAAAATGGCGGATTTGCGCGGGAAAAGGGCCGCGTTCCCGGAATACGACGGCGTGGCTTGGCATTCCGTGTTCCGATACCTGATAAACCACAATCATCGTTCTTGTGGTGATCTCAGAGATTACTTCTCAGAAATTTGTGCTCCAGGACTCAGTACTAATGTGACTGACAAGGCTAAGGTGTTCACCACAAGCTGCTATAATAATGAAACTGATAAAGAAATTTCGCCACTATACTCTTTGGTGCAGGGTAGGAGCGATGTGGCGTTTTTGACTATGGAAATGTTTAACGAATATCAAGGTGACCACAGATAAATAAATGATAATAAAATAATAATAATAAAATTAATAGCGAATAAAACAGGGTCAGATTGCGTAAAAGCTAGTATAATTTTGATAAAGAAGCTCTAAGGGGCTAGTATCATCAGCCAAATACTAATCTTATTTCTATATACAACACATGATTTCAGTTAATCTTGACATTGAATGCAAAAAAACCGCCCACGGACTCCCGAACTTTTTGGTCGAAACTTTTTTTTCATTTTCCAGCCAATATCCCCCGTGACTGGTCTCCTACTCCTCGGCGTCTCCGGCCCGTCTGTCCAGAAGACAACAGCAAATACTGCTTCATCAGCTGGTCCAACGTCGGCCACATATTCGCGTCAAAGAACATCACCACCATGCGCCACCAAGAAATCGTCAACGTATTCACGAAATTAGACCAACTTTTCGGCAAACACTACCCGTTCCATAACGCCATGTTCTCAATGTATGGTCTTTACAATCACAAAATCGACATCCTGTTCCATAACAGCACGAACAGATTGATCACAGATGATGGTTTAAACTCGCATCCCTACAGCAGGATCCCGATGAGTTTTGAACGGAGTTTGTTGAACTCAACCGATAGCTGTCAAGCGAAAGATTTTATCAATTTTGGTATCAAACTCCAACCCGGGGTTTTGGTGATAATGGTTTCTCTAGTCGTATTTTTAATAAATTGATTTATAACTTTGTTTAGTATAAAGAAGCTTGTCGTAGGTACATAAAAGTAAAACATTTAATATTTTGTTGTTTTATTTATTTTGTTCAACTTTTAAGTAAAAGAATGAAGTGAACTACACCATATTCGATAAGATGGTGGGTTCTACCACCAACAAGAATCAAAATATTTTTAAAACACTACCCTGAGGCAGGCAGCAGCAGCAGCAGGGCTCACTCTAAACAAACTAGACTTCGTATCGTACCTACATATATATTTCTGAACGTGATGGCTGTCATTTGTTTTTGCTGATCTGTCCACAGTCACTATCATTATTGTCAAATGTCACTCAGACGTCAAACAGACAGTGCTGCAGTGTGTCAAGTTGGCAACAAACAAATTACGCGCGGGATAAAACTTTTTTGCGCTGAAAATTAAGGGAAAAACTCAATTTGCACACTACAAAATGTCTACAGTAGATTTAAGTAACTTTCTCAAAGCCCTTGATGTTGTGAAACAAGATTATACGTGCCCTGTTTGTCACAATCTCTGCAAGAATCCCGTCACTTTGAGTAAATGTTTTCATCTCATTTGCGGTGAACATTTCGAGACTTTGAAGTCTTGTCCGACCTGTGATGTATCTTTAGAAGGCTGCACCATCTTCGCTGACGACCGCTTAGGTACCTGTGTGGAGTCTGCAAAAGAATTAGACAAGATCTTGGCATCTTTTCGACCTAAAGATGAACAACCTAAAAAATCTGAGAGCGGCACACCTAAAGCCGCTAAAAAGAGGATTAGAACAAATACTAACGATAAATTAAACGAGGAAAAGCCACTAAAGGACACTAAAACCCTGTCTGATAAGACGAACAAGTTAAAAAAGCAAGATGTGAACACTTCTCTTGTATCTACTGCAAGTAGTTCAAAAGCGAATAAGGCGATTGAAAAACGTAATAACAAAGGTGAGACTATGCTCCATATATCATGTAGGCTCGGTAAAATCGATAAAATTTCCGAATTACTCAATCAAGGTGCCAATCCAAACACAAAGGACAATGCTGGCTGGACACCTTTACACGAGGTTGTACAAAATGGCAGGTTAGATTTAGTGAAGCTCTTACTTCAGTATAATACACTGATAAACACTCCAGGTTTGAGTAACGAAACACCGCTGCATGAAGCGGTGCGGTACAACCATATTGACATTGCAGAGGAGTTAGTCAAACATGGCGCCGATATAAATGCAAGAAACTGCAAAGGAGAGACACCTATGCAGCTAGCTAAAGGGCCTATGAAAGAGAAACTAATTTCTGCATCAGAAGAAATCATTCAAACTCAAACGGTCAACATCACATTGATATCAAACCTACATTCTGAACTTGATTTTGATGATATCAGAGTTTACTGTAATTCCAGTTTTCGCACTGTTCAGAGCAAATTGAAAGCTTTAACTAAGCATCACAGTAATTTGCATGTTGAAGCAAAATTCACGAAAAAAGTCACACATTTGATTGTGGATGCTGAAGATGAAAGAGTATGTACATCTAGTTTGGATGTCTTACAAGGCATAGCTTATGGAGTGTGGATTTTGACTACAGACTGGATCACAAAGTCTACCGAAGATAAACTGGAGCCGTTTGAGTGTTACGAAGTGACTGGTGTTGGTTCAAAATCATATAACGGACCTAAAAAGGCTAGATACAACAAATACAAGCAGTTGCCTGGCTTGTTTGATGGCTGTCACTTCTATTTGCACAATTTCAATACTAAATATGAGATTACAAAGAACATTGTTGTAACGAAAGCTTTACTTACAAAGCTAATAATTGATGCGGGTGGAATTGTTTTGAGACGAGTACCAAATCCTGAATTGATTCCCGATTCAGAAAAACTAGTACCATACCATGCGAAGAAAGATGGAAAATTAGTTAACTGTTCGCATTTCATTATTTTTAAGGATATTTACGAGCCAATGTATAATATGCAGCATTTGAAAGCTTTGCCAATAGGTTGGTTGATTGAGTGCATAGAAAAGTATGAATTGTGTGAGCCCATTGATTATAGCTATGCCTAGATGTGTAAAGTTATGTTGCTCTATTATAAAGTTGATCCAAGTGATATTATGATCTAGCTTTAGTTTAATACTCCAGTTTGTTAAATTAGTCTTAGGAATTTATTGAGTTTAGTATGGTTAATACAATAAAACCAACACCAGACCATCAAATGTCCCATGATGATTTAAAATTTGGCCTTTAAAACATCACTTTGTATTTTAATTTAATTAATTTAATTCTAATTTAATTTAATTAATTATTTAGTTGAAATAATATGGTTATTGTATGAGACCTGTTGTAATATAACATGAAAGTTAGATTTAGAATTAAATTCTAAACTACCATTTTATTAAATACATAACTGATAATTGATCAAAAATAATTGTTAAATGCTTATATCATTTTATCAATAGTAGTGCTGTATCAATCAAAACTTTTTTCAAAGCTATCATTTTACTATTTTTTGTTAAACCATGTTGAAAGGGAATGATACCTACGGACATGTTTCTATTTTAACAAATGAATGTTAGATCTGTATATCAAACTCCAGTATTACAGTACAATCATTACCTCATTTTAATATGTAATTATTAACAATATTGTGTTATTAAATTCGCCAGAAAGTGGCCATTATTCTTTTAATTTTACAGAATAAAGTATTTTGTATAAAATTTTCAGTTTTTCGTTTCCAAGCAGGAAATTAAAAATTAAAACAGTCAAGTTTTAAATAAATATTCAGTTTTATTAACTTACTTATAGTATTTACATATTATTTGCTACATTTTGGCAAAATAATTTTAGCCACATAGTTTCACTCAAAATAAAGTATCTATGATGATCTGGATAACTATCCATTTTACTATTCAAGAAAATTCCATCTCAATTGAGTAATGGCGTTATGTGTCCCATCCCAACGAAACTTTAAACATTATCACAGATTTATATATAAACATTATTTAGTAACCACAACAATAAAAAATTATAGTATACAGGTGTGGCCTGCTATAGCAGCAAAGAAATATATATAATGTTTTTCATAGAAAAAAAACTTACAAGTTAAAAAAAACAGTTTACTTTCAAGTATCAAGTTGATTTTTTCTATCAAATACAATGTGTTCACCTTTTTTTAATGCCGCTCTTTTGCCGTAGTTTCCTAGCTATATTTGTTGTTACATACGATTTGGTTTCTTGTTATGAATGCGAAGTTTAAGGCTTCGTTTGTTACATCCTGTATACATACAATCATTCCACAATTTAAATTTAAATCAAACTTCAAAGTATAAGCTAGGAATAAATATATGACAGACAATTTAATATTTACTCATACATAACTTTAAAAAAAAATCATATAGTACTAAATTTTGCCAAGTAACCTACCCACAACGCAACCAAAAGGATTTTACATTGATTCTACTTAAATCTTAAATTTTAATACTACCTATCTACTTATCTATAAGTACACAGCAGCTTATCTATTTGAAAAGGTCTAACTTTATTAGTTGTGGTCTTTAGAATGATTGTATACGCTGTGTACGAAGACAGCGCTCGCGGTGGCCGAAAATAACAACTTTGGAGGACGTCTGCCACCTTTCTCTAGCAAATTATTTCATTAATAAGTAGGTAGTGTTGTAAAATGACTATATCTGACCAGCCACATTTTTCATAAACCATATATGACCGGTATAATATTGTCAAATTTAGTCAATTTTACCGTATGCAATGAACAATAAATCTAGTTTTTGCAAAAAATAACTAAACTGCATATTGTGTCGAACTGCGCGAAAGTATCGCGTACGCACAACCGAAAAATTAATAAAATATTACTGAAATCAATTTTACTAAATATGACCATTTATGACAGTTAATAACCGGTTTACGTACGTATTTCACCGTAAATGGCGGTCAGATTCAGTCACTAAAGTCATTTTCAACTACCTACTTATAAGTAAGAATCGACACTATAGATTAACGTACCTAATTGAATAGAATAAATGGATAATACAATAGTTCATTGAAATAACTTTGGTTTAATTACTTTTCGTAATGACAGCCAGCGATTTGCCATTGCAACGTCCGCCAATGGTTTGTGGCGCTGTCGTCGTGCACGGTCCCAATAGGAATTTAATCAAACTCGGTTTCACCGTCTTATTTCATAATTAGATCCATACTACATGGTGAAATTTTAATCAGTGACCAAATTTTGACCGCGCCATTTGAGCTTTTGTATGGAACAGCAATTTTTTTTTCTCGATTTCACTATTGCTTCCGGAGTAAAAGTTGTTCATTCACAAAATTTGGTCACTGATTAAAATTTCACCTGTATAATCGTCCGTCGTCTTTTTCGTATGGAGTTTGACATCTATTTGACGTTTGTTAAGATTGAGAAAGACGGTGTGCGAACACGAAATTTTTATGGAGGCTGATCAGAAATTAAAATATTTTGTAAAGTTTTGTATTTGGATTTCCAATCTAAAGTCACACAGCTAATAAAGTTAGACATATTTAAATACTATTAAAATATCTTATTCGAGATCTAAAATGCGAGAGGTGTTAAAATTACCGGTATCAACAAATACTGTGATGAAATATTAGCATTCAGATATTATAATAGTCAAACAAGAATGCTATTTCAAAGTGCACTTGTTAAAAGCAATTGCGTTAGAAAGGGAATCAATCTATGTCTTACGGGCGTGGCGAGCGACACTTTGGCAAGGTTAGATTCATAAAGATGAAATAAGAAACCAAAAATTTACGCACGGGCGGGACTTGAACCAGCAACTTCTTGGCTAACCGGGTCAAATGCTCTACCAATTGAGCTACCGTGCTGTCTGTCCGTTCTTGCGAAATTTGTGGTCTCTTATGGATACGTCATTACGCGTGACGCGCGGAAGTTTCGATTCCTTAACACAGTAGCTTATTACAAGTGCAGTTTATAATCTAAACACCAAAAACATAAATAAAATACAAGAATGCTGACGTGGAGAAATTACAGAATCATACAGAAAATGGGCATTGCGCGTCCCTCAGTCGAATATAGCGCTTGAAATCAAAATTGCGAACTCAATCCTTTGCTGAGTGATAGGCAGCTGTCGAATTGACAGTCAATTGGAAATACATTTTAAAACAAAATTGAGGAACGTATGAGACGACATTAGTAAGTATTCTGCTTGGAAACACTAAGCCGACGTGTCTCAGCGCTGATATGCAATAGGAAGCGCTTTTATAGACTATACACGTCTATGCCCACCTTGGACGAATAAACCACTGGACGCGCAATGACGGGCAATTTCGCTTGTGCCCCCTTAGCCACGAAGCGGGCTTTTTGGCCTCCCTTGCAGGTGACGTCTTGTCAGTACGGTGATAGAGCTCATTGAGAAACATTGACAGAAAAAATGAGTAAATGTGGCTTATTTTAGTGAAAAAATTATAGCAGCAAGTTTAAAAATATCTATTTTCATTTGTAAGTAACGTTTTATCCCAAAAAAGCTGTTATTTTTCATGAAAATAGTGAAAAGTGTTTTCCAAGAGTAAAGTAACATTGCCATTTAAAAAAGTGGTGGTCTGTTACTACAAAATCAACAAGATAACGTATACTTTATACGGTAGGATTGTCGTTTGTTTATCATTCGTTCTCTTGTCAGTTTAATTTCAATTGTGCTTGACAAATGTCGATAAATCATATCGATAAACGTTCTTTTATTAAATTTTTGAATATAATAAATACTTTTAAACTAAAATTATAAATCTGTAAAAGTTTCACTCGAGAGTAGATTAAGGTAATCTTAAATATACAACAGTTTGCCTTAAAATTTTAAACTTCATATTATATGACAATACATCCTTCTAATATAAGTTCAAAATTTCCTGTAGATCCATTATGTCTAAGGAAGTTCTAGTTAGTGTTACTTGGCAGACCGTTTATATAAAACGACGTGCTAAGTTTCAATTGTTCATTTGATGGTTTGTGCATTACATGCCCATAATGTAATTTATTGTTTTGGTGATAAAATTATATAATTTTACAAAAGATTCGTTCATTCATTCGTTCCACACATATCGATAAAAAAAATATCGTCACTTTTATGCACTAAATGTCAATAATTGACACGACAAGCTCCCCCCGCCCCGCAGAATTTGGCTAATGTTATTTTCATACATTCGCTCTTGCGTTTCATATCCAGTGGTTAATTCATCCAAGATTCCCATACACCGAATGTATTTAAATCATAACTATAGATAACATACCAAGTAAATTTAACATTGACAGATCGGCGTCATCTTTGTTAGTAAATCCGGTTCATACTGAATGTAACATTTTCGCAAAAATAATCATTATTTTTTTATAAGTATAGATTTTTTAGGTTTCCTTTTTTATTATTTCGGAGTGTGTCAGTCAGGCGGGCTGCCGGTGGGGATGACCCTCGGGCTCCAAATGTCAGGTGTCAAAGCTTCGCGGCATGTATCTGCAATAAAATGGGACTATTTTACTTCATGCTTTAACTGATACTTACTTACTAAAACTTAAAACTTATAGAGGTTGTTTTTTGGTCAGTGACCTAGGGGTAAATGTACAAACGATACTTGTGCGGGACTGTTCAGACTATAGCCCCTTCTGCACCTATCGCTGGATTGCGCTGAAGTCTTGTTGCCCGTAGATCGACCCAAAGGGTGTTCTTCAATAAAAACTCTACTATCGAGATGTACTTGGCAATCTTGAAATGTGCTCCTATTGTTGCTGTTCCGAGTGCTTGAGTGTTCCGAGGTTTTCTTGTTTCTTGTTCTGTTGCCTGGAGCGAACTGAATTAGAGAACTGAATGCAGGAGCGGCGGAACGCTCGGCTTTTATACCCGGTGCGACGTCTGTCTACTATTTTCTAGAAATCTCGCGCGCCGCCGCGTCCTTCGGGATGCGATAGAAGTTTCGGTATAGTTCGTGGTTATATTATGCCAGTCGATATTAGTCCTTATCTTCAGAGACATACGGTTTATTTTCGGCGGTCGACTGACGGCGGAGTCTGGAACGCGGCGCGTGTTTATTGCGATACCTGTCAGGCGAAAGTGGACTTTAATCTATTAGGCGCGAGGCTTGTATTCGGCTGCGGATTTGCGGCTTCTCGAATGTTGCCTATTGTATTTCGACGCCCGCGCTCCCTATATCTATCGTATAACTATCTATGTCTATCGGCCGTCCGGGACAATACTGATGCCAAAAAAAAAGTTTTTTTAAAGGAGACGCAGCGTAGGACGTCCACCGACAAGATGTACAGCCGACCTTGTAAAGATCGCAGAATCAAACTGGATGTAGACCGCTAGTGATCGGTCGCTGTGGAAAGTCGTGGGGGAGGCCTTTGTTCACAATGTTGCCAGCGTAAATCGGTCTTAGTTGCGAGCGTAGCGAGCTAGAAGAATATCCCAGCTATCTAGGCTATTTGCTAGGTCTTCGAACAAAGGTAAATTGGTCTTGGTTTCGAGCGGATTGAGCTAGAAAAATGCCTCAAAGCTAGACTATTTCCTAAAAAAATCTCAAGTGTTTAGTTTACTTACTTAAGGCTCAGCTCGTGTAATCTATGCACAGTGTACCGCGCGTACACACAGGATAGAAGTGACTTTGCGCACTTGATAATAGCGAGCGGCAGAGCCGCGGTTTTACGCAAGCTACTTAGCTTGCGTAAAGCTCACTTGAGCTAGAATGTGATAAAAGTTACCGTGATTGCAAGCGAAGCGAGCTAGAAAACCACCCATTTGCTAGCTCACCTAAAAAATAGGAATATGTAACTAACCTAAGGCCTAATTCATGTAGCCTGTGCACAGTGTACCGCGCGTTCCTGAACACGGGGTAGAAGTGTCTCTGCGCGCTCGACAGCAACGAGCGGCAGAGCAGCGGCCGGTCAAAGATAACTGACTAAAGCTAGGCCATAGAGCTTCTTACCTAAGGCTGAGCTCATGTAATCTATGCACAGTGTACCGCGCGTTCTTAGACGCAGGATAGAAATGTCTTTGCGCACGTAATACAGCAACCTCTATAAATATCTCAATAGCGAGCGGCAGAGCCGCGGCCTCACGCAAGCCAAGTGAGCTAGAAAGTGATAGAAGTTACCGTGATCGCAAGCGAAGCGAGCTAGTAAATTATCCATTTGCTAGCTCACCTCAAATGTAAGAATATGTAACTAAGGCTTAATTCATTGAGCCTGTGCACAGTGTACCGCGCGTTCCTGAAGACGGGGTAGAAGTGTCTCTGCGCGCGCGATAACCGCGAGCGGCAGAGCAGCGGCCGGTCTAAGATAACTGACAAAAGCTAGACCATAGAACTACTTACCTGAGGCTGAGCTCGTGTAATCTATGCACAGTGTAGAGCGCGATCTTAAACACAGGATCGAAGTTTCCTTGCGCACGTGATAGAAGCGAGCGACAGAGCAGCGACCTATCGCACACCAAACGAGCTAGAAAGCGACAGAAGTGACCGTGATCGCGAGCAAAGCGAGCTAGAAAATTTTCCAATTGCTAGCTACCTAAAAATAAGACTATGTAACTTACCTAAGGCTTAATTCATGGAGCCTGTGCACAGTGTACCGTTCCTAAACACGGAGTAGAAGTATCTCTGCGCGCGCGATAACCGCGAGCGGCAGAGCAGCAGCCGGTCAAAGTCAACTGACTAAAGCTAGACCATAGAGCTACTTACCTAAAACTGAGCTCGTGTAATCTATGCACAGCGCGTTCTTAAACACTGGATAGAAGTGTCTTGGCGCTCGTGATAATAGCGAACGGCAGAGCCACGGCCTTACGCACACAAAACGAGCTAGAAAGCGATAGAAGCGACCGTGATCGCGAGCGAAACGAACTAGGAAACTACCATTTGCTAGCTTACCTAAAAATAAGACTATGTAACATACTTAAGGCTTAACTCATGGTGCCTGTGCACAGTGTACTGCGCGTTCCTAAACACGGAGTAGAGGTGTCTCTGCGCGCGCGACAGCAGCGAGCGGCAGAGCAGCGGCCGGTCTCGCAGGTGAGGGGCTTCCGCGTCCCATATTGCTTTGAATGGAGGGGTTAAGCCACTATATGGATAGATAGACCATATAGCCACAGCGTTCAGAAATTGATAGCAAGTTGACCTTAAGGTTGCTAGTTCGTCTAATAGACTAGTAGACCAATATATTAAAGCAACCTCGCAAGCCACGTGAGTAAGTAAATTGACAGGGCTAAGAATATCGCGAGTCAGACGAACTTGCTACCTGACAAGATTACTTGATCTAGCGAAGATCGTATTGCATATGTACTGTAACCTGCCTTAATAGCGAGCAAAGCGAGCTGAGAAGTTGACCATTTTAACCTGTAACTTACCTAAGGCCAGAAGACCAACAAACGCGAGCCAAGTGAGCTAGAAAACTGACAGAAGAGACTGTGTTCGCGCGTGAAGCGAGCTAATAACTACCATTTACTAGCTTACCTGAAAAGTAAGAATATGTTACTTACCTAAGGCTTAATTCATGGAGCCTATGCACAGTGTACCGCGCGTTCCTGAACACGGGGTAGAAGTGTCTCTGCGCGCGCGACAGCAGCGAGCGGCAGAGCAGCGGCCGGTCTCGCAGGTGAGGGGCTTCCGCGTCCCATATCGCTTCGAATGTGCAGTTGTTACTGGAAGATAATAATAATAGAATTTGACAAAACGAATGATAAGTTGAAAGTTTATTCGATATTGAATTAAATTAAATTAAATTTAATTAAAAAATATTAATTAAATTGATAAAATTATATCGTGTGGTATAATTTAAGATATAATATAATATAAGGCGTGGTAGTTTACAATATTCCTGTCAGATTTCACTATGGAACCCCATATCCCCAACATAACCGTACTCAAATTATCTATCTTGAGTTCTCTAAGGGCCGATTTTTCAATGGTCAGATAATACTTATCAGACTGATAAATTATAAAGCGACAGATTTAAAAAAAATGACAGTTACGTATGATTGCTGCCAATTAGGTGACGTTTTCAAATTAGCTAAATTGTATTTTGTTCGACGACCTTACCTGATAGTACTACATTAATGTTTTTTGTCGTAAACCATATATGACCGGTCAAATACTGTAAATTCCGTCAATTCGACTGTATGTGACGAGCCGTAAATCAAATTTTCCTTATTTTTGAGACACAAAAAAAAAATACACATTTAGTATCGTTATGTGAATTAGTTGTGAAGACTTATTAGGACTTTTTATTGTATTTACTAACATCATTGTCATCTAACATTCAGAAATAAGACATTTCTAAATTCAGCCAAGAGAAAATATATAACAAATCTTGTATAACACTAAACTAGACTTTAATCTGTGTAAATAAGATTTAAAGAACGGGGTTACACAAAACTGCGCGAAAGTCACGCTCCGCGTTCGGAAAAACGAAAACCTTACTTAAATCAATATGACTGAATATGACCATTAATGACAGTAAAGACAGTTTTTGACCAATTTGACCGTAAATGACCGTCAGTCACTATAGTCATTTTTAACACTACTCACGGATCTAAGGGGACTAGTTTAGTTAAGTTTATAGAAAAAATATTCTCAAAAGACAATTTAGTCACTTATGTGAGAACATAGTTAACATTACAAATTCCTTCCTTGTCGTCCGTTACAAAGTCACTGTACTCGCCTAACACACTCAACCTTTTTACTATAAGAAGTTGGTAATATGATAATGCAGTTTGGATTTAAATGTGTTAAATGAGCTTACATGTTTTATATCTGAGGGTATTTTATTATAAAATTGTGCACCTTCATAAGCAATACTTTTGTTGCCGTAAGTTTTTGTTCTAGTTTTGGGTAGAACTAGAAAACTAGCTCGAGGCGTACTTCGCGTGCTTGTACGTGTTGCGAAGGCTAAATTTGCCCACGCAAACTAACATTAGCCCACTTGTGACTAGCGTTCCTTTAACGGACCACAGTGAAGAAAAAAAAAATTCATTAAGTGGATACCTTTCTTTTACTTTAATGCCTCTAGTGTGTTGTATAATGATTGTACTTAGCAGTTTAAACTTCATTTGTTATTTCGTGTGATTCTGTGTTATTATATTGAACTGTAAAAGTTTTTGTATTTTCGACATGAGTGAGCACAGTTATCAGTATAATTTTATATGTAAATGATATTTGATAATTTGCATTAAAGAAAGTATGACCATAACCCATTTATATTTCGTATTATGAGTAACAAATATTCATTACTCCTTTTACAATTTCATGTTTTTTACAAGTGTTCCTTATAAGGACCAATAGTAAAATACCCTACTGTGATTGATATTACAACTCAGTATGTCTGCTAATCCACAGGCCGATTTGTAGACAATCGAAACGTAAGTTTTGGGTTGGAAGTACTCGGCTACATTCTACACCAAAGGTAATCTACTAAAATTACTCTTGAACACAAAAATATGATCCTAGGAATTAGTGTATCTTGCAATATGCCGACATTCTTCGAAAAATTGTATCACAGGCTCTATTATATATTTTTCTCGTCATTTTTTTACATCTATACCATTGATTCATGATGTAGGCAAGAGAAGCCCAAAAGCAACTGGTACAATCAGGGAAAATAGATTGTCTAAGTGCCCTTAGTTATCAAACAAAGAATGGCACAAGTCGGAGCGTGGGACTTACTCTTTTCAATCCAGTAGAGCAGAAGAAATAGTGGTTTGTAAATGGCATAATAACAGTGTTATAACAGAAGCATCAAACTTAGTGAAAATTATGGCCACTAACAAGATAATATATAGATAAGATAAGATACATATTAATTTATCTATGTGTACCATATTATGTATATTTAAATGATGTGTATGTTTATATAATAAATATATTATTTCATTATTTTTTATATAATCGTATATAAGTAATCGGCAGTATGTATGTTTATCATCGTATTATAGTTATCTCTATCGCTATTCTCTTATCTTTTATTGCCTCTATAACTTTACTTGCACCGCTTGTATATATATTTTTCTCTGTCCTGACCTATGGTTGACTGGTAGAGAATGCTTTTGGCATTAAGTCCGCCATATGTACCTACAATTTTATGTTGTGTGCATGAAGTTTTAAAATAAAAATAATAAATAAAAAGGTTTTCACTGCAGCAAAAAAAAAAAAACTATAGTTGATCAACCTGCTAGAATTGGAGCATACAATAAAAATATGGGTGGAGTAGATACGTCTGACCAGAACGTCAGTTAATATCGGGTATCAATCCATGGGAAAATTAGTTTTTTTTTTTCTCTTATATGTGGCTGTATTGATATGGTAGTAAATAATGCGTGGCAACTTTATAATAATAATGGAGGAGATGAACATCACTTGAATTTCAAAAGAAGTACTACGGTGCCACTAGCTTATTAACGTCCAAGAAAGAAGGTACTCAAAAGGGTTGCAGAGTTTCGAAGAGCTATCATGAGAAATTGCGCTATGATAACAACGGCCATATCATCAGGTACTAGATAGACCGATTTTTTTTTTTATAAATAAATATCCTTTGGACATTCCCACACATCGCCATCTAGCCCCAAAGTAAGCTACTTAAAGCTTGTGTTATGGGTGCCAGACAACGGATATAATACTTAAATACTTTTTTTTTTGTAAATACATACATGATATACATAGAAAACACCCAGACCAATACAAACAGACATGTTCATGCACACAAATGTTTGTATTGTGCGGGGATCGAACCCGCACCCGCTGCGTAGTAGGCGATTTCTCGACCACTACACCAGACGGGTCGTCTTAGCACTTAATTGTGCTGTGTGTCACAAAAAAGTTAAATTTACTTGTGTCAAATGTGAAGTAAGCTTGCATCATCAATTTATGTTTTGAACAATATCATACCAAGGAAAGAGGAGAACTCTAATATATAATTATTTTAACTTATAAAATGAATAAAAAATACTACTTAAATTTAATTGTATTTCACTGTATATTTATTCTATTAATTGCCAATAAATGTATTTTCAAGAATGCACACAAGTATAACCTAATAGTAGCGTAAATTACTAGTGGACCTTAAAAGGTCCATTTCCCGCTTTTCCGACGTCAATATTTTTTTCTCTCATTTTTTTGTTGGAATTTAATGCAAGTTAAACGCTATATCAAAAAATCATATTGATATTGGATCTTAATTTTTCTCGTAATAAGTGGGTTAGTGTACTTACTTGCTCTTCCCATAGCAGTACTGCCATTCAACGATCAGATAAGTTGTTTTCAACTTCGTCAGCTCCTCGTAAAGCTCCTCAGGCGTGAACCGCCCGTACATTTTGTATACGGCGTACGTTCTTTGTCTGTAACAAGGAATATTATTTGTTTAAAATAAATACAATTCAAAAAATATTAAAAATAAAGCTAACTTGCACCAACAGTCTTAAACACATGCACCGACTCCAAAAGAATTTGTTTCTCGTAAATAGAAAACATATGCGTTACGTTAAGCATTTTATTCAGTTTTTTGAAGGCAGTTTTTTTTAATGATTTTTTGTAAGTTACTCATATTTCAAACACTACTGGACCGATTTTGATAAAACTTACACTGTACCCTAAGTTACATCCATTGTACTATAGGCATTTCAAGAGTAGCTATAGACAACAACAAGAATGCCGTAAACTTACAAGATTGATAGGAAGACTCATAGATACTAAAATAGCACTAAAATACACTACAGAATTGGCCACATACAAGACCAAAATGGCGACTTCCTATATGAAACTAGGACGGTAAGCAAAGACGTCATAATCGTGGTCATAAATAAAACTAACCATAGACAAAACAAAAACTTCAACAGACATTGTTTGCGTTAGGTACCAAATACAATACAAACGTTTCCTTAGAGACAGTAGACGCTTTGTCTATAGAATAGACAGCGGCATTAAAGTGGTTTTAGACGTTACAAAATCAAAAACAGACAGATTATCACCTAGCATTTTAGCAGCGTAGACGTTATCAAAATGGCCACAGATAAACAATAGTATTACTCCATTTAACTGCCTCGGTGGCGCAGCGGTAAGGGGTCTCACTTTAAAGCGACGGCTGCTCCAGGGGTCCCGGGTTCGAACCCCGGGTCGAGCCAAAAATCTATACCTGGGTTTTCGTGACGACAGGTCTGCGCGTGGACAGCATCACCGCCGCCATCAGAGGCATGCTGCCCGCGAACGCCGAGGACGGCTCCGTGTGATCCGCGATCCATGTCAGCGGCAGGAGTGGCCAGAGACTTAGTAGCTACAGACGACGCAACGACCAAAGACCAACCTTAGCAGCTACACATAGACGACGCAAAAAGGACTATAGACACCACATAGGAGATTCAAGACCATACAAAGTAAACCATATATAGTTCAAGATTGATCATAGGTAGCACCATCTTCTATAGACACTGCCAAAGACAAAAAACCACCACAGACACTTGAAGAGTGACTCAGAGGCATTGTTAACGACAGCCACAAGACCAAAAGAAGTTTCATATGATTTCATTAAGCTTTAATATTGTCGTTTATTTTCTACTAGACTTAAAGAAAGAGAAAAATGTATAAGTAAGAACGAATACGAAAATTGTTAAGAAAAATTAAATAGGATAGCAATATATGTAAGAAAGAAATGAACATAGTAGTGCCGTGTGCAAACTTCGTGCTCAATAATTAGAGATAATAATGGATCGCTTTAGTCGCTAATTGAACGCAGAAAATCATACAAGAATAGAGCCGAATTTGTATGCAGTACGTTCATTCCTTCCTACGGTTTAATAGTGAATACAGCTACTAGTGAAAAGTGAAGTACCAGTAATTACCAGTGAATTGTGAAAATAGTAAAAGTATTAATAAATTAATGTGTGTCAGTATAAGTGCAGTGTTTTACTGGGGAACAGTCAGTGCCTAGTGTTAAATTTAAATTACAGTCCACTCGCTCTCTGGGCTTGACGACTGTACTCTCTCCATAGTGTAACACCAACATCGTTGGTCCTATCGGAGACGGATCGAAAGTACGCACCAGTGGACTCTGTGCTGTGAAATTAGTGTTTATGACTTAGTGCAATATGGACACACTTATTTTGGACTATAAATTGTAAGTACTTTTATTATTTCTACAAGTGATTACTGTGTTATTTCGTGTTAAGTGCATCTAATCTGAACTTTGATTCCTGAACTGTGGATGAACTCTGTCTGTGTTAATTGTGATTTACAAATAGACATTTGACTCTGCTAATTGACTCTGATAAGTGTTTAAATGGTGTATACGCGAAGCCAAGTCATGGCCGAACGTTCCGAACGTGTGTTACCGGAACCGCCCCGGTCGCCGTCCCCGTCGACGAGGAGCCGCTTGGAAGCGGAACAGCATACGGCCGCCCAGCCTAACGAACGTGGCGCCGCTGTGTTGGGTACGCACTCAGCGTTCGACGTGAACATGGGACATGTCGAGACCGCCGCAACGAGCAGGACGCAGCACGCCAGAGCACGCTCCACCAGATCCACTGCTAGCGCTGTAGCACGGCTACGGTTCGAGGCAGAGGAGCGGCTCGCAGCCATCAGACGCAAGGAGCTTGAGCTTGAGGCCGAGATGGTAAAAAAGAAGCTCACGGCAGACCTAGCAGAGTTGGATGACGACAGTGACCAGGAACAGATGCAAGAAATAGAAAAAGTAAACGAGTGGCTGGACAAGTCTGCGCCAAACGTGGATGCCGAACGGGGGGAGCGCCTGGAGGCTCCACCGGAACCCAGCAACGAAGAGACGCCTGTGACCCGAAGGGCGAGATTTTGGACGCCGGGACCGGTCCAACCCAGACCACGCGCAGAAAGGAAGAGATCGTCAACCCCGAAGGGACGAGGTATTGAACAGCTGGCAGACACGCTGTCACAGATGATGGCGTCGCGACCACCACCGCGGCAAGTTACGGATCTACCGCTGTTCTCCGGATCACCACTGGAGTGGATACACTTCGCTACTGCAATGGAGGAATCAACAAGGCTGTATAAGTTCACTCCATACGAAAACTTGGCCCGACTACGCAACGCTCTCAGAGGTGAAGCAAAGGAAGTGGTAACGCCACTACTTAGCAGCGCAACGCACCCAGATCGAGTAATGAAGACGTTACAGCAATGCTTTGGACGCCCAGAGATGATCATAGATATGGCATACGAAGAACTTAAGAAGCTGCCCAAGATGGGAAGTACTGCAAGTGAATTAAATTCCTTCGCCATCAAAGTCCAGAACATCGTGGCAACTCTTGGCAACGTGGATCCAGCATATCTGTATAACCCATTGCTAGTGCGTGAAGTAATAGAGAAGCTGAGCCCACACATCAAATCAAGGTGGTGTGACTTCGCCGAGGAGCAGCCGAGAAATACGACTCAAATCGTAAGGCTTTCCGAATTTTTAATGCAGCAAGCTGACCGTGCATTAAAACACAGTTACAGTGGTGCTAGAAAAGACGTCCCGATCAAGAACACGAAGATCGAACAAAAGAGAAAAGTATTCACTGTAACGGAGACGAGCGGCAGGCCAGAAGACAATCAGAAGCCCAAAGCCAGCGTCTGCATAGTGTGCAACAGTGAACACAAGCTACCTGCGTGCCCGAAGTACAAGGAGCTGTCGGTGTCGGAGCGGTGGGAGGCAGTGAAGAACGCAAAACTCTGTTTCCGGTGCATCAACAGCAGGCACAGAAGAATGAACTGTAAACAGAAGCTCTGCGGCGTAAAGGGCTGCAAACGTCCTCACCACGCCACCCTACATGCTGAAGTCCCGGCCAAAGAGGAAGTCGAACAGGTGACTACGAACCAAGCAGAGGTCGCAATGGCCACAGCTACACCTGGAGGGAGTGACGTGAAGCTGAAGATATGTCCGATCATCATCAGCGGCCAGCGGGGGGCGCAGCGAACATACGCGCTCTTCGATGAAGGGGCCACGATCTCTCTAATCGACGAAGACCTCGCGAACGAAGTTGGAGCTAGCGGACCCAGTACTTGTCTAAAACTAAGAAGCATAGACAAAGAAGTCACGAGCATGAACAGCAGAACCGTCCGCGTCAAGATCATGGGAGATGACGTCAGCGGACACAGCTCTGTCATCACATTCCGAACGATGGCAGGTCTGGACCTATCGACGCAGTCGTTGCCAAAGGAGGCACTACAACTGGAACACCTGCGAGGACTGGATATCTCAAGCCTAGCCTACCAGAACGCCAAGCCACGAGTCCTCATAGGAACTGACAACTGGCCGTTGATCATCACGAGGGAGCTGCGAGCGGGCAAGCCGTATCAGCCGGCAGCCTCCAAGACCTTACTAGGATGGGTGATCCACGGAAGAGTACCTAGAAGCTGTCAAGATACAGAGAAGATCTTGCACATCAAACTAGATGAGAAGATCGAAGATCTGGTCGAACATCACTTTCGCGTCGACTCGCTAGGGATATCTATGAAGAATGAATTCACGAAAGAAGATGACCTACGAGCCATGAAGATCTTCGAAGAAACCGCGGTAAACAAAAACGGAAGATTCGAAGTAAGTCTACCGTGGAAGAGCGAAGGCATGAAGCTACCAAACAGCTACAACGCTGCCTTGAAGAGGCTGAAGACACTTGAGTCCAGCTTAGAACGTCGTCCCGAAGAGAAGAAGCAGTACCACGAGCAAGTGGAGAACCTGCTAAAGAAGGGATACGCCGAGCAGTGTAGTGGCGAAGAAGAAGACAGTTCAGTAGCGTGGTACTTACCACACTTCGCAGTGAAGAACCCGAACAAGCCAGGAAAGATCAGGCTTGTCTTCGACGCAGCAGCCAAGGCGAACGGAGTCTGCCTGAATGATTGCCTGCTGGAGGGGCCGGACCTTCTGCAGTCTTTGCAGACCATACTGTTCCGGTTCCGAGAAGGCGCCTACGCGATAACAGCAGACATAGAAGAAATGTTTCTGCGTGTGAAGATAAAAAAGGAAGATCAACCTGCGCAGATGTTCCTATGGAGGGAACAATCAACAGACAAACCAGTGAAGATGAAGATGACTTCAATGATATTTGGCGCATCAAGCTCTCCGTTCCTGGCACACAGCGTCCGGAACAAGAACGCACTTCAGCACGCGAAGACACACCCTGAAGCCGTTCTACCGATCATGGAAGCCCACTACATGGATGACTACGTGGATAGCTTCAACGACCTGGAGAGCGCCAAACGAATCATCGTGCAAGTCGACGAGGTACACAAGAAAGCCGATTTCCATCTTCGAGGTTGGAGCAGCAACAACGAGGAGCTGCTAGAGGTCACACCAAAGGACAGACGAGCAAAAGCGGGAACAACACCACTAGGAGGACAAGAGAAGACCTTGGGACTTCTATGGAACCCGAAGACCGACAAGCTGAGCTTCAACACTTCGCTGATTCGAGTCTCAGAAGCCGTGAAGTCAAGAGAACGAGCCCCCACGAAACGAGAAGCCCTGTCAACGGTAATGAGCATTTACGACCCGCTGGGACTTCTGAGCTGCTACACCATTGCAGCGAAGATCACTCTTCAGAAATTATGGCGCCTCAAGACTGGATGGGACGAACCGATTCCTGAAGACATCGCCAACGAATTCGACGGTTGGATCGCAAACTTAAAAAACATCAAGAAGCTGCAGCTTCCCCGAAGCTACAACGGGGGGAGAGAAGTGCAACGTCGAGAATTGCACATCTTCTGTGACGCAAGCGAAGAAGCATACGCAACGGCTGCATACTGGAGGCTCACCTACAGCAACAAGGAAGTGGAAGTTGTGCTGGTGGCAGCACGCGCGAAGGTCACCCCGCTCAAAGCACAAACCATTCCCAGGCTAGAGCTACAAGCAGCATTAATTGGAACGAGGTTAGCGAAGGCCATCAAACAAGAACACAGACTTCGCATCGATGACACGGTCTACTGGAGTGACTCGCAAACAGTCTTACATTGGCTGAGGAACGGGAGTCGACGCTACACGCCCTTTGTAGCTCACCGGCTCGGCGAGATCACAGAAGAAACGAAGCCAGCAGACTGGCGGTGGGTGCCGACTCACCAGAACATAGCTGACGTAGCAACGCGAACAGGCTACGTGCCAACGTCCGAAAATGATCCATGGTTTGGAATGTCGTCATTTTTGGAGAAGCCTAAACGTGACTGGCCACGCCAAGAAGATAGCAGCGATGACATTACCACGGAACTACTACATGTCATCACTGAAGAACGGAAAAAAGAAGATGCAGCACTGCCTGACATCAGCCGATTCTCCTCATACGATCGGTTGATTGGAGCAACGGCAAGAATATTACAGTTCGTAGATCTTTGCCGCAAACAGAAGACTACGCTCAGCCATGAACACATCAAGAAGGCAACGAATCTCTGGCTGCGACGAACACAGCAAGACTCGTTTCCTCACGAAATAGACTGCACGAAGAGAGGCATCATCGTGCCCCGATCAAGCCCTCTTCATCGCTTTGACCTACTATGGGAAGATGGACTCCTAAAGCTCAATGGGCGCGCGAACAAGGCAGCGGTACCTGATACAGCAAAGCGACCCATACTGCTGGATGGGCGCCATCCATTCACAAGACTACTCATCGGGCGAGAACACCGAAGAGCTGGCCATGCGAACACCGAGAGAATAGTCAACGACGTTCGACAAAAGTTCTGGGTGACACGATTGCGGCCTACAGTGAAGAAAGTAGCCGCCGACTGCCAGATGTGTCAACTAAGAAAGACGAAGCCAAGAAACCCACCAATCGGAGATCTACCGATTGAACGCCTGCAGTCATACCACAGACCGTTCAGCTTTTGCGGAGTAGACTACTTCGGCCCCATCACAGTGACGATAGGCAGACGACGAGAAAAAAGATGGTGTGCTCTTTTCACCTGCCTGACAACAAGAGCCATCCATTTAGAGTCAGTCGCTTCCTTAAGTACTGACTCTGCCATCATGGCTCTCAGAAGAATGGCTGCCAGAAGAGGATGGCCCAAGACGCTGTACAGCGATAATGGAACAAACTTCAGAGGCGCAGACATAGAACTAAAGAAAGCTTATGCCGAATGGCTACCAGAACTATCAAGACTGGCGATGAACTACGACACCGAGTGGAAATTCATAGCCCCAGGAGCTCCGAACCAGGGAGGCGCATGGGAAAGGCTAGTGCGTTCGGTCAAGAACGCGCTTACCGCGACGTTAAAGGAGAAAGCGCCGAAAGAAGAGACCCTGACCACTCTGCTGACCGAAGCTGAATACTCAATTAACTCAAGACCATTGACCCATGTCTCCGTGGATCCAGAAGACCCAGAAGCGCTGACGCCCAACCACTTTCTTCTGGGATCATCAACCGGACTACCACACACCGGAGCCTGCGAAGAAGCGGACCGGCGGACTTGGAGAGCAGCAATGGCACTTGCGGACAGCTTCTGGCAGCGGTGGATGCGCGAGTACCTACCCACACTGGTGCCACGCCTTGACCGTCACGAACGCCAGGTTGCCGTCAGAACAGGCGATCTGGTCATCATCGCTGATCCACAACTACCACGGAACATGTGGCCCAGAGGCACTGTCACCAGGACCTTTCCAGGACCTGACGGTGTCACGCGCATTGTAGATGTGCTAACCAAAGGTGGGACCTTCAAAAGACCCACCTCAAAAATCATCGTGATATCTACATCCGCACCTTCCCCGGACCAGAGGGAAGGGACGCGCTGCACCAACGAGAGGCTGTCTACCGGAGGAGGCTACGGTACACCTTCGCCGGGGGGAGAATGTTAACGACAGCCACAAGACCAAAAGAAGTTTCATATGATTTCATTAAGCTTTAATATTGTCGTTTATTTTCTACTAGACTTAAAGAAAGAGAAAAATGTATAAGTAAGAACGAATACGAAAATTGTTAAGAAAAATTAAATAGGATAGCAATATATGTAAGAAAGAAATGAACATAGTAGTGCCGTGTGCAAACTTCGTGCTCAATAATTAGAGATAATAATGGATCGCTTTAGTCGCTAATTGAACGCAGAAAATCATACAAGAATAGAGCCGAATTTGTATGCAGTACGTTCATTCCTTCCTACGGTTTAATAGTGAATACAGCTACTAGTGAAAAGTGAAGTACCAGTAATTACCAGTGAATTGTGAAAATAGTAAAAGTATTAATAAATTAATGTGTGTCAGTATAAGTGCAGTGTTTTACTGGGGAACAGTCAGTGCCTAGTGTTAAATTTAAATTACAGTCCACTCGCTCTCTGGGCTTGACGACTGTACTCTCTCCATAGTGTAACACCAACAGGCATGCTGCCCGCGAACGCCGAGGACGGCTCCGTGTGATCCGCGATCCATGTGAGCGGCAGGAGTGGCCAGAGACTGAGTAGCTACAGACGTCGTAACGACCAAAGAATCTTAGCAGCTATAGACGGCACAAAAAGGACCTAAGACACTATATGAGAGATTGAAAACAACACAAAGTAAAGCATAGACAGTTCAAGATTGATCATAAATAGCAACATCTTCTATAGACACTGCCAAAGACAAAAAAAAACACCACAGACACTTGAAGCGTGACTATAGACAATAAACAAGAGACTATAGACAGTAGACAGAAGTAATAATAGACGGCATCAAGTCTCCACGAAAACATCATAACGGTAGAGCGACCATAGACAATACCCACTGTACTATAGGCATTTCAAGAGTGGCTATAGACAATACCAAGAATGCCGTTAGTTTATAAGATCGAAAAAAAAATCGTAGATACTAAAATAGCAAACACAGACACTAAAGAAGTGGCCATAGACAAGATCAAGATGGCGACCAACTAAATGACACTAGGACAAAGACCTTATCAACATGGTCAAAGATAAAAGTAACCATACACAAAATAAAAACATCAACAGACATGTTTTAATTGCCAAATACAATACAAACGTCTCCTTAGAGACAGTAGAACAAAGACAGACATAGATTATCACCTAACATCATATTAGCGTTATCAAACTGGCCTAGGACATAGACAAAGACAACATGACAATAGTATCACTCGGATATTGTGAGAGCAATCTCGCAACTTTGGTGACATCACGCAGCCTACACATTAAAGTAAGCGGCTGCAAAATTCAACAGGCTTGCTAATGTGACGGTGGTCGAGTGGTATAGGCATACGCCCGGATAGCGTAAGACACGGGGTTCGATTCGTCGTCTGTCACAGAGCCAAAGTTGTTTTTTACAAGTGCAATTTATATTAATAGTATTACTGACCTGGCATCATAGTGCTCATAGTGTGGGTGCGTGACGACAGGTCTGCGCGTGGACAGCATCACCGACGCCATCAGAGGCATGCTGCCCGCGAACGCCGAGGACGGCTCCGTGTGATCCGCGATCCATGTTAGCAGCTCTTCTAACTGTGGATCACTGAATTGACCTGTGAAAAGGGTTTCATTTGTTTGTGTGTGAAAAAAGTGATATACCATGGACTGTGGCCAGGGGACTATACTACACACACACACTCCGCATTTTTTGGTTTCTTATTTCATCTTATAAGATTACAAAATAACACTTAGTGTCAAAAACATCATAAATCAACCAATAAAAAAGTCATAACCACACCCAAATTTTGGCTTCGCCACAATACAGAGTGAATATCGAAAATGTATGTTGGATTATCTGTAGGGCTTGCATTCGAATATTCGAATTATTCGAATAGTAAGTAGTTTCGAATATTCGAATTTAGAAAACCGATTATTCGAATATTCGACAGCAATATTTATAATTAAGTTGTACAACGGTTTGTTTATATTTTGCGCGAATACAACAAGCTGACGCCACCGGACGAACTTCGTTGCAACTCGGAAGTGATCGGTAACATTCGGTAGGTAGTATCTGTCACTCGAACCATCATCATTCATTCATCATTGTCAGCCAAAGGACGTCCACTGCTGAACATAGGCCTCCCCCACGGCTTTCCACAGCGACCGATCACTAGCGGTCTGCATCCAGTTTGATCCTGCAATCTTTATAAGGTCGTCTGTCCATCTTGTCGGTGGACGTCCTACGCTGCAGCTGCTGCTGCTTCTTTGGTCGAAGGGTCTCCAATCTAGAACTTTCCTGCCCCAACGGCCATCAGTTCTTCGCGCTATATGCCCTGCCCACTGCCCACTTTAGCTTACTGATTCTCAAGGCTATGTCCGTTACCCTAGTTCTTCTACGTATGGCTTGTTTCTGATTCGATCTCGTAGAGAAACACCCAGCATAGCTCTCTCTATCGCTCGTTGTGTGATTTTGAGCTTGTTTATAAGGCCCATAGTTAGAGACCATGTTTCGGATTTGTATGTCATCCCTAGTAACACACACTGGTTAAAGACTTTCGTCTTCAGACACTGAGGTAGTCGAGATGAGAATACAATCTTGCGCAGTTTCCCGAACGCAGCCCAGCCGAGTTGAATTCGTCGATTGGTCTCCTTCTCAAAGTTGGACCTAACCAATTGGATCACTTGTCCCAGGTACATGTACTTTCGACAACTTCAAGAGTCGAGTTCCCAACGGATACTGGAGTGGGTACATCAAGGGATCTCGACATATTTTTTGTCTTTTCCATGTTCATTTTAGGACCCACTTGTTGGGATACTCGGTCAAGGTCTTCGAGCATAGTGCCAAGATCGTCCAGCGTATTTGCCACAACGACTATATCATCGGCAAATCGGAGTTGTGTGATGTATTCGCCACTTACATTGATGCCGATTCCTTCCCATTCCAGAAGATTGAAGTCGTCTTCCAATGCTGCTGTGAACAGTTTCGTAGATATAACATCTCCCTGTCTCACACCTCTCTGCAGAGAAATCGCCCTCGTGTTCTGCTCTTGTACTCGGGCCGACATGGTGGCGTTATTGTAAACCATACTCATTCTTCTGTTTGTTTTCTGTTTTCTAAGGTCATATTATCAAGGCAGGCACTAATTAGTGATTGCCATATTTGATTATGACAAATTGACGAAAAAATATTATTTATAAAATTAAGTTTCTAATTTAGCACTACGTTTAATGTGATTTGATTGTTTGATCTCAATAGAAAGAAAGTATTAGCATTTAGATTTTGTTAAACGAATACAGAAGATTTTTGATAAAACTCAACATTTGTTGATACTTTTATGATTATAAAGAAGGCATATGAGGCCCTAATAATATGATTAAAACATTGTTTCAAGTATTTCAAGCTTTTTATCACTATTCGAATATTATTCGAATTATTCGCATAATGTCTCCAAAATATTCGAATATTGAACATTTTCGAATATTTGCAAGCCCTAATTATCTGTCACACAAAAAACGGCGTAATCTATTTTGACGGTATTTATGGCGAAAACAAGCATAAACGAATATAAACTCACCGATATATGAGGTCTCTTTGGCAACATTTTCTAATAGTGCTATGCACACAGGTACGAGGAATATGCCCCATACAATTGGAATGTATTTCATATATTTTTTATTTGGCAATCTGAAAAAAACAACAACAGAAACATTATATCTATGGTACATTTTTGAAAGACGCAGTAAAGTTTGTAACACAGATTAAATGAAACAATATTATAAATTGCTCTTGTAGAAGGTACCTATGTCAGACAAGGAATCGAACCCTGTGTCTTACGCTATCCGGGCATTCCGGGCGCATGTCTTAACCACTCAGCCACCAACACATTAGCAAGCCTGTTAATTTTTTATAGTGACAAAACACTATTAAAACCAAAATAAAATTATATGTAAGTTAGACATTATGAAAGGAATTGTTTCGTTAAAAATATAATTATAGTCCAATATTATACTTACATAAAACTTAAATACTTCGTATTCATAAGTAAACCAGAGACAATACACATCTGCGTAACGAACAGCAGCTTCAGTCTCATAATCAGCGCCGCCATGACACCATAGACAAACATCTGCGCTATCCCATAGAACACGTGCGGCTCTATCTCCAAACTCTTCACGAATTTCACCAAAAAGTCTTGACACTCTTCATCTATAACCTCTTTACTTTTTTCTTCCTTCAATTTATTGTCTGTGGTATTTGAGTTATTCTCTATACCACTGTCCTCGTCGTCTTGAATGGGTAATTCTTTCTCTTTCACAGGAATTTGCTGCTCATTTTCGCTATCTATAGAATCTAATGCCGTTTGATACCAATAATTTACAACATTCAATGTGTTAAACACAGCAAAGGGAATCAGAAATGATTTTAACAATACCCCCACAGTCGACCACGGCATAAAATCGTACACTTCAGAGCAAGTATACATCAAAGTATGAAAACTTTTGTAATCACTGAATTTTGAATATAACAATTCCCATATATGCGTATCTTCCTGGACATCTAAGAACTCACTGATCAATTTCTTCAAATAAATAGACGCACATATAATTATACCTATTCTTAGTAACACTAGCCAGGCTTCCACAAACAAATCAAATGTATTTTGGACCTTAATTCTTAAAGAACTGAAAAAGAGACAGTATACAGAAACTGATATGAAAAATGATACGTATAAAGATGATTTTAGCATCTCATTTCCTTGTAATAATAATACTGCCATGTGTAGGCCACAGAAGTGGGAGTGTAGGAATATGCAGAATGTTTTCATGTCGATGATTCTCAGTTGCTCCATAACGAAAAAAATGGCTATTTGTGTCAGAAACACGAACTGTGTGAACTGCCAGAATAGCAACGCTGTGCAGTTTAAGATGAATATTGCTACCTGGAAGAAAATAAATAAAAATATTTATATCGTTCAGGTCCCATGCGAAAAATCGTTCACTGAAAATAAGAAACCAAAAACTTGCGCACGGGCGGGACTCGAACCAGAAACTATTGGCTAACCGGGCCAAAAGCTCTACCAATTGAGCTGCCGTGCTGTTAGTCCGACCTTGCGAAATTTGTGATCTCTTACGGATACGTCATTATGCGTGACGTTTAGCGCCATCTACCCGTCTGTTTATGCAACAGTGGGCCAAGTAGTTATTCCTTACAGAATAAATTCAACTTGGAAATGGATGATGCTTCGCTATATAATAGTTTAGAATATTTTAAACACTCAGTGTCAAACTTTATATTCAGAGAGATGAAATAAGAAACCAAAAACTTGCGCGCGGGCGGGACTCGAACCAGTAACTTTCTGGTTAACTGGGCCAAAACTTGGCCCACTGTTGCATAAACAGACGGTTCCGGAGTAAATACAACGAAAAAACTGTCTGAAAAGCTTGAAAAAATGCATTTGTCGGCTACGTAGGAGACACAAATTCATTTGTTTCATTTTTATTTTGGAGTTTGGATTTGGATTGGATTGGATTCATTTAGAGTCGGTTCATGATGTGTGTAGACTGTTTAGTAAACGTAAGCTTACGATATTTCTCCTGCGAAGGCGGCAAAAGCGTTATTTAAAGCTTTTTAGTCAGTTTATTTTGTTAAATTATTCTTTAATTTCATAATTTTTATTTTTGATTATTGTTATTTACCCATATCTCAAAAACTACTCGACCGATTTTCATAAAATTTACACTGTCCCTAAGTTGAAATATACCTGAGTGAACTTAAATGTTTTATGTGTTATTTTACGCCGCCTCAATCGTTTCTGCTTTACCCAATGGTTGACTGGTAGAGAATGCTTTAAGCATTAAGTCCGCCATTTGTACTTTTGTTTTGTCAGTGCAATAAAGAATAAAATAGATAAATAAATAAAAAAAAGATTATCTCGCTATGACTTCTCGATTTTGATAAATATAACAACCCTAGCGGACCCAGCGAACTTTGTTTCGCCCCCATCCTCGTCTTACCCGGCCTCGTCCCGCCCAGCCACGTAATTAAAGAAAAATGTTAAGGGTGGACAACCCTTATCACTAAGGGGTATGAAAAATAGATGTTGGACGATTCTCAGACCTACTCGATATGCTCACAAAACACGAGAATCGGTCAAGCCGTTTCGGAGGAGTACGGGAACGAACATTGTGACACGAGAATTTTATATATAAGATTATCGACGACCCGTCTGGTGTAGTGGTCGAGAAATCGCCTACTACGCAGCGGGTGCGGGTTCGATCCCCGCACAATACAAACATTTGTGTGCATGAACATGTCTGTTTGTATTGGTCTGAGTGTTTTCTATGTATATCATGTATGTATTTACAAGCAAAAAGTATTTAAGTATTATATCCGTTGTCTGGCACCCATAACACAAGCTTTGAGTAGCTTACTTTGGGACTAGATGGCGATGTGTGGGAATGTCCAAAGGATATTTATTTATTTATATTTATAATACTGACCTGTAGTTGAAAACTGGTCCGTCTCCCTTCACCACGTGCTTGTAGGCTGACCAGCCAAGCTTGAGCTAACAACAGTGGCCACGCGAAGTTTTCTCTCTCATTCGGTGCCCACTGCACTCTAGTCAGCTCTGCGTGGTTTGCGAAGAACTGGGTCACTGCTAGGCAGCCGCCTAGGACGCTTTCGCTGAAATAAATTAGAAAGAAACAAAGAAAACGTTTTTATTTGGTACACATAAAATAACATAGAAAAAAATAAAACATCTGATGAAATGGTATAGAATGTTTTTAACACTCAGTGTCATATTTTATATTCATAAAGATGAAATTAGAAACCAAACGTCACGCATAATGACGTTTCCGTAAACCACAAATTTCGCAAGGTCGGACAGACAGCACGGTAGCTCAATTGGGAGAGCGTTTGGCCCGGTTAGCCAGAAAGTGCTGGTTCAAGTCCCGCCCGTGCGCAAATTTTTGGTTTCTTATTTCATCTTTATGAACATTTGAAGAAGTTAAGTAAAATACAAAACAAAATAATAAAATTACGATGTGTAACTAAATTAGTCCACACTCAGCTCTTTACCATGGCAAGCCAAGCGCTGGTTTTCTGTGGAAAGGTGGTTAAGAAAGGGAGTCACCACCGACCCGCGTAAAAAGGTAACAAAGTTTATAAAAGAATTCCACCATTGTGTTATTATATTAATATTAATATCTTAATTTGGCGTTGAAACATTTGAGCCGTGGGGACCCTCAGCTAAATTTCTGTTTAGAAAAATTGCGCCAAAATTAAATTCTGTAACAGCCAATAATAAAGCTGGCTGGTTCCTAGCTCAAAGTATTAGCATAGCTATCCAACGCGGCAACGCAGCCAGCACCATAGCCTCCTTGCCGCAAGGAAATGGTTTCGTTTTTGAATAGGTAGATTTTAAGTTATTTTTTTATGTTGCATGTCTTAGTTTATTTTTTTCTTGTTTGTTATTAGTAAAGGTGTTTAAAAAATATTAAATTAAATCTAAAGTAAAATGTATTTATACGTGGGTGTTCTTAAAGTATCCGACCTAACAATGATACAAAACACTCTTACATAATTTTTTTTTTTCTACGTAGTCAAGTAGCTCAAGTAACAATGGGCAGGGCACATTCATACTTCATGATTTATTATAAAAGTTCTCATGGTATTATTCAAAAACCTTGGTTATGAAATCTCATCGAATACTTAACTCTAACAACATTCTTAAAAATGAAATAAAAACCAAAAATTGCGGACATGAAGCAGCAACTTCTTGGCTTACCGGGCCATACGTTCTACCAACTTAACTACCATGCTGTCGGTCCGACCTTGCGAAATTTCTGGTCCCTTACGGATACGTCATTACGCGTGACGTTAGCGCCTTCTATTTATGAAACAATGGGCCAAGTATTTATTCATTACAGAATACATTAAACTTGGAAATCGATAACGCTTCGCTATTCAATTGTTTTTTTTTTTTTTCAACACTCAGTGTCATATTATATATTCTTAAAGATTTGCACGGTTAGCCAAGAAGTTGCTGTTTCGAGTCCCGCCCGTGCGCATTTTTTGGTTTCGTATGTCGTTTTAAAAGTGTTAAAAACATTATAAACCATCAAATACAATTGGTACGAGTATGTATGTTTTACAGTGTTATATTAGAGTATTGGACACCAATCACATAACACAACCACCAATCTCTGATCCCAAAGTAAGTAGCTAATGCACTTGTGTTATGGAAATCAGACACAACAGTGGTATCACAACACCCAGATCCGAGACAATATAGATTTTTTTTATTTCTATATTGACCCGACCGAGAATCGAACCCGGGACCTCGGAGCGCCGACGCCTTGAAACCAGCGTGCTTAGTCACTACACCACGGAGGTCGTCAAATACAAATGCAATACAGTGTACTGGAGCATAGCTATTAAAAAATCAGCTTACCTAATCAACGTAGCATGTAAAAATACAGCAGCAACCGCCATCCCCGCCAACCACCAAATGGCTTCCAAATAAAACATTATCGGTACACCAATGCCGTTGCACGATTCTATGGGAGGTAACGAGTCTCCTCGGTCTACGGTGAGGCATTCAACACTTGAGGAGTTTAAATGAGGCTCAAAGTATCTGTAGATTGCTCCGAGAAACACCTGAAAGGAGATTTTTTTTAAATTTCCAGACAAAAAGCTGTGGTCAAGAGCCAACTTAGACTTGTCTTGTCTAATACTTATTAAAATGCAACGTGAAAGTTTAAAACCAAATAATGACTGCTTTTCCTGTATTTTCTTGGATAGGTTTTCAAGTTGACAATGTGACAAAATTAAACAAGTTAGAAAGTGAAAAAGTCATAAAAGTCATTTATTTATGCAAATAGGCCCACTCTCTTTTACACGTCCCAATATAAACCCTACCACAGCTTGTGACAATTGTGGTCTAATGCTGAGAAGAAGCTGCGCAACAAGCTCAGTCACTATTGTCAATGCCTCTTTTCATAAGGTTTACAATGTTTGTAGTGATCATGCAAGTCTATACATTATTATCTTTTAAATAATCATCTACTTTATAATACCCTTTCGTCATAAGGGTTTCTTTAATAACAGTTTTAAATGTACTAACTGGTAAGTTTAAAATGTGTTCTGGTAGATTATTGAGAGATTTTATCCCTTTCCCCATGAAAGAATTAAAAGGTATGACTGGGAGAGAATGCTGTTAGCATTATTGTCCAATAAAGTTTTTAAATAAATAAAGAATTACCAACCTTTCGAAGCCTAAATTGTGGAATAGCAAGGTTATCCTTATTCCTAGTATTATATTTGGGCATGTCACTTATTTTCGTGAATGAATGTAATTTTTTCCGTACATACATTAAATTTTCGTAAATATACTGAGAGGCTACAGTTAATATTCTAATTTCTTTAAACACCTCTCGTAAGGACTCTTAAGGTTTAAGATTATAAATAGCTCGCACAGCTCTTTTTTGTAACACAAAAATTGTCTCTACATCAGCAGCCGTGCCCCACAGTAAAATGCCGTAGGACATCAAGCTATGGAAATAACTAAAAGAAACTAACCTACCTGTTTCTAAATCAGTCAAACGTCTAATCTAATCTTTCTTACAGCAAAAGCAGCTGAGCTTAGTTTCCCTGACAAAGCCTCTATATGAAGACCCCATTGTAGTTTGGAGTCTAAAGTGATTCTTAAGAATGTCGTGGAGTCAATAGTATCAAGCGGTTTGTCTTTTATAGACAAGTACTACTTCCTGACCAACTGCTAAGCAGTTTGGTACACATGTTATTGTTAATTTTTTGTTTTGTTTGGTAGTAAAGAAAAAAAAGACAATATATGAGTTGAAGATTGGTGTGATCAGTAGCCAAATTTTTTACACTGTTGTTCCAACTATATTTTTTTATGTTAAATGTTATTTTCAAGTATTATCATACTAACCTCAGGGTGAATATTAAATCGGTTCAACGCATTAACATCTTTCGGGAATTCTACTATTTTATCATACATCAGCTTGGTGATTCCAGCCACAAATGGTCTTTCCTCTACCACTGTCTTATAGTAAGAATAGTAGAATCCCATTTCCGTACGTAGAGACATTTCCCGCTCCAGGTCAGAAAGGTATGAGAAGTTACGGTCATTATCAAAGAGAGTTGCCACATATTTGTAGTGAATATAACCAAAAATCAATGCTGAAATTCAAATGTAAGTTTTACTAAGAAATTCACACATATTTTTTATTAACATCGTATAGTCTTAACTAATGAAAGATTTGAGAGTAAATTGATTACTCTGAACTCATTATTTATCATTACAAAAATATGTTATGTTAGTCTATAAAGTTATTTTATTTTTGCTAGTAGAATATGTAAACATTTCTTTAAAAAAAATATTAATTTTAAAATACTATAAACACAAAACTTACATATTTAATTCATCAATGAACACTGACAACTTATTAAATCAAATAGTTAAAGAATTGTATTAACTGTTTTTATTTTAAAAGTTATTTATTTATTTTCTACATACACCTATCCTTACAGAAAAATCCAAATCAATAGATGCATGTTATAAAAAGATTGTTTACAATATTAGACTAGCAAAGAAAAATGGACTTTAGAAGTAGGACACTGGTAAATAATTTGTAAAGGATTAAATATGAAATTTCATACTGAGTTTGACTTTACTTGTTTTGAAGATAACTGGTAAAGTAAATTTACAAATTTTGATAATTATTATGCCACCAGGGTATTGATTTTTGCAGCACTATACTTCAGGCAAGTATGATGTAAGCGTTTATTACTTTTGGAAGCCCAGGTAATACAGAATAATGTTGAAAAAGAATTATTATCATCGTAGAGTAATTTTGTATAAGCAAAATATATCACATTTTTAAAAGAGAAAGTACCATTATCTTTTAGTGGAAGCGGATGTCACGTCAGGTACATCAAATATCAATCCTAAGTACTAACAGCCTATGGATAGGAAAAAAATATATGCAAAACGTGAATTATTTGTAATATTCTTTGTTGAAAATCTGTGGACCACAAAACGACGGTATAAAGGTTTTACTATCTAAGATGATCTGCTATTTGAGAATATATCATTAAACTTACCGAGGGTTACGAGAAAAAGGTTTCTTGGCCAAGTTTTTATCGGTTTCTCAGCGATCTTTAATTCAGTATTTTCGTTGGTGACTTTCTCTTCAGCTACTACGTCCGCCATATCGCTGCTTCGAGAGATCAAAATTTATGTTACAAACTAATTATTTGCATCATTAATGATTGAATTTTCTGTTTAATTCAATTAAATTTGAATTATTTAGAGAAAAAACTAATCTGTGTCTGTGATAAGGACAGACTTTGACGTTTTGTTTTATTGACAGTTGTTTTTTTAATAACATGAGTTTTACGGATTCGGAATATATTTATACAGTCTGTCAAAAAAGTTGTTGGATTTCCAGCCAGCCTGCAGAGGCACCCGCAACTAAAGTGTGCACAGAAAATAGGTATAGAAAGTGTGCTGGAGTAGAGTCCAGTAGGTATTAAACCTTGGTTGAGTCCTTGATTGACTAACACACATCCTCAATGGCTAGGGATATTACAATTAAATCTAAATAACTAAAATTCTATTAAGATTCTGTTCAGACACCAATCATTAAAATAAACCTTGTACAATAGCCTATCTTATTTGATAATTAACATTTAGATAAAGTTAAATTTAAAAAAAAATAGAAAAATGCACTAAAAAGTCTAAAATAAACTCTTTACCCTTGGAAGGAAAGAAAGGCATTTTGGGCAAACAATTTCTATTTGGATACTTTTTAGTGCATTTTGGTTTTGAAGTCGGTTTTTACTTTTTTTAAAGCTAAGTTTATTTATTTATTTTTAGTGTTTACAGGAGAGGGGGGGGGGGGGGGGGAGTTGAACCTTATGACTCTTTTCTTTAAAAAGCTAGAATTTACTGATCATAAGTTCCGTCATTATAATTACTAAACTCCTAAGCATAAAGGAGTTCCACCATCAGCTCAGCTCTACAAGACGTTGACTATCAGACGTAACAACACGTCAATATCAAGATTCTATTAAAAAACACTATACGTGCCTTTAATATTTGAGGGTTTCCCTCGATTGCACCAAGATCCTATCATTAGATCCCGAATTGGCAATAATAGGACCAACTAGAAAGTATACCCTCTAAGTAAAAGAAAATTTTTTCGAATCGGTCGACAAATGACTGAGATATGAGGTTACATAGATAAAAAAAACCATACAGTGAAATTGTCAACCTCCTCCTTTTTTGAAGTCGGTTAAAAAGAGGAAAACTCAGTATAAATTTCAATCGTCACTTATTTTTTAAACATCATAACCTAAACAAAACAACTATTTTATATATACAAATTGATGAAAACTTAAAATTAATAATCCGTGGATCCACCTAAGACTCTTCTAACACATCTGTAACAGTTCTGCATACTCAAAACAAGGTTGTCATCCTGTTGTGGAATACTGCCCCAAGTCCTGCTAAGATGCAAAACAAGGGTGTCAATATCCTGTTGTGGAATACTGTCCCAAGTCCTGCTAAGATGCAAGAAAAGCTGGTTTTCACGCACAACATCTTCAGGGAAATTCCTAAGGGCTGTTCTCTGAAGCATATCCCTGGCATGCTCTGTAGGTTTTAAGTCAGTGGATTGTAACCAGTCTAAAGCTTGGATATCATGCTGTTGTAAGCAACTTATAACGATACGCGCCGTATGTGAACGGGCATTGTCGTGCATTAGCTGGAAATGTCCCATTTGCTGTCTGTAGGGCAAGATTACAGGCTCTAGAACCTCAACTCGGTATTTTAGAGCAGTTATATTGTCTTACCAGGCTTTTTCAAATGCGTACTTTTTGCGAATCAGGATGAAATCCAAACCTGGATTCATCAAAGAAAAGCACAAGTGACTAGTGAGATTGGTTCCAGTTTTCGTATGCAATAGCCCATTGGAATCTCATTCCTCGATTGCTACTCCTTAGCGCTGGTACCCGAAGTGACATTCGAGAACGTATGTTGACTTCATGCACTCGTCTTCTCAAAGTTTGACCGCTTACCCAGAAAACCATACTCGCTGTGTAGCCGTTGAACCAATTGCATTGCCGCGCGCCGTTACATTTGGTCGACTTTGTGCAACATATTTCTATGAATCGGTCCTGTTCATGTGTTGTAATGCGTTGAATTCCTCGATGCCGTACCACCACTTCCCCCGTGACACAATTAGGTGACCAAAGCCTGTATATAACGCTCTGACTGGTCCTCATAGCTTCAGAAATCACAATTTTGGTAAAGTTAGTTTTTCTTAGCTAGTCGAATATTGTCAACAATCTTCACGTTCCTTTGAAATGATTAATTTTAAACTATGATAAATACAAAACTCATAACTTACTTACATATTTTACTGTTAGATTCTGAGATATTTTGAAATCAAATAGGTAGGTACAACAGTGAATATGGGTACTGCTTGCCCAAAGCCTGCATGTCAGTAGGGGTTTCGTCGGAAGGCTGCGTAGATCGCAGGAAGCTTTTGCGGCTTCGCAACCAACCTGTGGCGAGGAAGAGCCCGTAGAGTGGATGTCTCGGGTTGTTTTCCTGTTTTTGTTTTTCAAGCGGACATGTCACTTCGCTGCGGACTCTGAGTGAAGCTATTCCCGTAAAGGGAAACAGCATACTGACCTGGGTTGGCTTAGGACAGCTAATCACTATAGGGCAGGCGTCGTACAGCTTTGCGTCCATGTCTCTGGTACGTGTTGACCTAGCCCACTCTGGACACCCGTATTCTTCTGCTGAGAAACACAAAGCTAGTCCCGTAGTGCGCATAACCGTTGGGTTTGCTCCCCAGTAGCGGTCCCCAGTTATTGTGGGAACTTACTTTTTGTTTTGTGTTTCTGCAGTAGGTCTTGTGAGTCAGAGAACGTCACACCCAGGTATCTAGGGAATTTTCAGTGTTGGATGGCGACGCTTTTCCAGGAAATTTTCAGCTCCCTGTTTGCCTCGCAATTACGTAGGTGGGAAGCACACGATTGGGTTTTGCTTGGATTGGGCCAAGAGCTACAGACCCATTTCTCTCATATGTAATAAATGACGACCTCCGTGGCCGAGTGGCTAGCACGCTGGTTTCAAGCGTCGCCATCTCGTGAGGTTCCGGGTTCGATTCCCGGTCGGATCAATGTAGAAAACGATATTTTCTATATTGTCTCGGGTCTGGGTGTTGTGGTACCACCGTTGTGTCTGAATTCCATAATACAAGTGCATTGGCTACTTACTTTGGGATCAGAGCAATGTATGTGATTGGTGTCCAATATTTATTTATTTTTGTGTAATACCCTCAAGCTCTTCGAGCGACTAATACTCAACCGACTTACAGTTACCATTGACCCCACTCACATCTCAAAACAGGCCGGATTCAGGCCGGGAAAATCATGCACCAGTCAGGTGCACTCACTTAACTCATTGAGGACGGATTTGAGCGGGGTATGGTCACAGGTGCTGTATTTGTCGACCTCTCAGCAGCGTGCGCCATGACACAGTAAAAATTAAAAAAAAATGCTGTCTAAAGTATCGAGTGCCACAAACTGTTACAACACTTTCGTGTCACTGTTAAGTGAGCTCTTTGTAACCGCCGCTTCTGCATCCATTTATGCGGACAGCAGAGAAGATGGCGATGTCAGTAAAACGGTCTTCCCAAGGAAGCGTCCTGGCACCACTTCTATTCAACGTCTACACGAATGATCCAGCCCCACCACCCTAACACTCAGCGATTTATCTATGCCAATCTTGATCTTGCACTAACTTGCCAAGATAAGACCTTCGAAACTGTGGAAAGAACACTGAACCTTGCCTAGGAAAACCGTCATGAACATTACGATCAATAATAATAAAAAGTATTTATTTTTTCAGAAAAAAAAAACAATTTAAAGAGGTTTTAAAAATATATAAAAAGGGGATTAACCACTTCGTTAGTAGGTAGGTATAATTTTAATATGTTAGAGCAGAGATTCCCAAACTTTTTTGGTCTTGCGCCCACTTTGTTTTTTTTTATAGCGCCCCCCAATTTTTTTTAGGTTTATCACTTAATACAAAAACTGGCCAAGTGCGAGTTGGACTCGCGCAGTCAGGATTCCGTGCCAACTTTAACTAAATTAGGGAATCCACTTAGCTACCAAAGTAAATATAACAATATTTTGTTGACGGCAAATATCTTTGTTTTTCATAGTTTTTGTATAAGAACAAAGTTATGTTTGCGGTTGTTGAAAATGTGCTATATCTCAAAAACTACTTGTTCGATCTCGTTCAAACTATCCATACACACCTTACGTTACGTTTGACTTAAAAAAACTGTTTTATTTCATATATGGGAGGCCCCCCTCTTAAATATCGTTATTTTTTATTTTGTGTTTGAGAATCATAAAGCGGTTAACAGGATACATCTTGCTACCAAATTTTAACAGTGTGATGCTTATAGTTACAGAATAAAAAGACTGTGACATACGGACGGACAGGCAGACAGACAGACTTGACGAAACTATAAGGATTCCTGTTTTTGCCATTCGGCTACGGAACCCTAAAAAAGGATATAAATGTGATGTTGTCCTGTAGGATATTAAACGTTTAGTGAATTTTAAAATATGAAGTAGCTGAAGTTAGAAATCACCCAACTCCGCCTTAAACCACGTCTACGCCCCAATTTTTTCTGGGCCCCTTACCGTCCCCCTCTAGGCCTCCAGTGCCACTGTGTTAGAGGATAACCGGATAACTCTGAGAAGCTGGCTTTGCAACGAAATCTTTTGTTTCTTTTAGTTCTTAAAACTCTTGTTTCTGAATTTCATTTATCTAAATGTAAAATAAAATATATTATGTTTGTTACAAAATAGTTCAAGTTTATTAACACTATTATGATGAGGATTTCCTTAAATACTATTAATATAAACACAAAGTGAATTATAGTAATGATACACTAACACAACCCATTTGAGCAAAGATTGTAAGATAAAATTGTACAATTATACAGACTAATAAATGCTCCAAGCTTAGCTTTAATATCTTGAGGAAGTTACAAGACACAGGAAATTTATAAGGCATAATGACTATTGTTCCTCAAAAATACGACCCCATTTATGTAGGTTTTTAGCAGCTAGCAGATCTACGCAGGTTTTATTTTACATGGCACAATAACAATGACGAGAATCGCTCAAACATCCAAGCGGATATGGATGTAATGTAACTCTAATCGATAGTGCCCAAGTTTAATGATTAAAGATCCAATCTGCATCGTCGTGGAACACTTTATTTAAAAATATCAAGATAAACTGAGTATAAACACCGGCCGGTTGCTTTGCCGGCGGCATACGTTCACAAGATTTAATAAAAAGGACAAAGGATCATTTGAAAAATGCTGCTGCGACATAATGACAGCACAGTCGCGGACAAAGCCGGAAGGAAGGACGAAAGGTTTCTAATAATATGACGATATGTCATTTAGTGTCCAATAACAAGGCAATAGATATAAAATGCACTTGAAAATAGCAACTGTGTTGTTTTTTCAAATGCATTTTACATTATTAAGTTTGTTTGGTGACAAAACACTGCAAAACAAACAAAAAAATATAATGCAACAGATTATACAACCCCGCATATTGTGAAGTCGGCGAGTCTCCTCTATCAACATTTTGTCCTAAATAAAATCTTTATACTTTTCTTAATTATTAACAATTAACTCTAAAATACAGCACCAAAAGATTTTTAAAAAATCCTGAGTTTACAGGAACTCTTTTATAAACCGCTCATGTCTTGAGATCTGAGTGAAGGTCGTCAACCAGTAAGCGTTGCAAAGGTTGTCATTGTTCGGCGCAGTGGACACGATGCCTCGTAAATAGTATCGGATGACTCCCTTCTCGGAATCTGAGAACGCTAGGCCTCCACCACTGTCGCCTTTGCATAAGGCCGTACCTGAAAAAAAAGTTGGTCAGTCATTTTCATAAAATTAATATTCAAAGAGTTTTTTATGTTTTTTTTTTGCGCTCAGAAAAAATGCCGTATAAATGCGGTCCAAATTCGTCAAATCTCTACTTTAAATGAAAAAGTACTGTCAAAAAGGCGCGAAAATCTTTCTTCGGGTTTTAGCGCGGGAAACGAAAAGGGAAGGACGGACCTTAATTCTTCATTTTAGTTATTGGTTTTTTCGGGTCAATTATTGTGATTGTGTGGTGGAATTGTCATGATAATTTGTGCTTTTGAAGAAAACAATGCAATTAAAGTGGGGAATCAAGTGAAGCGAGCTCTGATCGCGCCGTCTTACCCGGATCGCTGTTCCTGCGCTGAGCTTCCTTGTCGAGCATTGAAATGCGAACCACCTCGCATTTCAATGAGTTAGGTTAAGATAGGCTAGTTTAGTTTTAAGTGTTAAAAATGAAAATTTACTAAAGTATTGTCTGTATGGCGTAGAGCCGAAGACGACGTTAAACTTGTATAAAAAACAAAAATCTTTCTTCAAAGTTCGCCGGTAAGTAGACGGCGTAGGTACGTGTCATTTTTTATGAATAATCGCAAATATGTACAGTTTAGCCGATTGATACACATGTGTCAAAACAATTTTTTTGACCCGTAGTACATTAAATAAATCTTCGGCAGGAAGAAGGCGCTGGTTAAAAAAAACTTCAGAAACCTATCGTGTGTGATATCATTTGAAAGGGTTTCTGGATGGCGCAACTGAATCTTAATATTTTTTTTTTAAAATCGTATTTTGGCTTGGGCACATAGAACGAAGAACTGACGGCCGTTGGGGCAGAAAAGTTCTAGAATGGTGACCCTTCGACCAAAAGCGCAGCATCCTCTGACAAGATGGACAGGCGACATTGTAAAGATCGCAGGATCGCACTGGATGCAGACCGCTCACAACCGGCCGCTGTGGAAAAGCCGTGGGGGAAGTCTATGTTCTGCAGTGGACGTCCTTTGCCTGATAATGATGATGATGATGATGATGTATTTTGGCTATAGAGATACCATTTCTGTATCCCGCGCAGATCTTGTCCGAAGTAATATATGATCGGAAGTCAATAGGCGAGTCGGACTGACACTCCTGGATAGAAATGTACGGCAGCTCCACCACTTTGAGGACTTGGGAGGGCTGCCCGTTCTCTGCTGCTAGTCCCCAGCCGGCCACCTGGTGGGAGAAGAAATGAGTTAACCAGTGAGTTATATAATTATGTTTTATCATCCCGGAGTATTTACCAGTTTGCATGGTATTAAAAAGTACTACATGGAAACTGTTAAATGCGCAAAACCTCAGACACAACAAATTATTTTTAATTCAATTGACCTAATTCTGAAAGAAAAAAAAATCAAGGTTTTATGTGGTGTTTTAGTTTTACTGGCACTTCTGATCATTTCTTGCTCTGCGGACGACGCTCTGCCGAGAGAGGAGTCGGTAAGTATTCACCGGGCCGCTGCGCCGTGCTGACATTAATATTATTACTATCTACGCTCATAAAAAACTAACCATTGCTTGTTTACGTTTTTTGGTGGGATTGCGGACGTAATGGCTTGTCTTATGAATAAATAGATAGGGCAACATATCAATCCAGTTTTTTTTTTTAAATGCGACCCATATTAAAAAGTAGTTCAACTGATTCTGCTTGTTATTTCAGTCAACCTATTTTCAGGTGTTACACGTTGCATACGCAAAGTTGATAACGTATAATATGCTGATGCTCATATGCTATAGGTACTGATAGATTCTCACCTTTCCCAAATTCCCAGCATGCAGCTGTCTGTTCTCAAACACCACGTTGAAATCCACACACACAGGTCTGATGTGAGGTTTGTACACTATGGTGGTAACAAGTCGGAGTATGGCAATGTCGTCTTGGAAGTTAGTGGTGCCACCGAGGAACCGGTCTGGCAACTTTAGGGTTTCCACCTGTTGATCAAAGATAGGGTATAGATGATACAGTTACAATATATATAATAATCATTTAATGAGTTAAAGTCGTGGAGTAAAATATCGCCCCTGGGGAATAACAAATTTGCATTAAAAATCTCAATGTCGAGATACAAAATATAATAAGCAATTGTTTAATAAATCAAAGTATTTCAGATACAACATGAAGTTTACTGCTCACTACCTGATATTAGCCTAGGGTTTGACCATCTAAAACACTGCGGCAAATGTTGGTATGATTGATTAGTACGAACATTTGTACTCAAGCTATGGCCTAAGCTGCTTTTCTCGCGTGTTTTTCGTTATTAATGTTTTTTTCCCGTTATATTCGTTTTCTGGTTTTTCATTATTTATGAGACACGTCTCCGTTATAATCGATATAATCCCTGTTGTCTGAGTATTTCGTAAGACTATTCCTTTAATCGAAACCATGCCAACGGTGGCGCAGTGCGCATTTTAAAGCGACGGCTGCGCTAGAGGTCCCGGTTTCGATCCCCGCCCGGGTTGGGTTAAGAATATGTACTTGGGTTTTCTGTTTAGAAATCTTAGGATAGCCCTGTTCTGTTTAGAAGTTTCTGTTTAGAAATCGGCTAAAGGAACTATTATTATATCAGTTAAGTACATGAATAGTGCGGAAAGATAAGCAAGGGGTGATCTCACATCAGACTTCTGCACGTCAAGATCCAACTCGCTGTTCCAAGGGCGGTATAGCTTGCCCAAAGCGACCGCGTAGTTCGACGCTGGTTGCGCCTTAGCTGTGTCGTTCCAGAAGCAGTGGGCAGCTGGAAAATAAGAGAAAAAACTCACTTTCAATCCATGTCCAAAAAGCCTTTCAAGAAATTTAGCTGGGCTTAGAGAATGATGTCTGTCAATAGCAGTTCTGGCATCAGTGTTGTGAACTTAGTGTAACAGACTTTGGCCAGAGTTTTTCACTGGATACAGACGTTGACTGATCTTATTTGGAGAAGACAGAATTTATTTAGGGTTTACTTTTATACATTAACTACATTATGATGGCCAGCCGTGAACATTGCCCTGCATTATGCCCGAAGAATTTTGTAGTAGATTCTACGTACCGAATTGTGCGATAGCTTAAATATGTAAAATATAAAACGAAAGTTAAAATTGTACCTATTAGGAAACTTATAATTAAATCCATTGGCAGATGTGCGTTTTCTTCGATTCTCCTTTTGGTTGTTTAAATGGTGTAATAATAATGTATGTTATTGATTTCTTAACTACTACTTTCATTATTTAATTTATTTTAAACGTCGACTGAGGTTGCGACATAACAAATTTCATTAGTTTCGACTTTTATAAATATTTAGGTATGTGCCTGATGTCATTTAGAATTTTAGATTTGGTAAATCTATAATATAAAAAAATGAATCGCAAAATGTGTTGGTAAGCGCATAACTCAACCACGCCTAGACCAATTTGGCCAATTCTTTTTTATTAAATGTTCGTTGAAGTTCAATGATGGTTTTTACGGCGAGAAAAATTCAACTTTTCTTTTTCCCATACAAAATGTTTTCTAACTCAAACCCCAGGTAAATGATACTCTAAAACGAGGTCAATTTGAGCTTTAATGCTATGTTTAGGAACTACTAGACCGATTTAAAAAAAATATGTGCTGGATAGCTCGAGCTTCGACGACCCGTCTGGTGTAGTGGTCGAGAAATCGCCTACTACGCAGCGGGTGCGGGTTCGATCCCCGCACAATACAAACATTTGTGTGCATGAACATGTCTGTTTGTATTGGTCTGGGTGTTTTCTATGTATATCATGTATGTATTTACAAAAAAAAAGTATTTAAGTATTATATCCGTTGTCTGGCACCCATAACACAAGCTTTGAGTAGCTTACTTTGGGGCTAGATGACGATGTGTGGGAATGTCCATAGGATATTTATTTATTTATTTATTTATAGCTTATCATTGAAGAGAGCTTCAGGCTATAAAACATCACGCTGCGACGGGAGGGGAAGCTCAAAAAACGCAGACGCAGTCGCGGGGGACCGCTAGTAAAATATAATATAAAACGTATATAAGGTTTCTTTTTGTTAAGGGTGAGGTTTTGCCAATTTTTTTCAAAAAAAATTGATACCAGGTTTTCTATAAAACTTTAAGTATGTTCAGGAAACTCACCTGATATCACAACCTTGGTACTGATCAGCGATCCTCCGCATATTTGCATGTACGGTGTAGTGGTCTTTCTGTATATACCAGCATGCCAGGGCAGTTCCCCTCGATCCGCAGGCCGTCCTCCAATGACCAGCTCCACTCCTTTGGGGGTCACCAGACCGCATTCTAGAAAAGGATTGTCGGATAGTTTGATAGTACTGTCTTCAGTAGCAAGAGAGTATTGTGAAATTGGTGAATTGACATCTCTTAGATAGTTTGTAATACGAGTATAATACCTACAGTTAAGTCTTCTGTAGGCTTCTTTTAGGCGAAGTGTTTACGATTTGGATCTGCTTTTATATGTGTTCCTATATTGATATGTTGTCTGAAAATCTCTTAAGCTTCTTACCATTTTAACATTAACCTTAATTTCTATTATTGAATTTTTCATCAATGATTTTGCAGGCTCGTTTCGTGTGAGTGTACGAGTATGATCAATTTCAAGAGCTTTTGCAGAATACCGTTAAAAACCTACATCATAGATGGACCAGTGCTTTAAAAAATCAGAAGCCTTTCGTTCAGTGGCCACATTGCTCCAGTGTAAATTTATCAGAGGTTTTTCGAGGAATAAATCACCTATTCCTTAAAAACGAAACCGAGCACTTGTTAGAAGAAAATACCACCATTGACGTCGATATAGTGGCAATGAAAACACCAGGAACATCCAGTACTATATCTGTGGGCACAACTACCGAGACCCAGATTAGTAAGCCTTTTGCAGACCTCAGCAACAAACAGAAGAAAAGACGTTCAGAGCACCTTTTTTCGTTAAAATCGTTTACCGTTACACTTTAACATTAACCTTAATTTCTATTATTAAATTTTTCATCAATGATTTTAGCAGGCTCATTTTGTGCGAGTGTATGATCAATTTCATTATCCTATAAAAATATTTGTGTTTTCACAATTTTGTGCACCTTTGACTTAAGATAAATGCGACGAATTCATTTTTATTGAATTTAGGCTTACCATTTGTAGGTGCCATAATAATGACCATTGTGATACAAGGTATGACCTTAGCTGCTCGGCTTACGATTGTCAGTAACACGGAACCAATCAAAAAGATTCATTAAATTATTGACCATTTTCTGAATATTAATTAACAGAATTAATGTAGGTAGCTAAAGAAACTACATTGAGATGTCTTACTGTACGGTGCTGTATTCACTGTGCATGTGTCTCTTTTAAATCTTTAGGTAATATTAGTAGGATGGATGGTGGGTGAGGATAACAAAAACAATAAGAGAATTTAGAAAACATAATAGTTTATTATGTTAAAATATCCATCATACTAGCATTACAATTTGGTATTAACATTTATCCTAATAAATCTCACTGGTGTACACTTTTTCAAAAGACACATGTTCCACTGGTTTGAAAACATAAGTAAAGTAATAATAAATAAGTAATATCTACCTTAATATATTTTTTTGTACTACTTTAGTACTTAATATTATCTATGTTTGTACTGTTGAAGGAATTCAGGATGATACGTTGATTTCCCAAATTTTAGACCACTCCTTACATCCTGACCTACCATCTTATTTGATTTAAAAATATTGAATACATCTCAGGAACATAGCATCAATCTCTAAATACTATTCTATCTTTAGAATTCACTATTACACTACTATTATTTATATTAAAACTAACAGTTGGTTTCTTTTCTGCAGAACTACCTCCTATTCTCCAATCAGATTCATCTATATCATAATCAACATTAGTATCAGTAATTGGGGGGACTTGAGCAGTGTTAATTTCACTGGCATATTGGAAATTGCTGATATGAATTTCGACCTTATCCTTAATAAGAATAGTGATATTAGTCCCGTTTTTGACCAAACCTGGGGAGCATCGAGCGACATAGTCCCAGCTGCCGTCGATACAGTGCATGTCAGAGAGAATGCCAGAGTAGTAGTAGTTGGGGGTTTGACATTCGGGACTGACGACGGTGCCGTCTGGTTCAAAGTCGTTGCATTCTCTGTAGCCGTCGGCAGCGCCGGTGAGGCGGCAGCGGTACTCCACGCTGGGGTCTTTGGTGAGACGGCAGAACCCTGGGAGAAAACGCTTGGTTAATAGAATTCTAAAGTTTTCTAGATATTTTTTTTAGGGTACAGAAAAAAAAAACGAAAACGGCGTTACTTTACTAGTTGATGACAAGTCATGAACCAAGCTAAGTAGTAATAATTGTCTACCCTTATAACACATTAAAATGATAAATCTAAATATTAATTAAAGTTTCCCAGTTATATTGATTAAAGTACGTTTTATTGTGGACCAAAGATGCAACCTTGAGGAAAACCCTCACATATTTTAGTACAAAAAGTAATACTTACGAACGCAATCACTGATCTCTTCCGACCAAGAACCATAAAGACAGATTCTTTCTTTCCTTTTGCTGACCAGCCCATATCCTGGAAAGCAGGTGATGTTCAGACCGATGGTATCAAATGCCTGGCCCGGGACCGCGTTTGGCACTCCAGTTACTTCGTAGGTGCCGTGGGCTGGGTAGGGCGGTAACACACAAGCACCGCCTGGAACTACTGGTACTGGCCTGAAAAATAAACAATATACACATATATAAGCAACTGTTTTCATCACCTATTCTTTTCATTGAATAGAGAATTGGATGATGAAATTTAAATGAAATGAAATGTGATTTCAATATTGTTTGCTTGTTAAGTAAGTAGGTAAGTATTTATTTGCGAGAACTCAGGTATCATCTACTCGATTTGAAAAAGACGCCCAATGATCTTAATATTTTGGAAGTCCAGTAAGTGTAAAAACCTGTTAGTCACAAAAGCAGAATTTAGAATGTAAGTAGTAATGTTCAATTAACTTACTTAGTAACAGGTGTACGAGTGGTTGTGGTGAAGGTGGTGGTTCTGTTACACAATTCATCGGATTCGTCTGAACCATCAGCACATTCTTGTATCTGAAAAATATTATCAATCAAAATCATACTCTCGAAGCGCTAAACAGTGTCGCGATGGGTATAACATATTTGTATATCTTAAATAAAGGCCCTTTAAGTACCCAGTAATGGTTTTAATTTATTAAAATAAAAAATAAAATATTGTAAAATCTGTAGTATAATCTTACAACCGGCGGCGGCTATGAAAAACTATGTGGGAGGCCTAGGTCAGTTCAGTAATGGACGTAGTTTAATACTATGAATGATATAAAGTCAAAGTGTACGTACCCCATTACAATCCGACCCCATATCAACACAAGCGCCGTACGCGCATTGGAACAGATACGCCGGGCAAGTCTTGCCGGCGCATGCGCGAACCTTCTCGTCAGAGCCATCAGCGCAGTCTGTCGCACCGTCGCATAAGAGTTCTATTGATATCGTCTCGCCGCTCTGGCATTTGAAGGTGCCTCTGTAAGAAGATCATAGTTCAAAAAGTTGCTTATTGTCTAGTTCGCAGAGCAAGGATATCGCCTCGCCGGATTGGTATTTTGAGGTTCCTCTAAAAGAAGTTGTTTTAGAAGTTCCTTAGATCTTAAAGAGCTTCTGATATAAGATTGTCATATTGAGGGTTTCTTGTTATACGTAATGTAGCTCTATCTAAAAAGGAGCTGCTAGAGCCAGATCTTTGGCAAAATGATACAAACTGTTTTTAAGGTCTAGATTGGAAACTCTTCGATGGACAGACACCTTTACCGTTAACATGAGTTTACTCGGCAGCGACGATGTTACTTTTGAATGAATTTTTTTAGTTCTGTCAGTGACCGCTAGAGGCGCTGTGCAATTTTCCATAGAGTTTTTTGACGTCGTCGCTATATAGTAAACTCATGGTAATAGTACTACATCCAGAATTACACTGTGTTTAGTTCGCTTGCAACTGGTCGCTCCCGTAATCCATGAGGTAGCTTATGTTCAGCAGTAACTGTATTGCAGCTGATGATGATGATGACTTCTCACTTCTGCTGGTTCTCGTATAGCATTAAAACACTAGATGGAAACCGGTTGCACTTGCAACGGAACCGACCGCTGTGGAAATCTTCGCGTCACGTAACATTGACGTTTCTCTATTATCTGTGCTGAATGGATATATAGAAAATAATACTTACATGTTCTTCCTACATAGAGTGTGGGTCTTATCACTGCCATCAGGGCAGTCTACGATACCATCACATTTCCCGTCGAAGCCTATACGGAACCGATCGCTGTGGAAATCTCCGGATGTGAACTATTCGGCTGATTATGACGCTGCTGGACAACTCACTTCTCCTGCGTCTCGTTCCGGCACCTGGGCAGCAGTTCGTCGGAGTTGTCGGCGCATTCCTGCACGCCGTTGCAGGGCGCTGTTCCGTCCACGCACGCGCCGTACGTGCAGCGGAACCAGTTTGCTTGGCAGCTGTAAAAAAAAACGATCTTAAAGAATGAATCCTACAATCACAGTATTAGGAATAAACTGGGGCTGCATTCCTTGTTGTGGATACATTCAAATTTCAAGTCAGTTCATTCTTTAAGTATGTAATTGGTGTGTCTTATCAGAGTTAGCCTGAATTGTACGATTCGGTTTAGTTGCCACCCTATAAGTGATAGCCTAAGAGACTTCAAAAAGGAGGAGGTTATCACTTATCAATTCGATTGTATGTTGTTTTTATATTTAGGTATATCTATATTATCTCATATGTCAGTAATTTGTGAACAGTTTTTTTCACTTAGAGGGTTTAGGGATGGGATTTGGTGTAATCGAGAGGAACCCTAAAATCTTAAAGGCAACTACAATGTTTTTGTACTAGTAACTTAATGTGGGCATGTCTTTACGTCTGATAAGTCACCATTATGTGGAGCTGAGCTGATGAAGGAACTCCATAAGGCTTAGGAGTTTAATGTATAAGTAGGGTACATGTTAGCTCATTAAAGAACACAGTCAAAAGGTGCAACCCCCTCCATAATTCCCCGCTCCTATTCATCACAAAAAGGGGCAAATAAAATTTTCTTTTACAAAAAGTAAAAACCGACTTCAAAAAGAAAAAAAGGAACTAAAAATCTTAAATAAACTCTTGACTCTTAAAAAGAAGTTATCCTATGTAATTGTTAGTAAAATTCTAGAGGTGGGCGCTAATAACTGCGACACAGTCTTTTGATAACGCATTAATGTTTCTGTAATAATTTATATAGGTAGGTATGTGTTATTGAAATAAATTTGAATTTGAAAAAAATGAATTTTAATTTATGGTGCTATGTTTGAAAGACATCGCTTTTTGTGGCTATTAATGCCAATGCAAAATCATTGATCATAGTTACCACATGCGTGACATTGCGATAGATGGAGTCACGTAACATTGACGTTTTCTCTATTATCTGTGCTTAGGGGATGCATAGAAAATAATACTTACATGTTCTTCCTACATAGCGGATGGGTCTCGTCACTGCCATCAGGGCAGTCTACGACACCATCACATTTCCCATCGAAGCCTATACACGATCCGTCTCGACACTGCCACTGTGATTTACTGCAACAGAGAACAATGCGTATATAGGTTGTGGCCTGTATTTTTTTCCAATATTTTTTTTTATGATAGAAAATAAAATTATGCTCTTATTTTCTAACAAAAGTATTCGAACCAGCCCCCTTACTCTGAACACAAAACCCGATCCAATGAATATACCCATCCCTGTCACTCATACCAGGCCGTGTACGCGTGTGACAGGGATGGGTATATTCATTGAATCGGGTTTTGTGTCCAGAGTAAGGGGGTAGCAATGTTTTGCAAACAAACGTGTCCTGGACCGGTACCATGAGTTTACTAGGTAACGACGACGGTTTTACTCGCTAGCGACGACGTTACTTTTTGTATGGATATTTTTAGTTCTGCCAGTGACCGCTAGAGGCGCTTTGCGATTTTCCATAGACTTTTTTTACGTCGTCGCTAGCGACTAAAACCGTCGTCGCTATCGAGTAAACTCATGGTAACGGTACAGTCATAGAACTTAACATATTGCCATTTACTACAACGAGTTAGCGATTTTGATAAATATTGATAAAGAAGTATTATTTCTTTCTATATCTCTGAGCTAAAACTCTTTGGTTGGAGCATATATCCAGTCAAGATAACTACGTAAACTCTGTAGAAACATTGAATTAAATTCTTGCTCCTATCACTAGCCACAGCCTTTTAGATATGAGTTTGTTCCGGCGTTTCCTCTCATCATTTGCCAGATTGTCTGTGTCTTGTCTCCGAAGCGCTAGTAGGGTCCAAAAGATAAGGAGACATGTTCTAGTCCCATACGGGCCGTAATTGATTGATATTCACCTTGATAGATATTGATATTCACCTTAATGATAGTCATCTTCTGTCTTAAATTGAATAAATTATTTTTCATCTGGCTGTGAAAAGCCGGGCCGGGAGGCATATGTTCTGCAGTGGACGTCCTTAAGCAGATAACGATGATTATGATAATGAGTAGGATCAGATGTTAAAAAAAATTAAGCCAACTTACCGACATCGTTTTACTGTAGACTGCCTCTTATACCGATGTAACTCTTCATCATGTGTCAAGGAGTCTCTGCAAACAAATTAAAACGAGGTATTAGCTCACGGTTGCAGGTAGGTACTCTGCAACTCCAACAAACAACACTTATTAACAGTAAGTAAAGAGTAACTGAACCAATCAGACTTTTACTCAATTCTCAGATCACTTTGCACCGTTAGGCCTGATTTTTTCAACGTCGAAAAGAAATATTTTTGTCGAATAAAATACAATACGCCTAATATGAAAACGTCACCTATTTGTCAGCAAATATTTATGGGAATGTCAATTTTAAATCGGTCGTTTTATACTTATGCATACGGATATATGTCTTATCTGACGTAACTAAAGCCAAGAACTAAAGTCGTCCTAAACGTGACTAAAGTCTGCCAGAAAAACTGTGTTTTGGATTTGGTTTTCTCAATCCCAAATGTCTATTTATAATGCATAAAAAAAGATAATAGGTAGTTGAATTATTGATCTAGGATTAACACAGGGGGAGTATTGCAGATTGCATTCACCTATATGTACTTTGTGTTGCAACATATATATCCTTCATCAAAGGTTGCAAGCCTGCATTTTTAACCGCCTATACCTCAATAAGTTTTGTAGCTTCTTAAGAAGTTTAATGTTTAAATGTCTTTATTAATAACAAACAAGAAAAAAAAAACTAAGACATGCAACATAAAAAATAACTTAATATCTACCTACCTTTAAAAATGTTTAAATAAAATGTAAAAAATGTAAGTAATCTCACTTGCAAGTGATTATTTGTTGCCGCCGTTTTGCGTTGAAACATTTGAACACAACAATAAATTAAATTCTGTTACAACCAATAATAAAGCTGGCTGGTTCCTAGCTCCAAGGATTAGCATAGCTACCCAACGCGGCAACGCAGCCAGCATCATAGCCTCCTTGCCGGAAGGAAATGGTTTCATTTTTGAATATGTGGATTTTAAGTATTTTTTTTTATGTTGCATGTCTGAATTAGATTTTTTCTTGATCGTTATCAATAAAGACTTAACTCAATATCTCAATTTAAAATATAGAGTCATAATAATAAGGCCATGTACTCACGATCCGACATTGCAATATTTCTCGTCACTCCCATCGATGCAGTCTCGCTGCCCGTCGCATATTGACATCGCGCTGATGCACCGTCCGTCGCCGCATCTTGTTTCTGATTCGCTGGAGAATATAAGAAGTTAAGTGGGTTGCCACCTATTTGTTATGTCATCAAAATCGATCCAGTAATTGCCTCGTTTAAATAGGTTCAGAAAATTAACTGTATCAAAATTAGCCCAGCATGTTTGAGCACTAGTCATGCTCGTAACTTTATTTTATTTTATTAAAAAGGTACACCAACAGTTTACTTAGTGTACACATTTAATTCTTCTTCTATAAACAAGTTTTACGTCCTTGACTGTACGCCATACAGACAATTCTTCATTAATAAATTTTCATTTTTCAACACTTAAAACTAAAACTAACACTAAACTAGCCTAACTTAACCTAACTCATTGAAATGCGAGGTGGTCCACATTCCAATGCTCAACAAGGAAGCTAAGCGCAGGAACAGCGATCCGGGTAAAACGGCGCGATTAAAGCTCGCTTCACCAAAATTCTCACTTTAACTTCATTGTTTTCTTCAAAAGCACGAATTATCATGGCAATTCCACCGCACAATCACGATAATTGACGCGAAAAAAACAATTTCTAAAATGAAGAATTAAGGTCCGTCCTTCCCTTTTCGTTTCCCGCGCAAAACTCCTCTACACATTTAATTACAGTGACATTGACAGTGTTTGCCATCTTATATGTAGACCTATTAAAGGCTTACACAGCATTATAGTAAACAAAACAACAAACAACAAGTTAAATCATTTAGACTTAAGGACAATCAATAAGTTATGGTTATAAGAAAGATTTTATAATAACTTCACCAGAATTGGTTCGTCAATACTGTATTTTTTTTTATCTTTATTTAATTTGGGGCTTTTATCCACATGGATACGCCAGTCCCATTGTATCTTCGCTATTTAAAGATTGGGTTAGGAACAAAGTTAATATAAATACTGCTTAGATAACAAAAAAAAAACAATAACTAAAAAGTAGATGCTTACTTACTAATCAACGATAGGGAATCACTGTTCTGTTAGTTTTACTAATTTACATATTTTTTTAGCTGCTTCTGACTTTGGTTCTTCTGTTAATTAGATACGTTAAAAAAATATTAAAGCTGACACATTGTTTTGTCATGATTATAATTGATTCTTAACAATACCTATGGCTCAAGACTCGCGTCCATCTATAAAGCTCATTAATACTTATCTATACTAACTAGCGTTCCCCCGCGACTTCGTCCGCGCGTTATTATTAGTTTTCTCCTTCCCCTCCCGTCGCAGCGTGATGTTCTATAGCCTAAAGCCTTCCTCGATAAATAAGCTATCCAATATAAAGATATTTTTTCATATGCTTTAGAATGTTTTTAACACTCACAGTGTCATATTTTATATTCATAAAGATGAAAATAAGAAACCAAAAATTTGCGCACGGGCGGGACTTGAACCAGCAACCTTTTGGCAGACCGGGCCAAACGCTCTTACCAATTGAGCTACCGTGCTGTTAGTCCGACCCTGCGAAATTTGTGTTTTTTTATGAAAACGTCAATTGCGTGACGCTCAGCGCCATCTAGCCGTCTGTTTATGAAACAGATGGCCCCAGCAGTTATTCTTTATTTAATATTTTTTCAAATCAGTCCACTAGTTCCTGAGATGAGCACGTTAAAACAACTAAACTCTTCAGCTTTATACAAGTAATATCTTACCCAGATGTTCCTACTGTTCCTTAAAAGACACAGCTTAGTTATTAGAAATAACATGTAGTTTTATCAAGTAGCTGACTATTTATCAGTTTTACGTGTGTTTCCATATAAAGTAAGTTACAAAATTAACTATTCTATGTTCTTAATACATTAACCAACCCATTTATTATAATTGTGATCTTTTGAAAATATCCTAAAACTATGTATAGCTTATTTAAAATAAACAAGTTTTGTTCCTATTTGGCACATAGTACCTTATGTATCTAAGACACATTTTTTGCGTTGCTCAAGGGCATTTTGTATGTAGTTTGACTTCTGAACTAGGTACTATTCATATTTTGTGGCTTTAGTGAGTAGGAACATTTATTTGAGTGTAGTTTAGGTACACTTACTTGCATGAGAAGCTGTGTTCCGTCACCACGCCCGATAGCGCTGTTGTCACTGAAACAAAAACAAATTCTAAGTGAAAAACTTAGTAGTACTTAAGCGAACATGGTTTTGAAGTATTTTTTTCGGTCAGTTAGCCGCTAATTTGAATTTGCTACCTAAACGTATTTCGGTATTGCGATCCTATAAATAGAACGTGACCATTGGAGTTAACAAATAAAAAAAGAAACGACCTTTCCGCAAATTAATAAATAAGGTTTCGACTACTCTTTAAAATTTTATGTAATGCGGCTAAAGTAAAATGTATGTCACCCCCTTATGTCATTTTTGATTATTGAACACCATAAAATTAATATTCCTATCGGAATAGAAGGACAAGTAAAAGCTGTCAAACGAAACCGATTTAAGATGTCAGTAACTAACATAAGTACCTAAGTAACATTTGTAGCTTTAAATGAGATAACCTTTCGATCAGGTGATTTATAATGTACAATGTTCCTAAGTTAAATATAGTAGATTACTGCATGATAAACAGTCGACACAAAATATTGAACATGCAGCTCTAGCGTAAAACTAAATATTAATTAATTAATGAAAGAACAATGGCAGGAATTTACCTGAGTTTATTTTGAGGCGTCTAAAAATGTGACCTATGCAAAAACTAATCATTTATTTAATATGTTTTTTTCATGAAAATGGTTTCTCATTTAAAAGCCGGGCTTAAATTGTAAATGTAATAAAAAACTCTCATTTGAATCCTATAAGTAAATTCACTGGTGCTGCCATTTAAAGAAAAAAATACAGTATGCGTCATATTTTTATCAATTTGATTGTACTCTTAAGAAAAATATGAAATAGAAATAACTAAGGTTTTCAACACAGAAAGATGTGAATGTATTTTAAAACTATATAACTTGATTGCAAAATGATTTATTGAAAAAGGGAATAGACTATGAACACAAATTGTAAAATACAACAGCAACACTGACATCCGTCTAAAAAAACAAAAGTCAAACGTCACTTTGACAGTAGCTTGTCTTGACTACTTCGCTACCTGCGTTGTTATTTAATAAAAAAAGATGTTTATTTTGAATGGGTTTTGGATTTGGATTATCTTATTATCGACTCTCGCTTAACTGTTTTCGGGCATTATTCTTATATTTTGACTGCCGAATTGCCTCTTAGGAACGTTCTTTAGTAGCTTTTTCAGATTTTTAATATATTAGACGCGTTCATTTCGATATAACCTAAAAATACAAAAATAAAGATAACTTTTTTTTGTGGCCTCGACAAAACGAAATTCTTATTGATTATGATAATTTAGTGCAACTGCTATCATTTAATCATTTTTTCAATAGTAGACGCTTAAAATATTTTTGAGGTAAAACATTGTATGGGGCCTTGCCATTGTTCTTTATTAAGTCAGATAATACAATCCATTATCGTTAGTAGTTTCTTATACTAAGTTAGTAGTTTTATGTGATAAGTCGGATTACAATATACAATTACAATTATATATTATTTCATTATACAAAATATTCGTCGATATACATTCCCTGTGTTATTCTGTCTTTATTTTTTACGTAAATTAACGTTTGTAGAATAGAATAATCAAACTGCGTACATACTTTAAATTTGAAGCGCATTAGTAAATAAGTATAAGTCGTATATTAAGAGGCTTCGATTTGGACTAATCTACCTGATAAATGATTATTTGTTGGGGTTATGCCGCTGTAATGCATAACAATCAATCACCGATCAAGTCACCATGTTTCAGACGCATTATTTCTCCAAAACATACACAATTTCACTTTTAAATATAAAAAATCAAATGCACGTAATTTTCAGCGAGCTTCTGCAGGGCGGTCAACTGTTTGACATCTGACAAAAATGGTTCTGCTACCCATCTCTTTTTATTACATAGTTTGCTGCTAGTGACATCTCGCTTTTGTCGTTCTATTCCAAAGGGATAATAATTTTATGTTGAACACACACGCTGAAGTTGCATGTTGTTGTATTAAAATTACGTTCTGTGATTCAGCTGATTGGTACAACCTATTCTAAATACACAACTCTATTATAAGACGCATGGGGTTTTCTTCAGTTTTGATTTTGGGTCGTTATCCTATAATTTAATATGCATAAGATGATAAAAAAGTCACACATTTGAACCCTACACGTGAAATCGGGGCTTAGTAAAAACCCAAACAGTGAAATGAACCTAGCGGTCTTATAACGAAATGATAAAGCAATTTGCATTGTAATAGCTACAAACAAGGAAAATGGTTCAGTGTTTATTAGTTATTGATGAATTATAGATTGCTTACTACTTATTCATACATAGGTAATTTGAATTACCTTACAAGTAAATCACTCACTTCGATAGTGTTACAATCACTTATAAACATAAGGAGCCCACACCGACCGACCGACTTCAAAAAAGGTAATCAATTTGACCTGTATGCAAGAGATATCGTCAGAATTGGATAACATTTTAGTATGGTGATCTATTGCGGCTTCAAAACACGTGCGTAAAATTTCGCAAGTGTGTTAACCGCTTTACGATTTATACAAAAAATAAAAAATAATGATATTAAGGGGCCCATATATGAAACTAAATGCGAAAAAAATTTTTTTCGCCAAACCTTTGCGTGTGGGATGTCTATGGATAGGTCTCTTGCATCTAATGACATAGAGGTTTCTAAAACCATTTTCTTTTTTGATAGATAGACGCTTCCAAAGTGGTTAAATGGGCGTCCCCCCCTCTAACTTCTATACTAAACAAGTGTAAATTTTGATAAATTAATAATAATTTAGATCTTAACAAATACTTTTAAAGAAAGTTGCTTTGGACGGGATCGAATTAGTGGTTTTTGATATATAGCACATTTTCAACAACCGCAAACATAACTTTGTTCACTACAAAACCAACGGAAAACAGTTATATTTGCTGTCCACAAAATATTGTGCTATTTTAGCTAAGTGGAAGTAAGTTGATTTCCTAATTCAGTTAAAATTGGCACGGAACCATGAGTGCGCAAGTCCGACTCGCACTTGGGCAGTTTTATCTTAAACTATTGACTCTATAAAACAAGGGACTCCATTTTAGCCAAGCAATTTCATCTTGGAGTATTTACTAGGAGGGAGTGTGTTGCTCCATTTGACTCTTTTTTATAATAAACTTCAAAATACCTAACCTGGAGTAATAATCACTGAACTCGTAACCGTTAAGGAGTTTCACTATCAGCTCAGCTCAGTAAACGAGAAAAAAAACAAATCAGTCCACAAATTACTGAGATATTAGGTGACAT